>OU015498.1:176170883-176775883 GCA_907164885.2 Dolomedes plantarius | reverse complement strand
CTTTCAAGCTTATCACTGGCTGCAATCGCATCTCAAATTTCGTTTAGTTGGAGACTCCGTTATACGGTTCTTAGAGTCTGTTCACATAGAATCCGTCACCGTCAGCGTTACTCGTATTGACGTATTTTAAACCAACCACAGACCATAACAATTTCGCGGCTAATCGTTTGGAGGTTTGTAATTAGTTAAGTATATTTCAATACGGGTAACACTGACGCTGACGGACTCTATGTGAACAGGCAAATATATATATTCTCCGTTAGCTATGATTAAAAAGAATAGCAAGGGGTTACATCTGTTGAAAAGTAGCCAAGTATCATTTCTGGTAACGTCATAGATTTTATTTCATGTCATTGCTATTTCTTTGTGATGGCAACAGAAAGTTGGTGTTGACGTCGGGCGAAGAATTTTACTTCGGATTTCTGTTACAATGTTCTGTACGATGATATTTGTGTAAGCTTATATGGAGTCAGACAAAATAGAAGTTTTAAAAGGAGAACGAAAGACTATTGTTCTCTGAGGGAGTCTCAAGAACATCATTTGATAGATGGAAATGCCTATTAACCCGAACCCAGCTTGCGCAAACGGTCTGGTAAAATGTTACTTTAAATGTCTAGTACTATTTTACGTTACCTGATTTTTGACTTGATTTCAGTCAAGCTCGTGTCACCCGAACTTTCTTTTGACGTTTAGACATCATTTTGGCACATTTTTTGTACGAGTTGGGAGAAAAAAACCAGTAGTTAACTAAATGACCAGACACTTGTATTAACCCCTATTAAACGTTTTATGTAAATATTTTTTATTGTGTTAACTGCGTAACATTATATAATATGCGTTAACAGCGAGAGAAAATATATCGTCGAAATAATTTCGACGATTATTTATTTTGATGTTAATATTTATTTCTAATTTATTTTGATGTTTTTGTAGTACAGTAAGTCCTCGGAATTACGCGGATTCGTAGATACGCGGTTGCAATTTTCAATTTTTCGTAGACTGTTTTAGCATGTTATCAATTGATCTACGACGAGAAAAAGAAAGATTTGAGTGTACAAACATGATTGGACAAATACCTCTATATCCTTGAACGTCTGCAGATTATCAGATTATATTAAATTACATAATTATGTATGTATAATATAAGTAATTTATAATATGTTCGTTTACTGCATAATATAATATATGTGTGTGTACAATTTTCATATTTAAATAAAATGCATTTTACGGAAAACGTATTTCATTTCGATATTTAGTCATTAATGTTTGCTGCTATCGTCGATACGATAATGGTCGAAAAGCTTACAGGAATACAGCTGCCAATCGCGCTCAATCAGTGGGACACGCGGGCCGCATGTGTAGTATTATTTATTCTTAAAGGCTTGTCCAGCATATTGACTTTAAGGGGATAATGAACCGTCGATCTCGAATTTTTTAATTTTCAATTTTTAAGTCAATATACAGGATGAGGAAAAATAATAATCTTTTTTTTTATTACATTGAATACTCTTAGAATTCAAAATAAGGATTTTTTGGCGGAATAATGTCTGTTTTGCAAATTTTTTTCAAAAATGCTACCATTCTTAAAAATGTCAAAAATACCATTTTTAAAAATGCATGCGAATTCCATACCGTTTAAAAACCTTAAATTATTAAACATAAATTTACCATATATATATATATATATATATATAAATATATATATATATAATATATATATATATATATATATATATATATATAATTGTGCACTAAATATATTTTATATATATATTTTTAAAATAGTATGAATCTAAAGCCATAAATAATTTTTTCTTCAATCTGCCTGTCATTTTTTTTAATGTTTTCCGTGTTTTTACTTCATTTCATGGTCTGTAAATTTTAAAAGATATTTGCGGTTTCAAAGAACTAAGCATAGTTTTTGGCATACGCTTCCGTTAACCATCCTGAGAAATTTGGAAGAAATCGGAAGAAAATGGATGCGCACGGAACATTTTGAAATGTGTTGGCATTTTTGAAGAATTTTTTGAAAACTAGTCTTCCACAAAATATTATTTGTGAAGTCTGTGTGACTTTAATGTAATAAAAAAGAATATTAGTTATCCTCATTTGGTCTATAGAGTAAAATATTGAAAAATTTTAAAAACAAGTTTGAAGTTCCTTTATCCCTTAACACAACAGTGACCATCAAAATGACCATGCATACTGTTCTTCCCCGTTCTAGAAATTGTATTTTTGCGTTGTTATTTACCAAAACATTCCGTAGGAATTGGACGAGCCAAGGTCAGGGGCTAGTTCCGTACCGACCCGACAGATGGCAGCACTGGAGGTGACATCAAGGGTTCATCTGCCCACGTGAATCAGCTGTTTTCGGCCGCTGACCTTGTCTCTGTGGGTCACGTCGTAACGGTTGGGTAACACCACAATTAAATATTAGGACGCCACATTAAAAATAAACATTTTGTGACTTTTTCGTCACGTTTTGCTGACGTGACAGCTCACGTTACTCGAATGCTCCCATTTCCTGCTTAATTGTTATCATAGGCAGTATTGTGTCTCTCCCAAATAGAAAGTTTACTGGTATACGAAGCGAGATTTTTTTTGGTTCTGTGTGTGTGTGTATATATATATATATATATATATATATATATAATGAAACTCCTCTAGCTTGCCACTCCTCTCAACGGCCCTATTTTGTGTTCGGAACCGATTCAAGACTCCTTAGAGCCAATGTTATGGAAAATATATATAAATATTGATATATATGTGTGCGTGTATGTGTTAGAGGTTTCGCAGTACACTGTTATAGGAGTGAATGGAATGAAGAATACGGTGATATCCTAGGAGTAAGGAAAATTCGGAGAGATATTTTTTTTAAAAGTATCAAAGATTCGGTTTTAAAAAAATTCAAAAAAAGCGGATTACATACATAAATGGAATGAATAAAATACTAGAAAAGCGAATGCCGTATTATAGTTTGAAAATGCTCTAAAATGGAATAGAAATTAAATGATCCATGTTTTTTGATGATTCGCACTACCCCTCTCCTTCATGAACCTGGATCATCGGGAGTACACTGTACATTGAAACGCATTTGTAAAAATCGAATTTTAGAAAAATTCTAGCTCCGTCCTTTTCGGGCCGATTACGTTGAAACTTGATACGTGGGCGTTTCCTGAGGAGTTCTTTCATTTAAAAGTAGTCCGGTGGAGATCAGACATTAAATATTGCTTTTAGAATTAATTTAATTTTAGGGGTTAAAGCTCCTTTTACCCTCCCCCCCCTTAAATAAAATAAAAGAAATTAATTTTAAGATGTCTTAGAGAGCACCTAGGGTTCCAGAGGAACCACCCTGAAAAATTTCAGCTTCTTAGGTCTTATGGTTTCAAAGATACAGCGATCAGCCAGTCAGTGTTTATTTTGAGGGTTTAAGCCCATTTAAACCCTCTTTAAAATTCGAATTTTTAGAAAAATATATGATAGTGAGCATATTAGACTCCAGCGTTACCATCTTGCAAAATGTCAGCTTCCTAAGCCCTATGGTACTAGAGTTATACAGTGACCCGTCAGTCAGTTTGGCTTTTACACAAATACACTTTTGTAAGAAATTAAGAGAATTTGCAGACTTGGTCGATTATCTCTAGAACTACTGTACCGATTTTAATGAAATTTGATACGTACATACATTAATACAATACAAAACAAATAATGATCGTGCGTAACACACGTTGGAGTTGGAAGGTATGAAACAGCGGTTGCAGAATAAACAAAAAAATGGGTTAATAGATGGGTTAATTTTGCAGCAATCGGTTAATTTCAAATTGTAACAGTAAAAATGAGTAACCACCAACGTTTAGATGATGGAATGAGGTGGCGAATTGTGGGGAGGCTAGAAGCAGGCCAATCTCAAGTCCAAATTTGTAGAGAGTTCAATTTAACGCCCAGCGTCGTGTGTAACTTATGGAAACAGTTCCAGGATACCGGATCCATCGAGAGAAAGCCTGGGCAAGGTCGTCCAAGAGCCACGACGGCCAGAGAAGATCGCCATTTGTCGATTATAGCGAGGCGTAATAGGAGTGCTACAGCTTCTCAGCTCTCTCGTGACTTGTATGCAGCCACAGGAACCCGTGTATCAAGGGTGACTGTTTCCAAAAGACTTCATGAGAGAGGGTTGTTTGCAAGAAGACCTGCTGTTTGCGCCTCGCTCACTTCTACGAACAGGAGAATCCGTTTATCATGGTGCAGAGAGCATAGAGATTGGAGTATGGATCAATGGGCAACCGTTCTCTTCACTGATGAGTCCCGGTTCAGCCTAAACACCGATTCTCGCCGTAAGTTCATATGGAGAGAACCAGGGACCCGCTACCTACCCTCCAATGTCCGTGAAATCGACCATTATGGCGGAGGAGGTTTAATGGTCCGGGCAGGCATCATGTTGGATGGCCGCACACCTCTCCATGTCTTTGAAAGAGGCACTGTGACTGGTGTGAGGTATAGGGATGAGGTCTTGGAGCCCTATGTTCGTCTTTTCAGGGGTGCAGTTGGCCCTGAGTTCATTTTAATGGACGATAACGCGAGGTCACATAGAGCTCTTCTGGTCGATGAATTTCTAGAGAGTGAGGATATTCGCCGGATGGATTGGCCAGCCAGATCTCCAGATCTTAACCCTATAGAGCATATTTGGGACGCTCTGGGGAGGGCAAATGCAACTCGCAACCCCCCTCCGAGAACCATCCAGGGAATGAAAACAGCGTTGCTGAACGAGTGGGACCAATTGCCACAGGAAATGATAAACTGCCTTATTTCAAGTATGAAATCACGCTGCGATACCTGTATATCTGTAAGAGGGGACCATACCCCCTATTAACCCATCTATTAACCCATTTTTTTGCTTATTCTGCAACCGCTGTTTCATACCTTCAGACTCCAACGAGTGTTACGCACGATCATGCGTGTGTATTGCAATTATTGAATGGTTATTTGTTTTGTATTGTATCAATGTATGTACATATCAAATTTCATTAAAATCGGTACAGTAGTTCTAGAGATAATCGACCAAGTCTGCAAATTCTCTTAATTTCTTACACCAGTGTAGATGAGACCACCTTTAATAATTAATAATAATTAATATGTGCTTTTCCGTTTTCCGTACACTCATGGAACGAGTGAAAAGTAATGTTGCCAGTTCGTGCTTGGAAAAATAATGAGAGGAAAGTGAGATTGAGGATTCGAGGTGTCGGCCGATCCATCGCTTCGCCTCGAAGCCGTCGATGAGACCATGTGTTTTGTGTTTAGCCAGGTGGCAACCCAAAATGGTACTTTAATCACAATGCATCCAAAACGGAGTGAATCGGGACAACGTACTCTTACCGATATTCGGTGCCATATGACGTTTTCGGATTTCTCCGTCCTCACAGATGCCCCCCTTTCTCCCTTCTACAGATGGCGTCCCAGGTGTTCCGTGCAGAATGGAACAGCCGCGTTCTAGAGTGGGGGAGGACTGTATGGGGTTTGTAATGTGTTCGTTCGATTCAACCAGATTGACTTCTCACTCTATCAGTGCTCCCGTTCATAACATATGCCGAGTCCTCTGGATGGAAGCTCTAGGAGAATTCTACGGTTGAGTGAAGTCGTGGCTCCAGGTGAACGACGAAGTGCGACCCAAGATATTCGAGAATGACTCTGCGAGCCGCGTTTTCGTATTTGTTAACATTTCTCCCCTTTTCAGACATCTATAAAGTAGAAAGTGTTATCTCGTAATCTAATGGCATCCAAGCGTTTGTTTTAAGCATATAAGGAAAAATAATAAAGAAGGGAGGAAACAATGTTATAGGGCAGGGGTTCCCAACCTTTTTATAGTACCGTACCTGTACGTTGTAAACAATTTGATGACGTACCGGTAGACCAAAAATTTTGAAATGGGGAATAAAATGCAATGGAGAACAAAATAAATTAGGATACATAAATAATCATTTTAAATAAATCTTCTGAGTTTAATACACTTACCTTAACAGCTTCTTAATATTTATTAATAATACAATTACTAGTGATTAATAATATGCAATCAATTTAAAGATGTTTGAAACACAAAACACAATTTTTAGTAGAACTCAGACACAGTTATAATTCGCAAACACAGTTATAGACACAGTTATAATTCGCAGGCGAGTGCCAAATTTTTATGGGGCGGTCATAGATAACACATTCAGGTGTAGACGGCAAATTTTGAGATTAGGTAAATCCTAATAAAGTATTACAACACAAACAATGGATAAGAAATTCCAAACTAAAATATTAAAACGTATGGATTATTAGTTATTATAGTCACTTCCTTTCTTTTTTCGTATTACAGATTTTTAATAGATTTTTGTTTTGTAAAATCATTTGCGTACCGGTAGCTGCTTGTCCGCGTACCGGTACTGGTACGCGTACCCAAGGTTGGGAACCACTGTGTAGGCTCCTTAACGGGGTCGATAATGAACATTAAAAATGTTTCCCTTGATTTAAAAATGTTTCCCTTTTTTTTCAATCGTACTCCATCATAGAGAAAGAAAATTTTTGCTACCTTATTCATTTTAGACGTGTCCACGCTAGGAAAGGATGTACTCTTCAAACGCGGTATACCCCATTTTTATTTTATCCCGAATCATTCCTATTTAAGAATAATAGTGTCGTGTCTTTTTAAGAATGAAGATGATGGTATGCTTCATTAGAGTGCAGTTGAAACTCCATTGAGGGAAAGTTCAGGTTATACACTTTAATTTAACATTCAGTGGTCAAATTTAAGTAAAATAAAGCATACTTAAGGTTAACAGCTGAAAAAAAAAGACCCCCGGTGGACCCCCTGCAGATTTATAACGAATTTCATTTATGCAAGAGTCATTAGCTTTCGTGTCGATGCTAACGAGCTAGGAGAAAAACTTCTTAAGTTCCAATAGGGGTCTTAAATACAAAATCTCCGCTTTCCGCCTGTTTGGATGGAGCTCTAAAAGGGATATCTTAATTACTTATTTATAATTAATTTACTATTCTATTATTAATGTAATTATTTTATTATTTATAATTTTACTATTTTTTATAAATAATTACTAATTAATTTATTATTTTACCAATTCATTTTCTGTTTTATTATTTTTTTTGCTAATTTATATTTTGTAGAGTCATTTATTGACTCATTTCTTCAAAACTTGTTTTGTTAATCCTTTGGCATATACATACGATTCTATCCAATAAAGTTCGGTCGTGAATACCGAAGAAGTGCTTGTACTAAGCAATCACAAGAAATTGGGTGCTAACTGCGATGCCTTCCATTGCAGACGTTTCTGAGTATGTCGCATGGTTGTGTGTGTGTGTGTATATATATATATATATAATTATAAAAGGAAAAATAGATTAGTAAAAATAATAAATTAACTAGTAAATTATCTAAATAAATAAATTAGTAAAATATCATTTTTCGAGCTCCATCAAAAGAGAGACATACTGGAAAGAAGAAAAAGAAAAAAAAAAAACATTGACCAGAACGGGGAGGTGGTTCGCAAAAGCACACGTGACTAATCGGTTCGCGATATTGAACTCAGTCAGGGTTCAGCGGTCGGGTTCGGAAACACATCTCGTTCCGTTTCCAACTTGTTTGCCTAATCGACGATCTCTGATAAACGAGTGGCGTGCTGATCGACAGATGGCGCCACCGGAGCGTGGAGAGGTTAGACCACTTGGGGGAAACTATTCAATCGCTGTGTGTTTGTTGACATGCACCGAAGAATTCGACGAGTTCGGAAAACTGGTTCGCGATTCGTAAGGATGGCCCCGAAAGTGGAACAGGATCATACGGTGCCCTCTTGAAAAAAATAAAACATTTGCTCGCTTTTGGAAGAGGTTGAACTTCAAGTTGAGGAGGTTCTTAGAAATCAGGTTGGGGCTCGTCGAGACCGCAGTGAATAATGGAAATGTTATGGCAGTATTGTATGAGGGATGTCTCAACGAGAAAATATTATATCAGTATTGTGTGTATATATATATATATATATATATATATATATATATATATATATATATATATATATATATATATATATATATATATACGTAAACATACACACTCACGGACATTCACACTTGTATAGAGTGAAGCTTCTCTAGCCGGCCACTCCTCTCCACGGTCGTATTTTATCGGAACCGATTGAAGACGCCAAAGAGGCAATGTTATGGGAAGAAGACCCTTTTCCACGGCCAATTTTTTTTCTGAACCTTGACTGTCCGCCATAGAGAGGTTTTACTGTATATATACACTGTTGTTCAAAATTAAGAGAATTTTCACGCTTTGTCGAATTTCTAGAAAACTAATGGACAGATTTCAATGGAATTCCGTTAGGATACACAGTTATATTAGAGAAAAACTTATACCATGCAACAGTTATGGTATACGATCGTCAGTTTAGCTCATCACCGCAGTTATGTCCAAACGCACACGCACACACACACACGCACACACACACACACACACACACAGCCAGCACGCACACACACACACACACACACACACACACATATATATATATATATATTTATATATATATATATATATATGTTGTGCCAAAAAAGTATTTTTTACCTAAAATTGACCCATGAAAAGCCGTTTTAGACTACAAAACAATACTATATAAAGTAAATTGTAACTTAAATTTTGAAGTTACAAAATTTAACTGACCTAATGATAATCCTGACCACAGGGAGAGTCCACTTCTTGAATTTGGGTTAGGAAGTGGCGTATAATCGCGTATTTACAATGCCTCTCTTCAAGGAGACTCGTGAGGAACGGACATCTCCGTCGTTTCTCTCTTCGTAATAGCTTAATAAATGTGATTTTGTGTAGTGTGCATTTAATGGAAGCTTGAACACTTCGGCCCTACGACTACAATTTTACGATATGTAACGAGTTATAATATTTTAATGTAACAAAAAGTCGGCAGAGATAGTTACCTCCGCCAGAAATAATTTAACGTATATACAGGGTGATCTAAAAGTAACACAAAAAGTAAAAATTCAATAATTCGAAAAGTATAGACAGTAGCACGATGCGGTTTTCACAGAAAGTCATAGGAATTTTTTTTATAGCGAAAAATTTTATAGCCAGAATAGTTACATTTGTCACTGACAGGTGGAGCTTCAGTTGTGCCAGTAGTATGTGACGCAGCACAGTTCGCAACGCAGCTAGGATTACAAATGTTCTATGTGACGACCATCATTCATGAGAATGGTCGTCAGACATTGCACGACACTCTGCACAGCATCGAAGAGGGTTTCAGCTATAATTCCCGTCACATAATGGCGAATAGCTTCTTTCAACATGGGAAGTGACGTCGGCCGACCTTTGCTTACCTTTGACTTCAACTAGGCCCATAATCAATAGCCACAAGTTGTAAGGTCTACAGACCTTGGTGGCCATTCGTGCGGGAAAGAGCGATTGAGGACACGGTCATCGCCAAATGTCGATCGCAGCATTTGCTAGACAGGACCTGTGATGTGCGGAGGTGCTCCATCCTGCATGAATGTTACACTATGTTGCGCTTACCTCTCTAGCAAAAGGGAAGTGCTGCAGGGTCTCTTAAAAGCGCTGCATAACGCTTGCCTATGACAAAAAGTTCGCATTCTACCGGCCAGTGGATATGTTTAAATAGCGACAGGCAGCAGCTCCGGAACCGCAATAAAAGTTTTTCGCCAGTAAAAAAAATTCCATGTCTTTCTGTGTATTTCTGTGAAAACCGCATCATGCTACTGTCTATTCTTTTCGAATTTTTACTTTTTGTGTTACTTTTGGATCACCCTGTAAATATATGTGTAAGTGTGTGAGAGAGCATATATACACATGGACATGTACATACGCACATCTGTCCTTTTATTCTGTCGTTTGACAGGCTAATGAACGTTAACTGATCTAAACAACATTTTTCGTTGCTGTGGATCTGTGTGTAATATTCTTCTTTTCTTCTCTCGACAGGCGTGGGTATTGTGCTGATCACGGTGAGCGGGATCGCCTGGCGCCTCACCTCCCATGACGCGCCCTCCTGTCGTGCCATGCTAGGGCTGCAGCAGCATTCGGAGCAGGAGCCAAACAGGAGGTTCGTGCCCAGGGTGCCGCCGTACGGGAGACCGCACCACCCCTACGCAGGTGAGACTGTCATTCCTTCAAATCATCAAAAATCGCCTGCTTCCTATTTGTTCTGTCGATTGAACGTCACATCATGAGACACGAAATTTTTCTCGACTTAAAATCTAAGACGTATCTACATACATATTATTATATATATACAGTGGAATCTCGATCGATCGTTCTCCGAATCATCGTTTTCCCGTATGTGTCGTTTATTTCACCCAGTCTCGACGATCATACTGCTTTGTTATGCTCCCGCATTATCGTTTTCCTGCATAAAATTCGTAAAAAAAAATTAAAAAAAAAAAATTAAGATCCCAAAAGGCATCATGACTTGGTTTAATTTGTCAATCGATTTTGCCATTTCTGATGATTATTAATGAGATAACGTTAGATTTCTTTATGCTTAACCGCTTCTAAATCTTGCAGGAAGCTGATAAGTATACAGAATATTTATTTTTTGTTGTTATATATATATATATATATATATATATATATACTACATATATACTCGCACACAGGGAAACTTCTCTAGTCGGCCACCCCTATTCGACGAACACTTCCTCAAAACGGCCACATTTTTCTCAGAACCGAAAGAGAGACGTTTCACTGTATATATAATCCTTAAAAAAAGTATGGTTGCATAAAATACTTTATGTAACCATAAAAAAGTATCGTTATGTGTTTAAATTTTTTTTTTCAAAGGAATTTTAACCTCTGTTTTATTATGCTCATTTCACAATAACTGAGAAATAAAAATATTTTGCTTATTTTTTTATAAGCTGTTATGAATTTATTTAAAATTATAAGAAGCATTTCAATAGGTAAATGATTTATAATATTTTAAATGTTTTAAAATTTTACCAAGAGTTTTTAAACTCATCGACTAAAAACATATTTTGTAGTAACTAGTTTCAGTATTAGTGTATGTATAGCAGTTCTATTATTAATTTTTTGTAATGAAATATGTGAAATTATAAAAATGTAAGCATATTATTAAAAAATATAAGATTTCAATGTTTTCCTACTACAATTAGTTTTAATATTGATCCATAGATGGCAGCACCAAACATTGTGTTTTTAAGGTTTTTTAGTCTATAATGATGATTTCTAAATGTAATTTCAACTCAAACAAATTTCGTTTTTCTAATACAGTGGTGTACAAGCTTTTAAGACCGCACCTCACTTATAATTGAAAATTTAATTAATGCTTTTTATTAACCAATTCAAGAGGATATAAAATGACTTCAGGCTATCGGTGACTCCACCAAATTTTTTTCGCCACCCACAGTTTGCGCACCACCATTCAAATATATGAATATTCTCTCTCTCTCCCCCCCCCCCCCCTCTCTCTTTCTCCTAAAAGAAATTTCATAAAATTTGTAATGTATTGATTTACTGAGTAATTTTAGAGTAATCGTAATCAGAACATCACATTTTCTTAAACGTTGCTAGGTTTTCTGTCTTTATTTTTATTTTAGAGGTAATTGAAGGTAATAAATCTGACTGACTTTATAATTTTATCTAAAATTCTTTTATCTAAAAAAGTAATTTTTTGAATAAAGTCAATTTTTCATGGTTGTACTTAATGTATAATGAATTGCTAGGTGCTGCCATCTAGAAAGCATAATAGGAACTAATAAATTAAAAAAGGATCAGGCAGACTGCGACAAGATGACATGATAGTGTTATAAACCCTATAAATGTGCATATTTATGTATATAAAGTACTTCGTAGAGATAGAATTAATACTCTTTGTATAAATATTAGTATTTTTTTTTCGCATCTTATTGATCGACAACTTGATTAATTGGATAATGAAGCTATTTGTTCTCCCTGTCATTACTTTAGGCTTTATAGTATAAAGTCTTAAGTAATGCCATTATATACATACAATTATAAACAAACACAAACACACACACACACACATACCTCTTTTGTATGTATATATATATATATATATATATATATATATATATATATATTAAGACATATATTTTCATTGGCTAAATTATGCGATAATTAATATATATATATATTTATATAGTGTACTCTCGATTATCCGTGCAGATAAAAAAAATATTCTGAAATCTTTATCTAAAATAGCAACTATATTAAAAACTGCAAATTTTTCCGGTATGCATACATAAAACACCAGATTTTCAAAATAACAGTTTCCTGTTGATTGAGATGATTTTCATTGGCTAAATTATACAATAATGTACTCAAATAACACTCAAATATCAAAGATTCGGTAAAAGAAAAGAAATTACTGATTACATACAGAAATTAAACTACTAAAACAAAAAGGGTACTTTTCGCTAGTCTAAATTGAGCGCCAAATCGTTAAATGTGGTAACCTGTTTATTTCACATCACGAGTAACTATTGAATGACGTTACTGAGAATTAGAGGGTGAACATCGATGTAAAATGGCGAAAAAACTTCTTCGCGGTACTGTCCACCATTTCTTTTATTAAATCCCCCAAAAAATGTCCATCTCTAGTTAGATTTTGCGCCAACATTTACGTTTCGCGCCATGTGTCGCCTCCGTTAGCCGAAAAGTTACCAGAAGAACAACTACTACAGAAATTTAGTACTATATTTTGAATATACAACAAAATTTAATAGCAGGTTCAAGCATTTAATAGCAGGTAAAACATCAAGTCGGATGATGCACGTTTTTCGATGATATTACACTGTATAATATATATACATACACACACTGCTTTTTTTTTTTCTGGGGTTACGCGAGGATACGGTGTATCCCCACCTTTTATTTAAAGTATTGTTTTGGCTTAACTTAACCGAAATTTTAAGGAATTACGAATCAATTGTTAATATAATATAACAAAAAGGATTTATATTATATTGACAAATATAATAACAAATATATTAACAAATATTATAATAATTGCGAATTTTTTGTTCCCCTGTGACGTGACGTGTGAAGACACAGTACTAAAAATACGCACCTTTGTTTAAAAAATCACAGTATACCCACCTATTTTTTTTAGAAAAAAAAAAAACACTGCATACACATATATACAGACTCGTGACATGGTACTTTCGAACATGAATTTATGTGATTTCGTCCATTGCAGCAATGATGTACCCCGAGTTCCAGTACCGGCCCCCTCCTCCTTCGTACCAGGCCTCGATGCAGGAGTACCGGCTGCGGCTACTCCTGCTGGACCGGCAACAGGGCTCCGCCCCCAGCACGGGCTCCGCCCTATCACCTGTCTCGCCGCCGCCCACCTACAGGTCGCACACCACCACTACTTCGGGGACGCTGCATTCGAGGTTTGTTCAAGAAATCTGTTAAGTTCATATATATATATGTGTGTGTGTGTGTGCTAGCTATGGTAAAAATCATATTTTATTTCATATACCACTCTTGACTTAGAAATTACCTGTTTTAAGTAACAAATTTCTTACTTTAATTAATATGTCTCCCTATAAGTTCTATCTTTGGCACGCACGGATGAACGAGAACTCTCAGACCTCCGCGCCTTGGAGTCCTTTGGGCTTTCTGCTTGGGCCAGTCCATTTTGCTGGTATGCAAGGGAAGAAACATATAATCGACACTTTCTTCCGTAGTCGACCCATGTGGGGGAAAAGGCGAATGGTAGATTGTGGGTCACAAGAGAAAGACGACGAACAACGGATTTTCATGAAATACTCCGTTAAAGTAGTCGCCACTGTTCAACAAAACTATAAACAGGACTGTGGAGCAGCGATTGGATACTCTTGGATTCCGTCGTGAGGTTTCCTCTGTGTATTGGTTTCTTTTGGAGCACTTTCCCTGCCGAGAATAGAAATATGTAAAGAATGAAGTCATTTTCATTTATTTCATTACCTATCCAGCTACATTTTCCCCATGCCCATTTAAAGCCCTTACATCTATAGAATATATATACTTTACAGTGAAACTTGAGCATAGGTGTGCTCAAACAGGATCTAAATTTCAATCCTCGATGGTTTCTTAAAAATATACTTCAATAAGACTCAATATAGGAACCTCTACACGTATGTGTTCAAACAAGATTCGGAAATCAAATCCTAGATGGTTTCTTAAGGCTACGCTTCGATTAGATAGTCTCTCTCTTTTTCTCTCTCTCTAACTCTAACTCTCTCTAATTAATATTCTGGCGTCACGATAAGGCTGATAAACTCTCTGAGGCATTTTGAAGAAATTTCACAACTATTTATCCATACCAAGAAAGTCAGAGTTCTAATTAAAAACGAAGACCAATTTTTTTAAAACAAAAACTTAACGAGCAAATTTATTTACAAATAAATTTAACATTAAAACAGTGCAACATATTCAATTAAAACTCCGTGTAGATTTACAACGTACGGAGCCTAAAACACACGTCCGTACAGGCCGCGTTCTCTAGCGTCTCTATCCCAGCGAAGGGGTCGGCAAGCGTTGGTGTCAGTTTCCTCGTAGACGCCGAACTTTATTACATTGCAGAAACGTTAGGATGGCAGCTTTACTGGCTGCATCTGTGGGAAAAACGTTTTTTAATCCCCCCACGTGTTCCGAACTGGTGGAAACGAGCAACACATTCCTTGAAAAATACGCAGCTGTGTTTCAAACTCTCTGGGGTCTTGGGAAAAATAAGACCATACACCCAGTACGCTACAGCTCCCCAACGCTCCAGGAAACTTTTTCTTCGCAGAAGAAAAAGTTTGCCCGTCGACCACATCTACACCACAAATAGCACAGTTTGTGCACCGGCATACAGAGGAGTTGAAACAAAAACACATAGCCAGCACCACCTTTAACACTCAAGTTGCAACCAAAATTAAACAAAGCACATAACCAAAATTTTGAAAATTTAATAACCTATTAAATGCGCGTTCAGTGCATTTATTTTGTACGGGATGTCATTTTCAATAAAAACACTTAAATTCCATAAATCAATATTCATTCAGTGATAAGAAACAAAAATAATACTAATAAACACTTAAATACACATACCAAAATACAAGATTTATATACCTTTCTATTGCCTAAAAAAAATCAATTTAATTACACATACAAGCAATATAAGGTAAATCAACCTCCGGTGTATTTAATCTGGATTTTCAACATGGGCTATCCATTTATTAATAGTTAAAAAATACAAAAACATGATGCCCATATCAACCACAGGTGGATGCATAGTGCAACTCATTCCAGGCTTACAACCCGAAACGAAATACAAGTCAATCAAATTCTCTCCCGACCGATCTACCTCCGAAATCAACTCTTTGCACTTCCTCATCACCTCTCCCGACGTAAGATGTTTACTTCCTAACCCGACAGAAAAACCGGAACTCTCAGAATTGGACAATTTGGCCCTTGTAGATAACCCTGATCTCTTAACCGAAATTCCAGCTTCTGCAATGACCACAGAATTTGCCATCTCTACATCTATCTCTATCTCCTCTTCCAAATTCCTTTCCAAACTTAACACCCTTTTACTCTCATGTTCTCCAACTTCTCTCATATCCATTACCCCCTTTTCAATTCCAAAATTTTTCTGCTCTCCCTGGATCACTAACAACTCTCCTAAGTCTTCGTTTTCATCTTTCAAACGTGAGTCAGTTTCATCGGGTTCATCGACCTCCTGCCTTAATAGTAAATTTTCCTTCCTTTCCCCGCAACTCTGCTGGCCTTTCTCAGATACCCCCGAAAGTTTTCAGAACACAGCAAGGTTACTCCCTCATTTTCCTCTGTCGTAATTTTTCCCGACTCAACTAGACTTTCTCCTTTCGCCTCCACACAAATTCGCAGCAAAAATCTACCTCTTTCTTCTCGGACTGAGAACCTATTTTCCCCTGGACGGTTTTTCCGCTTGCGGAATACCTGCAGAGTCTACTTGAGTCTTCTTCCCCTCTTCCATTTGCTCAGAATCATAATTCCCTGTTTCCCTTACCGTATTCTGTGGATATTCTGGGGTCGCCAAACGGGCTTGAGATATAATTCGCGATTTTTCCAATTCGAAAATCCTATCTCTTCGCTCTTGTTCAATAGCAAAAATCCTATATATTCCCCCCTTCTCCCTTTCCCTAGTAGCTTTTTCCTGCTGTAATCTATCTTGCATAATGGTCTCAAGAAGACCCCTAACAAATTTCTCCTCAGAATTTGGACTAGATTCGATTAATTCCTTCAGATGGATTATTAATACATCTGGGGCGGGCTGCTGACCCAACCTCATCGCCAAAATTTTCAAATCTGCTTTTCTCCCCCTGCTTAAGTAAGCCATTTTTACACACTGAATCAATCACAAATTTACAGGCACAAATCAGGAAAATAAAAAAAAAACTCCAAATAACTAAAACACCTTCAATTAAATTTTCTTCTTGAAACCATGTATTTTACAATGGGATCATACACTTAAGCAAACAAGATACCAAAAATTTCATATATACCACTTTATCATATATAACACTTTGGCTTAACTTTTCAAAATTGCAATAATAACTTTTCCAAAATCAAAACATTAGTTTAACCTTTTTAACATTCAATAACACAAAAACAAATACTTCTACATAGCAAATACTTCTACATAGTGTGTGTGTGTGTGTTAGTGTGTTAACACTAAAGTGCCAGAAAAACTGCGACACATGCCTAATACTTGATAGTTCCACTTCTGGATCGCAGAACTGCAGAAACGGGGCATGGACTTCACGAGCTCTCTGAGAAATCTGTAGACAATGAACAACGGGCCTCCTGAATAGCCGTCCCCAGATATGTTCAATAACGTCGAGATATGGTGGGCAAGGGGGTCATTTCATGTTCCAAATCTCGGATAAGTGTTCCTCAAACCAAAATTTGGTGGTTGTAGATGTGTGTAGTGACGTATTCACTTGTTGGAGCTCGCCCAAACCTATGAGAGGGAGTTCATGGCATGAATGGCAGTAACAGATCTGAAAGGATGTTAACATAGCGTTCACCAGTCAGCGAAGTTGCAGACTATGAGGGGCTCTAATTCGTGCCATTACTGAGGGACCTCCAGTCTGTACAGCCACTTGTTGACATGCTGGATTCATTGATTCATGAGATGTTCTTGACATGCGGACCTTTCTGAATCTGCTGGAAGCGAGATTCGTCAGTCCAGGCTACTCGTGACCAATCTTCTGATGTTCAGTGGCGATGTTCATGATCCCATACGAATAGCAGTGTTCTGTGTTGTCAATGAAGCCGTGACACTCGAGTTATTTGTTGGCCATTAAAGCCCATATCGTGCAGCGAACGTTATTAAGTGTTCATCCAATATTAGTAGAGACCAAGCATTGAATGGCGACGTTATTTGCGGCAATGTTGCACTCCTTTCTCTTGAAATAGTTCTCGGCGGGTAAAGCCGGTCACGATCCTTCAGAGTCTTCTGACGGCCACACAATTGCGGTAGGTTCAATGTTTTAGCAAAATTCTTCAAATCAAAGAACAACCTTGAAATGGGCTATCGTAAAAATCGAATCTTTGCCTATATCAGCGAAATACCATTATACAGTTGGCTCTCTGTTTAACGACTTTCAAGGAACCGTGAAAAATCGTCCTTAAGCAGAGATCGCCCTTAAACAGAATTTGTGAAAGAATAACATTTCCCATAACGTTGGAGGGGCCGGGACTGGGAAATATCGTCTTTAAATAGAGATCGTCGTTAAGTAGAGAGCCAACTGTATATATATATATATATATATATATATATATATATATATATATATATATATATATATACGTACATACGCTGCGATTCGGTAATTTATTCCTAGCTATTTGTTTAAGTGTGATCATCCTAAAATAAACATTTCTTTTTTTCAGGCCCCCTCTGACGCTCACCGAAAGGGAGTACAGCCGACCCCCGAGTTACAGGTCACGTGCCAGCTCGGCCGGCGTCCTGAGGCCGAGCACGGAGACACTGTGCTCGCTCTCGGCCCAGCAGCAGCAGCCAGTCACGGCCTCTAGTCACAGCCGGAACCCGTCTCTGAGCCTCAGCTTCCTGTCCCACGAGTCTCTGTTCCTGGACTCCGGACACTCGCGGCCCACCCAGGCGGACAATGTCCACTTCACGAGTCCCAGTGGCGAGTCGCAGAACTCGGTGGTGGGCGGACTGAGCGACGAGAGCCCTGCCTCCAGGGATGGGTGTGGCGCCTCGTCGTGGGGGAGGAGCGGGTCCTGGAAGCCCCATCCCCACGACGTGAACGCCGTCACGATCGTCCAGACGACGGACTCGTCACAGGTGCTCAACAGGGACACTGTCATCCTCTCTGTGCCCGGCAGGGACATGGACTGTTCGACCTCGGCGGCCGGCGAGGTTCGAATACTCGCTCACGTTTGATGCTGTTCGTCGTGTTAGCCAATGAAAAGCCTACTCTGTACCAAAAGGAAAATAGGTTCTGTATCGTCTCAGACTATATAACCAAACCGGAGGGTGAATGCAAACCATCCCATTATCAGATGATTTATACGGTGCCACATATTAAATATAAATTTCTTTTTAAGGCGTGGCAAAGAGGCCTGCATTCATGCCCCGCCTCTTTGGTATGCCCTAAGCATTTTGACATTTTGTCCTACCAATTTCTTCGTTTTTAGAACCGTATTAAAAAAAATAATAATAAAGTGAGGTTTCAGGTGTGTCATTTGATGTCTTCCATGCTAGGTATAGGGAGAAATTATCAAAGAGGGATCGTTTGCTGTAATTATATGATTGCTTTCACTTAAAATTAGAAAACATAGTAGCTAGATATTTGAAGAAAATTATTTTACCGAATGAGTGGTTTTGCATTCACCCTTTCATACAAACTATGCCTTGCAGTTGCCAAAACCTGAGTAGATTTTTACGAAGTTAGTCTTTCGAGTTTTCCAGATTTTTAATCTGAAGTAGTTTTAAAAACTGGACACTCAAGTGGAAAGAAATGGCACGATATTTTGCCGTTCGAACACTCAATTTTGCTGTCATTCGGCTCAACGATTCAAAAAAATTATATTCAAGTGTATAATATCCTTCAATTCCATTTTTGCCAAAGAATATTTGAAGACCAAAAAAACAGTGAGGAAATTACATCAATAATTTAACTACTTCGGATCAAGGCTTTTATTTGACTCCAAAATCAAAATGGTACTTTATAAAATTTGTAAATGTCAGCAATAACAATATTTGGTAGTCATAACGATTATTCCTGTAACTATTTGTGTTTGATGATATATTTTGTTAAGTTGATATTATTTATGAGACCTATTGAAAAAAAATATATATATATATATGAGCGTGTGCAATGTTCTCCAAACTTTTAATTCCTGAAAGAACTGCTAGTCATTCATTACACTTTGGCAATGGATTTTTTCCTTTTTTTTTCTCACAGTTTTTTTGTGTGAAATTATATTTCAAATAAATTTTTTTTATCTTAATTACTTTATATATGAGAATTCTTTTTGCTTTAAGTAATTCTATTTGACGGAAGCTGTAATATTACATTACCCTGAAAAAATCATTTGTGTTTCGCAGAAAAAACTGGATTCATTTTACTTCTGTATTCAAATTCGTATGTATATTTTCAAAATATATATATATATATATATATATATATATATATATATATATATATATATATATATATATATATATATATATATATCCTCTATTTGAAATCTATTTATTTGAGCGACAAAACTTCAAGATACCAGGCGTAGAAACATGGGAAGATGTACAGTTACGGTGACAGCGATATTTTCGGAGAAATTTCAAATAAAAAAGAAATTACGTATAATTTATTTTACCATAACAAAATTGAATGAAATTTAAGATATTTATTTTTACAAGCGTTTTAATCTAATGCATTCTATTTTTTCTTGGTAATTGAAACTATTATCTAATTAAAATGCCGTAGTCATGCAATGTCAAAGGTATATTCAATCAACAGGTATAGTTCTCAAAAATCCTATTAAGAATTGCAATACTATTAAAATATTATTTGTGTTTTTATGTATAAAAATTTATGTAATGGATTTTACTTATATTTGAAACTAAATTTTTTTATTGGGAGTCTTATTTCATATACACATACACACAGTGAAACTTCTGCAGCCGGCAAGGCCTGAAAACGCCCCCCCCCCCTTTTTTTTTTTTACCGGAGCCATAACTGGCCGCCGTAGAGAAATCGACCCCTATTCATCGGCCACCCCTAAAAACGGCCCCTTTTTTTTCGGAACCATGACTGGCCACCATAGAGAAGTTTCACTATATATATATATATATATGAAATAAGGATATTCTAATGTTGTTTAATACTTTTTTTTGTCAAAGGATTTTAATTTTTTGTTGAAAGTGTATTTTTTATGTATATATCACGGTCTAAAATTTCTTGCCCGTTTATGATCAAACTGTGGTCTGTAGATGTATATTTTGTATTTTACAGAGTTCTTTCTTGTCACTGTCAGTTGGAGAGTGAATAAACTTGGGGAAAATGTAAAACTGTAACTTGGGGAAATAGCTCGGGTGTCATTTAGGGTTGCCAGAATATCTCTTTCGAAGAGGACATGTCCTCTTTTTGGGTTCCGATCACTTTCGTTTTTTGTTCTGATTTTTTGTCGTTTTCTTATTTATTCCAACCTTTTTTTATTTATACCGCAACAGGTGTTACGTTTCCGTTAACTTGGCGCGAAACGTTAATTTTGGCGACAGATCTAACTAGAGACAGGAAAATTTTTGGATTTAATAAAAGAATGACTTTTAACGTATGATTACGTTCCTCAATAACGGTCCTTCGGACAGAAAAAAAATTGTCCTGCCTCGCGAGTTATAATTTTGGCAGCACGCCAAACCCAGTAGCAGTATCGGTTAAACAGAAAAGCACCAAAATGCATCCCCCCCCCCCAAAAAAAAAAAAAAAAAAAAAAAAGCTGTAAGCAACGATAAGTAATTCTTCGTTAATAACCGCGGTAGTTTCGTTAAAAGAGACTACCTGAAATATTCTTTTTTAATAATCCAAAATAAATTGAAAAAAACATGAACAAATTTAGAAATACACAATTAGGAAAAATACTAAATCAATTTTACCACATTCATCTCAGATGACACAGCACTCGTGAAACTGCCGATTCCGTTTAACATTGCATAAAACATTAGCGTCTTCTCATGGCGGGGAAGCTGACATTTGTTTCGCCATTTTGCATCGACGCTTACCAGCCTATTCGCAGTAACGTCATTGAATACTACTCGTAACGTGTAGAAACAGGTTACCACATTTGGCGAATTGGCGCACAATTAAGATTCTTAACCGAAAAGTACCCATAAATGATTGTCGATGTTAGTGAATGAATATTCGTTGTCTTTTTCAACTTCTGGCAACCCT
Source organism: Dolomedes plantarius (assembly GCA_907164885.2). Lineage (NCBI taxonomy): Eukaryota > Metazoa > Arthropoda > Arachnida > Araneae > Dolomedidae > Dolomedes > Dolomedes plantarius. The sequence continues at coordinate 176,754,385 of OU015498.1, read as the reverse complement.
CGTGACATCATTTACTTTCAAACGTTTATTGGAAGCTCTAACGGTTTCATTTCAAATCGTAGTATATATATATATACTACGATATATATATACTACGAAAAAAAAAATTGCGATTTTCTTTTCTTTTCCTCTGACTATTTCATTTATTTTAGAACTGCCAAGAAAATGCCCACATTTCAGGTTTATCATTTGAATGAAAATGTTACAACATTGTCGAAATGTAAATTAAATATAAAAAAAAACGAAAAATCGAATCGTGTATAAAAGAGACTCGTGAAACTGTACAAAAAATAAATAAACAAAAGCAGCGACCCCATTTTGTACAAAATTGTATAAATATTCTTTGTACATATTTTTTCCAGACATTTTTCTTCAGACTTGTACAGAACATTGCATTTTTTCGGAACTTTTTTTTAACCGAGCTGTACTGTATATAGACGAATTCTGCACGGATAATACCGATTGACTTGTTTTAAGACTGTCATTCCCTGCCTTGATTTTTTTTTTCCTGACTAACCCGCTGAAATACAACGTCATCTGAAAGATTGCTTTGGAATCTAGTTTAAACTTTTAAAATCCAGATCAGGGCAGGCGCCCTGATTCTAGAAATATTCATTATTCTAAACCTAAGAAAATGATATATATATATTTAAAAAAAAAAATAGAAATAACAATGCATAAAATGCCTTTCGTTGCCAATATAACCTTTTTCTGATTTGGGTGTTCTTCTGAGTATGTAGACATTCCCTATATATATATATATATATATATATATATATATATATATATATATATATATATATATATATATATATATATATATATATATATATATATATATGGCTATGAACGTTGCTTATGTTTGCGTCCCCTGGCCTGTTGTTGTAAATGTGCAATATTTCTTCTATTATTGCATACCTCTACTACTGTGTGTTTGCTTCAATAAAATTGTTTTTACCAAAAAGTGGCTCTGTACACGAAATTGAAGAATTTTAAGTTTGACTTCACGTCTTCGTCCGCCAAATTGCGTTGAAAGCTAAATCCTGAAAACTAAAAGTCAGTCTTGAGATAACTCGCCGAATAGTTTCAATTTTCCACTTAACATATCACTGTGATTTTGGAGTATATATAAAAGAAACAAAAAACAAAGGGGGGTGATTTGTTCACGATGTCGAGCGTTCAAAAGCTGTAAATACCGAGGAAGTGACGTTGTGTGTATATTTGACGAATTGAGCTTCATAGTATTTTTTATGTATCATACACTTTATTTGTGCCCGATCATTTGTCTGTATATTCAGCTCGTGATCTGTAAAAAAATCAATAAAAGTCATTTTATTGTTTAATTCTTGTACATGCGTCTCTTTCACTGTCGAAACTCCGCCCATAGACGGGAAAATCCGCAACTCAATCGAGGTTTGAATTAGGACAGTGTCTGCAATAAGGTCATACATGCAATTAATATATATATATATATATATATATATATATATATATATATATATATATATCCATACAATTTATCTACAATGTTTTCAGACACATTTAAATGCATTAGATTACAGAACTTTTTATTTAAACCCTGCATTTTTATACCAAATATCACATTAGACTATGTTTGAAAGATGTACCATAGTTTTTGTTAAGAATGTAATTTATTTATTTTGAATAGTGTCTAGTACGGTGTTTCCCAACCTTTTTCTAGTCGCGACCCCCTTCGATGACTTCTACGCATCCTTACATTCCCTTTTGCCTATGAAAAAGGATAAAGAAAAAACTCTAAAAATGCATTGTCATAAATTAATTCCAACTGTTATCTCTTCTTCTGCTGACAAGGATAACTTCAGGTTACTGGAGAGCGGAAGATCAACAAGGCATTATTATACTTTATTAAACAAAACAAAAGGATTTATTTCAAGCATATCTAAAACACTTAGCGGCTCCCGTATACGTCAGATACCGCTCATTACACATCGCTCTCTCCACAGCATCGCATAGAACATGCGCTAACATTCTTTTTGCGGTCTGTAACATGCTGCCATCTATTGACATAGAAAATTGATTACACAACTAAATGCGTAGTTTTACTAAAAAGAGATCTGTAAGAAATGAAAAACATTAGCAAACATTATCCCTCAGTCAAAAGTGAGTAAAAGCAAGATCAGAACCTCAAGAAAAATAATTCTACCTTATTGATACAAAATTGTATAATATAAAAACTCTTACCTCAATAAAATCGCTTTCTCCCGTTGGGGAAACTACAATTGTGTCAGCACAGACTGATGAAAGTCAAGAATGTGTCTACTATACGTAGTAAGGCACCGCGTTTTTCATCGACCACCCAGAATAGGTGGTTGAACTGAGTTTGCGTTTCGAATGAGATCCTCCCAGTTTCGTGGAAAATAAATATCGACACATTTTTCGGGTGAAATTCGCTCAAAAGTTACTTTAATGGAATAAGAAAACACTTCGCGAAACACAGACTGGGAAATCCTGCATAAGGGGGTTGTATGTGGGTAACGTGTACAGTTTTTCCCTACAAGTAAGATGACCGTGCGACGAGTGACGTCACACCTGGAAAGAAAAACGCATCGAGTCCATTTAGAGCAGTAGTTCTCAGCTGGTGGTTCAGAAACACCCTAAAGAGGGTCAGCAGTGATGAAAAACACTGGTTTCTTCGTTTTGAAACGATCGGGAATTTGAACAAAAAAAATTCTTTTGTTCAGATTCTAAACATTCCTGTATTTCTACCATTTTTTGACGTTTCGAGTACGAAAATATCCTTTTTATTCTTAAAAATCACTGATATATTTTCTGTGATACGGAGTCGCAGCCATTTTATGGCCCGGTGAAGCCAATGCAAGCTCAAAATCTCATTTATTAAGTTTTCATAGACTTTTTTTAATGTTAGCTATTAAGTTTAATTTGACGTCCAATTTCGTATTAGGTTAGGTTTATGTGTCACTTTATATGTACTTTTAAAGTTACCATTACATAACCATTAATATTTTTCATTAGATACCCACTGATTTGAGTAATTTACATAGGAAAATTTACCTTTCTGAGACCAAGGCTTAACCTGAGCAAATTGAAAGCTAGTGTCGACAAAGCGTAGACAAATAGCCACTGGTCCTGAGTTATTTAAGCGCGAGTAACTTATGTTATAGTAAAGGGCTTTCGTACAAGTATTCCAGCTAATCGTCTCCCAAAGTTGTGACACCAAGTGATCGCAGGTTCAATAAATCCACTCAAAAGAGTCTGAATCGTATCTGAGATCCAGGGCCCAAACTCCGAATGAACCTTTAAATTCGCGACGTCATTGGACATATGACATAGTTTTTTTGGCCACCGATCAAAAGAGCAATAGATACCAGCATTTTAATGCACAGGCTGTTAAATGAGACCTAGGCCCAGAATCAGTCATCGAATTCGAGAACATCGTCCAACTTACAACATTGAATTCATGGGACCTATATCACAGATTGGCCAAAAATGGCGATAGAGACACGCTTTGAGCTGCGTTTTGATTGTCTGCCAGGCCCTGAGGCGTGAAAACTGCTAAATTTGTTCCGATACGAAATCCATGGTGTCTAAACCCCGAAATATGCGAAAATATCGGCGATCGCGGGACTTATAACATCGCTTTTTTGTCCAAAGGGGCGATAGAAACGCTATTTGACCTGCATTTTCATTGTCTCGTAGGCTCCGAAGCGTAGAGATTGTTAATGTCTTCTGAAATCAAACCTAGGTCATGAATTCACCGTTAAATCAGCGAATCTGTAACGTTATAGCATCACTCTTTCATCCACCGATCGCTCAAAAATGGAGATCAATACGCGTTTTGACCTTTAATTCTCGGGAAGAACCAGAGTCGTACATACTATTAATGTAATGCGATGCGAAACCCCTTTTTCTCATTCCCCGAATTAACCATTAAAACAGCGACAAAATCGTCCAACTGATAACATTTCATTATCTGGGACTCTAAAAATGCCCTTCCACGCTTTACGATTTCAGATTCTTCAACCTCTTCTCTCGACATATTTAAAATATTATATTCTTTATAATATGTAATGCTAATAATGAGGCAAAAGAGGATATAAAAAAAACGTAAATGTAGTAAAACATATATCAAACCCAGTAGATGGAGCAGTGGATATGCATTCAATGAAGCGTTCAATGTTGATTCACCGCAGACACTGTGGTCCACTGGTGAAGTCAATAGGTTGACTTAAAAGGTTGTTCATTGCAATACGTCTATGATCAACTTAGAAATTATACCTTCAACAGAGGAGCAACTGATACAGCTACAAAGTACAGAATAAACGAAGTGATCTCACTTCGTCTTTCAAATAAGAGTCTACCTAGCGCCACCTGGCGACGGCCTAACTGCGTTTGGCTAAGGCCTTGTTTACATTGAGTCCGTAAGCGTTTCGCAGCGTCAGCGTTATTCGCATCGAAATAATTTTAACCAGTCACTAACAGTTTCGTGGCTAATTGTTTGAAAGTCTGTGATTGGTTAAAATTATTTCCATACGAATAACTCTGACGGACTTAATGTAAAGAAGGCTTTAGTGAGTTCATTGTCAACGGAACATATACCATGTTAAACATCAACGTGTTTCTTCACTACAGCTAATGACAGCGGGTATGTGCCAGGGAATGCCTCATCACAGGATGCAAATCTAGCAGGTGGTACTATAATCCTGCAGTCTACGACAGAGCGGCATTCTATACCTTTCAGCGCTATGAACCCACCAGTGCGTTCTGAAAAATCGTTCACCATGGGCTAGGATGTGTTTTTGAACAACCGTTCAATTTGAGTTATGAACGAATAAATGCTTTCTATACCAACGACGACTGTACGCCTAGAGATAAAAACAAAACAAACAGAAGAATACGTTTTCACACTTCGCACTTGTGAAATGCTGACTTTTACGTGATCTTTGACATGAGACTTTCAACAAACTCGCAAGAGGTCTAATGAACCCATAGGACCATAGGAATAGTGGTCAAACTGCACTTCCTGGGTCACGCCCTCTAGTGCAGATTTTCAGTAGGTAAGCAGCTGGGAACCATCATGGACAGAAAGTAAAAGACAGAAAAAAAAGTGGTGCGCTCAGGATCCTGTAAGTTCAAATTCCTTCAGCTGAAATCACCGAAGCGAATCAGCATCGGACAAGGACAGTAGAATAGAAGGTGACATGATTATAGCAGTTCGTCTCCGAAAAAATGGAGAGAGGTTAAATACACGGCTATAGTTGAGAAAATGGAGAGAAGAAAGTTTAGGGATAGCGACACATAAATTTTTTATTTTGATTTTAAGATTTTTAAATTGTTTTTAGCCTTGGCAAAGCTAAGTATAATTTTTTAAAATTTTTATAAAGAAGATTAACAAACAAGGGACAACACCTAAGTTAATGATAGGATGGTTCTAAGCCTTTTTCTATTAATAGGATCAGCATGATCATAATTTTCAAGTTCTTTAAGTAAATCATTGTCAATAGACTTGTGGAAGTTTATGGCTAATTTTTGTAAATAATTTTGAATAGTTGGGAGACCAATCTCCCTGTAAATATCAACATTTCTGAAATACACGGCGCTTTAACGATTTGCCTAATACAGTGCTGCTTTGAGCAGATGCTAGTTTTTTAATATGAGTTTTTGCTTAATATGACCATGCTGGCCCTCTGTAAGTAATAATAGGACGAAGATATGAATTGTGCAAGAGCAATTTTTTACTTATGCTTAATTTGTTGTCTCGGGCAATAAGAGGATAAATTAATCTGCGAGCTGCTCGAAACTTATCCTTAACGTGAGTGATATGGTGTTTCCAAGTGATATTTTTATCAAGTATGACTCCAAGGTATTTAACTGTATCAGACCAGGGAAGGTTAATATAACCAATTTTAATTTGGCTATTATTGAAAGGTTTAACGTAGGATTATGTTCCTCCATAACTGTCCTCCGGAAAGCAAAATTTCAGACGCTAAAATCGTCCGTCCATCCGTCCTCGCGAGTTATAATTTTGGCAGCGTGCCAAATCCAGTCTGTATCGCTTCGACAAGCAGTAAACAGTTAAACAGAGAAGTACCAAAATGCGTTAAAATTTTGACATACATACATGCATATATATATAAATACGTACATATATATAGATACATATACAGGGTTCCCACATATATCCGTTACACCCCCCTTAACTTCTAAACGGTGACAGCTTAGGCCATAGAGTTGGTGTCTAGGTATAGTAAAAAGGCTATGCGCTACTCGATGAGACAACTTCCAACGCCATCTATCGGCAAATTTCATGATTAACATTTTTATCTCAAAAACGGTACAAGATACGGGGAAAAAAGTCAGTTACAAAGTTGTTCAGCATCATCGATATAGTAAAAAAAGACACCTTGCGCACATTAATACTCAAAACAGAATGTAAAAAATGAACATTTGTTTGGTCGTGATTTTCAACACTATGGCGTCGTGAAGCGCGAGCGAAGCTCGAAAAGACCACCTCACGGACTAAATACCAGCCTGTGTTGTAGCGCAGGTGAAACGTCTTTTCAGAAACATAAATAAATGATCCTGAAGATAGGGAAGTGTTACAGTTCCTTTCTTCCACTCTTTATGACATGACAATTTTCGAAATCGTGACCAAGCAAATGTTCATTTTTTACATTCTGTTTTAAGTATTAATGTACGCAAGGTGTCTTTTCTAACTAAATTGATGATGCCGAACAACAAAGTAATTGATTTTTTCCCCCGTATCTCGTACCGTTTTTGAGATAAAAATGCTAATTATAAAATTTGCCGATAGATGGCGTTTTAAGTTGTCTCATCGAGTAGCGCATAACCTTTTTACTATACCTAGACACCAACTTTATGGCCTAAGCTTCCACCGTTTAGAAGTTAAGATGGGTGTAACGGATATAGGCAGGGCCCGACTTAGCTTAATTGGGGCCCGGGGCAAAAACTTCTTTGGGGGCCCCCTTCTGCTTCACTACTTCAGTAATGAAGAACTTAATACTTAATACTAAACTTTCTATTCGATCTGGGGCCCCCCTCTGATGTAGGGGCCCGGGGCAACTGCCCCGTATGCCCCTGCCTTAGTCAGGCTCTGGATATAGGTGGGAAACCTGTATACATAACACATACATACATATACACATACAAAAGAGGTAACCAACGATAAGTAATCCTACGTTAATAACCCGCGATAGTTTCGTTAGAAGAGACTACCTGAAATTTATTTTTTGAGTTTAGAAGTGAACATTACAGCAATACATTTATCAGAGTTAATTTTAACTCTCTATTTGTCGACCCACTGTTGAATAACAGTCATGTTTATTAACATTTTTAACGGCGTATTTGAAATTTTTGTAGGAGGAATTAAGGGCAGTGTCGTCAGCGAAAATAGCAAGATTAATATTTGTGCGCTGTGGTATATCGTTAACGAAAATATTAAACAATATTGGTCCGAGAACGGAACCTTGTGGCAGGCCACTGTGAATGTTAAATTTGTTTGAGAGCTGACCGTTAATTTTGACCTGGAAGGAACGATTGTTAAGATAAGAAATAAGAAATTTAATGATTTGGGGGGGGGAGTTTTAGTTAATAAATTTATGAATTAAACCGTCTATCCAAACTTTGTCAAATGCTAAAGCAACATCTAAGAAAAGGGCAGCGTTCGAGAGTTTTTTTCTTAGCATTAGTTAAGTGTTCAGTTAGATCAGGGGTTCCCAAACTTATTTGGCTTACAGCCCCCTTTTCAGAGAAAAAATTACTCACCGCCCCCCTGGAAATGTACCATTCTATGCAAGTAAAAAGAGATACAAAAACAAATTTTCGGCCTTTTATGTATTTGCTTTTCTACCTATATAGACCATATGTTGCTGTAAATAAGACACCTTCAAGCTTGAAATTATAAAATTATTCATTAAAATCAACCACAGTTACATTCGCATTACACATCAAAAATTAAGATGGCTAAGGATAATAGTCGTTTGATAAAAATTACAAATAACAGTAAAACTAATGTGAAGGATGAACTTGGAGCATAGCAATCAATTTATTTATATTCGGCTCTATTTTAGAAGCATTCTTAAATCACGGCGATTAGTAATTTGCAGTCGGTTTCTGTATTTAGATAACGGATTTGTGACCGCACTGAACCCACGTTCCACTAAATATGATGAAGGTAACGCTGTTAAGAATTTTTGTACCACAGCCCATAATCCAGGGTAAAATGTTGGTATCTCTTTTTGCAGCCAGAACTGTTGATAGCTATGTTTAAATTTAAATTTTAATTCTTCATTTGTTGATACTTCTATCAGTTCTTCTTGTAATTTTACAAATTCCTCTGAGTTTGATCCTGAAAAAGGATCCAAAACCCAATCGTGTATGTTCATTTTAATAATATCTTCAAACCATTGGTTGAAGTCAGAATGGAGAGCCCCCAAGTTCTGACAATATATAAGCCCGTCTTCATAATTTTGTTCTACTGCTGATAAATGCGGAAATTGGCTGAATTCCCCTCTTCCAAAATTTTTTTTGTTCAGTAGCAGTTTTGCCACAAAAGCGGAAATCACAGGTTTTTTTTTAATTAAATTCAGATCATCGCCTTGGAGTTTTTGATTTGCGTCATTGAATTTGCTAAACAGGTCTGTCAAATAGGCTATGCCATTTTTGGAATCGGTTAAGTTGACTCGTAAATTATCATTGTTTTCTAAGAACTCTAGCACTGAGTCAAAGAGTTTATAAAATCGATCGAAACAGGCACCTTTTGACAGCCAACGACCTTCTGTATCAAGCAGCAAACGATTGAATTCTTCATCGTTTTCAGGGCAAAGTTGCCCAAACAATCTGTCATTCTCAATGCGTTGCATCTGATTTTGTTGACTGCTTGAACGACATGCTGTTATGACCTATGCCGGCGTTCATTCAGAATTTTGGCAACTAAACGTTGCCGATGAATGATGCAGTGCACGGCAAATACATTCGGAACGCTCTTTTTAAATATGCAAGAAAACCCCTGTAGCGTCCTATCATCAATGGAGCACCATCAGTAGCAACTGATAAGATATTTCTCAGGGGGATTTCTTTTTCTTTGAAAAACTCTTCCAATGCATGTGAATATTTCTTAGCTGGTTCGGAACGTTGTGGTAACACAAGTTGACTGTACTATCTTGTTTAATAAACAAACTCACTAAAACGAACGAAACTTTAATAACTCTTAAACTTTAAAACTTCCTGCGCTACAACACTCAATACACTAGAATATGAACAACCAGCGTTCACCTCTAGTTAAATCACACTCAATCTCGTTGAACCTCAAGGCACACACTCAATATGGCAGGTAGAGCTCATACTGACTTCACAAAATTTACACATCATCAAAACGAACACAGACTCTGTGTCGCCATCTACATTCAGAAATACAAACCAATTGAATTAATATACAACATACCCCCAGCCTTGAAGCCCACAAGGGATTCAAAACTGAAGCAAATAAAAGAAAATTTACATTGAAATATCTCAAAGATAGTTTAAAAATACACATAAAACGCAAAATGAATGCACATTGAAACAATTACATCTGAATTGATCACAAATACATGGCACTATTCAACAGGTAATTTACACAACTTTATTACAGGTCTTTTGAATTCGCCACTCTTGGTTTTTAAGGTAGCCACGCGCACCTTGTTATCAGTTCCAGGATGAACTTGCACTATACGTCCTAACTGCCATTTTAATAAAGGCACATTATCATCTTTAATGAGCACCAGGTCACCGATTCTGAGATTGGCAGAGGAAGAACACCACTTAGGACGCTGTTGTAGACAACTCAAATACTCAAAGTTCCACCTCTTCCAAAATTGCTGAAGAAGCCTTTGTACAAGTTCAAAGCGGCGTGAACATGAAAGAGAAGAATCTGTCATATTTGGCTCAGGGATAGCAGTTATAGGAGAGCCAACTAGGAAATGCCCAGGTGTCAAGGCAGTTAAATCACCAGGATCATCAGAACTAGGGCATAGGGGTCTGGAATTGAGACAGCCCTCCACCTGAGCAACCAGAGTATAGAACTCCTCCAACGTCAACGAGGAATTTCCCATGACTCTTTGAGGTGGAATTTCATAGATTTTACGGCAGCTTCCCAGAGGCCGCCAAAATGAGGACTTGACGGAGGATTGAAAGACCACCTGATACCCTCCGAAGCTGCGAAGGTTGGAATGCCATCATCGTCAGTAGCTGACAATAATGCTTTGAGTGACCTCTTGAGCTTTCGATCTGCACCAATGAAATTGGTTCCGCAATCACTGTAGATTTCACTCGGTTTACCACGTCTTGCAATAAACCGTTTAAGAGCTGCAATAAATGCCCTTGATGAAAGGTCACTCACTACCTCTAAATGCACTGCCTTTGTAGCAAAACACACGAAAACTGAAACATAGATCTTGAATAATTTACGTCCTCTGCCAGACCTTTCTCGACACAAGAATGGGCCAGCAAAATCAACTCCTGTAGTATTAAACACCCTTGAAGGAGTAACTCTGTTTTTGCAGTTAGAATAGACACAGTAACTTCACAATTCGGGTTAGTTGATCTCAGATAAATGACTGCACAATACGCCCTTTCAGAAGCATCACAAAATGCATGAACTTGAATGTTATTGTATTGATCACATAGTACATATCTGGGGATCTGGAAGTTCTCAAGAAGAGGCAGTTGAGAATGGAACTCATCCCACCTAGATCGGAGTGACTCACTGATTGGATCATCCCAATTCAAATTGTGTTGCCAGAGCTCTTGTAGGAATACCTTAGAAAAAACTACTGACGGTGCAAGCCATCCTAATGGATCAAATATCTTTGCTACTTCAGAAAGGATCGTTCTCTTGGTACATTCCTTATGATCACAAATGGCAACTGAAAATTTGAACATGTCAGTAATTGGACACCACACGATTCCCAGAACTCTAACATCGCTCTAACATCTTCTCAATATCAGCACAGAGTGCAATTGGAAAGGTTCTAAAACGAAGAAGAATAGGAAACAACTCACTCTGAACTCTAGGTCCCGTCATCAGAAGGTCATTCAAAGATAGACCAGAAGAAGTTTTAGCAGATGCATCAAATACCACTCTCAATTTTGAAGTTGTGCTGGACGGCCTCAGAACACAATGATGTGGTAAGTAGTAACTCAAGTCAGTGTTCTCGACATCAGACAACTCTTCCATGTGGCCCAGATCCAAATACTCCTTCATGAAATGTCTATACTGATCATAGATGTCCGGTTTGGAAGAAAGGGTTCTCTCCAGCCTGTAGAAACGCCTCAGAGCCATTTGTCTCGACTCGCCCAATTCAGTAGGTGAAGTGTGAAATGGTAACCTAACTACATATTTACCACTCTGGTCTCTGTAATGAGTAGTGACGAAAAAATCCTCACAAGACTGCTCAGCCTCAGTTAACTTGCTTGCAACTGGAACTGAATCCAATTTCCAGAAGTTGGACACCAATTTATCCAAGTCAACTTGAATGTTATTCACATGAATGGTTGGATAGCTGCTAGAAGGGAATGGAACACTGCCCGAAACAATCCATCCCAACTGTGATTTCACAGCAAAAGGCATACCGTCACCAAGGTTGATTGTCTGACCCAGAAGCATGGGTAAAGAAATATTGACTCCCAAAAGAAGGTCAACAGGGCCCATTTTAAAAAAAGTCGGATCTGCCAAAACCAAGTCACTGAATAACTCCTCATACTTTTTGTCTAGATCAAAATGTGGAAGCTCACCAATGATTTTATTTAAGACATACACAGAGGTCTTAAACACAGGGCTCGAACTGAAATGAGGCGTAAACACAATATCAGACGAACCATTCGAACAAGAACTTGTTGTACCCAGACACGAAATTTGAATCTTAGCTCGTTTTCTAGGTAGCCCCAATCTAGTTATACATGCTTCAGAAATAAATGAGGCCTGACTACCAGGATCCAGCAGCACTCGACACTCTTGACAATCACCACTCGAATCCCTAACATTCACTAGAGCAGTACACAAAAGAACCTGGGTGGGCATATTGAAATCAGATACGCAAGATGCTATATTAGTTGTACATTTTTGATTAGCTGACTCGTTGGCTATAGAAGCACTATTTGAAGGAACACTTTGAGGCACAAACACTGGAGCGTTAACTGAAAATGAGCTATCAACGCTGGGATGCTTTTCAGAATGCTTCCTAAAACATAAAACTGTATGGTGTTTCTTGAAGCACCTTCGACATGTGTAGCTGCTTTTACAATTTTCAACTCTGTGTTTTTGCATGCAATTAAAACACAGTTTGTTTGCCTTCACAAATTCAACACGCTTTTGAACACTTAATCTCAGAAAATTTTGACACTTATTGATAGAATGATCATTAACATTGCAGAATGCGCAGAGAGGACTCGTGCATTCAGAAGAAAATGCTGAAACCCTTGACTGGATTGGCCTTTTGTTTTGTACTCTACTCGGCTGTAGCGTACCCGCATGAAATTTCAAAAAACTCAACAACTGTTCCAGCTTTGGAAGACTATCATCCTCTAACTTTCTCTCCCACCATCCTCGTGTTGCTGCATCCAATTTTTGTTGAACAATATACACGAACAGAGTTTCTGCAAACCCCTTAACAACTATATGTAAACTCTCAAGAGAGCGAATGCATTCTCTTGTAGAATCAATTAAATTCAATAGTTGGTTTTCAGATTCATTATTTACAGATGGCAAGTTCATAAACTGTTTAATTATTGTAAACACCAGCTCCCTCTTATTCGCGTACCGTTCCTCCAAAAGAGACCAGGCTATATCAAAATTCGCATTTGTAATAGAAAGCGTATTCACAACTCGCAGGGCATCACCCTTCAATGCACCCTTCAGATATTGTAATTTCTGAGCTGGCGAGAGTGCCTCGTTTTGAGTGACACAGGCCGAAAATAAATCCTTAAAGATTAACCACTCAACTGGATTTCCTCCACTAAAATGTGGAACCGGAATCTCTGGAAGTCTAACATTGATTTTTTCCTTTTGTGCAGATTGTGAAGTATTGGAATCAGCTTTAATTCCTTTGATAAATAACAAATTAAGTCTATCAATAACATCACGAACTTCCTCCTGTTCTTTAATAAATTCATCCAATTCTTCCTCTTTACAATTTTCAAAAATTGACTGGAAAAGTTCAGACATCTTAACCTCCAACTCTAGCAATTTAGGTTTATAATACAGCGCGTCTGTAGAATTATCGGAACTTTCAATTTTTGACGCTAGTCTCGTTAAACCAGATTTCAAAACCTTTTTAGTTACCCTAAGCTTCTCCATTTTCAAGCAAGCAGGATATAAGTCAAATAAGTCACTCACCCTATATGATGATTCACGAACAACTGCTTACGTGGCGTAATCCAAAAACAAATGAAATTCACTCTTGAAAATGAGTTGATTGCACAAATAATAGCACCATTAAAGGTAGATGAATCACAAACGTTGATGCTGACGCTCAACTTAAATACTTGAAAATACAAAACACAATTCTAAATTCCACGCAATATATCTCCGGCCGACTTGACCAATGAATATTTCTTAGCTGGTTCGGAACGTTGTGGTAACACAAGTTGACTGTACTATCTTGTTTAATAAACAAACTCACTAAAACGAACGAAACTTTAATAACTCTTAAACTTTAAAACTTCCTGCGCTACAACACTCAATACACTAGAATATGAACAACCAGCGTTCACCTCTAGTTAAATCACACTCAATCTCGTTGAACCTCAAGGCACACACTCAATATGGCAGGTAGAGCTCATACTGACTTCACAAAATTTACACATCATCAAAACGAACACAGACTCTGTGTCGCCATCTACATTCAGAAATACAAACCAATTGAATTAATATACAACAGCATGAAATATTGATTCCCCCTTGGTATCAGTTTGCAAATTTTTTGCAAATAATAATTCGTGGCATATTTTTTCTTCTTGTGGGAATCGCACCTATGCTAACAGTAAGGCCTTATTTCCTGGAAAAGTTGACTTATCAAGTTGAATTGAGAACTGGGATTTCTTTAAATACTCACATAATGTCCTCAACATCTTGAGCCATTTCATCAATTCTCCTTTGGACTATAGTATTACTCAATGGAATTTTCTTTGTGATTTCAGAAGCTGGCTTGTGTAGCATAGTGCTCATTACTTCAGTTATAGCCAGTAGAATTAGTTTTTCCCCAATAGTATGCGGTTTTCCTGATTTAGCAATCATTAGAGAAATATTATATGAAGCACGCAACCCATCGTCACAACCTTTGGATTCTACTGAGAAGCGTTTTGCAATGTCGGCTTTCTCAAAAAATTTTCCTTCGTTGCTTTAAAATAAGATAAGGTTTTATTTTTCTTATCAGCATGTACTTTTGTCAAATGTTCTAGTAATCTTGATGGCTTCATCGCTTCATTTGATTAAACTTTTTGACAAATCAGGCACATGGGTAATCTGTTGTTTGCAGGCAACGACAGCTGGCGTTGTCGTCCTGGAAGTAACATGGGTCCAACCCGTAAAACTGCCACATCGTAGGGAGCACCATGTCATCCAAAATAGTGCAATAGGCGTCGGCGTTGAGCTTATCATGAATTGGGACCAAGGGTCCCAGTCCATACCAGGAGAAACATCCCCAGACCATAATTCCACCTCCGCCGAACTTTACCGTGGTCCATCGGTTGGATGCGGTTCTTCCGAATTTCTCTGGACAGCACCCGTCGATCTCTATCTCCCAGTTTCGTAGATCTGCCCACTCGGGGCACATTCTGACAATCACCGCTCAGCTTCCACTTCTGAATCGCAAAGGCCACTGTCGATTTTGGGTAATTCAGCTCGCTAGATATGTCCCTTAACTTACTAACCAATGGCGCAACAATCCATAGATATCTCCCTTAAGGATCGGTCATATCTGTGATACCCGACTATTAGATCTTTCTCGAAATCAGATAACTCTGCACTTCATGGCATCTTGCATGCGACTAATGCCAATGTTGTTTCCTACACAATATTTAACGGCGGAGGGTGTGACGTATATCAGGACCGCAGATATCGTCATTTGTACGGTCGTCCAAATACTTATATATATATATATATATATATATATATATATATATATATATATACGAGGTTTGGGGCATAAGTCATGGCAACTATTTTTTTCGCGTAGATATGTGAACGGATCACAAACGTATATGTGTCGTGTGGAAGTTCGGCAGGCATAGTGTGTATGCAGAACAACAGATGGCTCTGTGATAGCTGGTAGTATCGCAGCGAGGGCTCTGAAATCAGTCAGTTGGTGAGTGTCGTGCGAGATGGAAGTAACCCGTGTTGAGCAGCGCGCTTACATCAAAATAGCCGTTCTCCGAGTGAGAAATGCGATGGAATGTCACAGTGAATTAGTAGAAGCCCTTGGGAATAATGCCCTACCATATCGTACAGTAGCACGGTGGGTAGGAAAGTTTCAGCAAGGACGTGTGTCAACCAGTGATGAGCAACGTTCGGGACGACCGGTGAGTGTGAGGACCGACTTGGCACGTGCCGTCATCGAGCAGCTCATGGATGAAGACAGACGATGGACGTTACTGGAGTTAGAGAGGGCAAGTGGCATCGAGAAACGCACCGTCCACAGGATATTGCGTAATGAGCTACAGCTACGCAAAATCGCTTCGCGGTGGATACCGCATGCACTGACGGAAGTTCAAAGGTGGTTGCGCTATGCAATATGCTCCGACCACTTTGTACGCTGGCAACAGGACGGCGATCAATTCTTGTCACGAATAATCGCCATCGATGAATTTTGGGCCAGAGCATACGAACAAGAACTGAAACGTCAGTCCGCGGAGTGGCGACATCCTGGATCACCAAGGCAGCAGAAGTTCCGTCAGAATCCTTCCCCAGTCAAATTGATGGTGATCGTCGCGTATGACGTCAGGGGAGTCATTGTTTGCCACTTTGTTCCTCATGGCAGAACAGTGACCGCACAGTACTACAGGGACTTCCTGGTGCGACAGGTACGACGTGGCGTTCGGGATAAACGTCCGGATCTTGTGGACAGTGCAATAATCCTGCACGACAATGCAAGACCACATAAAGCAGGGTGTGTACGGTAGCTACTCCGACGTTGGGGATGGGAAGAATTGGAGCATCCACCGTACTCTCCTGACCTTTCGCCCTGTGACTTTGATCTCATTCCCAAGATTAAGGAACCAATACGTGGTAAGCGGTTTGCAACACGAGAGGACATTGCTAATGCTGTGCGCCAACAGATGACCCGATTCACAGATGGTACGGCAAATGCTGAGGCTGATGGTATACAGCGCCTCCCACATCGTTGGCAGCGTGTGATGACACTAGCAGGGGACTACATTGAGGGTCTTCAGGCCCAGGTTTGTCATGTCAACTTTATGCGTACTGTGTTATCATTCTTTTTCACGGTGAAGGCCATATTGCCCTGTATACTACCGTAATAAATTAGTGTGTTACGATATTTCAGTGCTATTCATTGTCTACACATGTAGTTAAGACCTTGTCCTTTCGTCTGTATATGTCACACTTTCCAACCGGACTGGTATCTTCAAGAAAAAAAATAGTTGCCATGACTTTTGCCCCAACCCTCGTATATATATACACTGAAGTGCCACTGATTTAGGGATACCTACCTAGTAACGAGTTGGGCCTCCTCTGGCCTTGATAACGGCTGCCACACGACGAGGCATAGATTCAACAAGTTTCTGGAAACGTTCCACGGGAATGGCTTGCCAAATATTGGCTAAAGCTGTCCATAATTCAGTAAGGTTCTTTGGTGCTGTGTGATAGCCTTTCACGCCTTGTTCTAAAACATCCCAAAGATGCTCAATAGGATTTAAGTCTGGGCTTCTAGGTGGCCAATTCATAACAGAGAAGTCAGAGGAATGCTCGTCAAACCAGCCAGTAGCCAACCGGGACTTGTGAGAGGTACAGTTATCTTGCTGGAAAACTCCATTACCGTGCGGATAACAGAGCAGAATAAACGGATGGAGGTGATCACCCAGCAACTCTACGTACCGAATTGCATTGAGGGAGGTTGGTACACGCACCAAAGATCCCAAACTGTGCCACGAAAAAACAGCCCAGACCACGATTGAGCCACCATGCCCTTGTACAGTTCCAGCCAGGCATGCAGGATCCATGGCTTCATGAGCCTGACGCCATATTCTCAGCCTCCCGCTGGCGTTAAGTAGTCGGAATCGAGACTCATCACTCCATGCTACTCGTTTCCAGTCCTCTACACTCAAGTTTCCAGTCCTCTCTCTCTGTGCTATCTTGCCCAGACAAGACTTGCAGCCCGATGGCGAGTATAGAGCAATGGTACTCTCGTAGGTCGACGGCTCCCAAAACCCATACGGTGAAGCGATCGTTGCACAGTCCGTTTACTGACTGTACGAATGGCACCGTCATTAAACTGGGTGGTAATTTGAGCTAAAGTTTGGCTTCGCTGGCTACGTACAATACGCCTGAGCCGTCTCTCACCACGCACTGTCAAGGCTAATTGTCCTTTGTAGTTTGCCCGATCGCTAGTTTTTTTCCACCATCCATGTATTCTTGGTATACTCTTGACACTGTCGACCTTGTAAATCCTAGCTGTCTGACGATTTCGGAAATTGAATGTCCCATGCGTCTCGCACCTACGATTTGTCCGCGATCGAAGGCGTCTAAATCAGGCAGTTTACCCATACTGGCAATTCCAACAACTAATTCAGAACAACCACAGTACTCGCTATATATGCAGTTACCACAGCGCCCTCACTTGCGCATACATGATGCTCAGCGCTACACAATTTGCATAGGCTTTGCTATCCCTAATTCAGTGGCACTTCAGTGTGTATATATATATATATATATATATATATATATATATATATATATATATATATATATATATATATACTAGCTGTTTACCCGGCGTTGTCCGGGTATTTATTTATCCCATTTTTTTATTACACAGGAAAAGGAATGAATTGTACTTATAGTGTAAAATCTACGTAATTTTATTTACAGGTATTTAAAAGTATATATATACAGTATATAAATTATAAACTAAAATTACAAACTCATTATGATATTAATTTAACCTAAAACTTGATTAAAACCAACATTTTTAGTTTTCTCTCCTGAAGCAAGAATAAATAAATTCTTGGGTGAAGTCATCCTTCAGCAAGAAGCGTAAAGTTGTCCGTGAGAGAAACATGGCGATCTCAGATCCATTCCGCACTACTTAATAGACTGTCCCTGTGACTTGTTGTTTGTGATCAACAACACAAGTCTCACTGGAAATTGCAATCTTTTACAGTTAAAAGGGAGATTCGTCGGAATGAGTGGTATCCGGGGGAAAAAAATGTTTCACCTACTCCCTTTCCTGTTAGGATTGTCGCTTCAATAATATTGTCCAGTATTTTTACACACAGTTTTGTGCCGTTGCAAAGTTTTGGCGGTCGAGTTTTCGTTGCAAGATAATTGGAGATCCAACTTTAAGAAAAAGACGATATGGTGGCAACCCAGCCGGATCAAATGAGTTTAGGAACTCTGTTGGGAAATTGACGACCTCATTGACCTATCGATATATTACGGTATCGATAGATTTGTATTCAGTGACTATGCCTGGTAACATGGAAAACAATCGATTGTTTATTTCTTGTACATCTTCATATTTAGCAGCAAGCATGGCCCTCTTTCACAACCACTTCAAATTGGGATAGTTTTGGAAAACAGCCGGATAGACCGCATCTATATGCTTCATAAATATGTCATCAACCCCCTGGCTAAATTATGTTTTCAGAGCCTTTTTCTATTTTTAATATGTAGTTGTAATTAGCTATTCCAAAATTGGGGAATTTCTTTAATTCATGCTCTAATAAAAACAAGAAATTGTATGAAATGATAAAAATTTTGAGACAGGTTTTAGGTTAAAAATTTCTTGAATAAACATTGATTAGTTAAGAAGATATCCTGCGCTACAAAATCACATACAAAGAAAAACAGGTTTAATTTTTTTAGACAAAATGTAATGAAATAAATAAACGAAATACAATATAAATAAATAAACCTACAATTGTGGGAAAGAAAACCAGTGATGTAGCGAGCATAACTGGAGCCCGAGATATGATACCTTTTTGGCACCCCGGAAAGACATATAGTAATACAATATATAGAATTAGTTATTTGGGAACCATTGGCACCCCACTGCGAGTGGCGCCCGGAGCATGAGAGACCCTCTCACTACGTAAAATCTTAATTCATGCCCAAATAAAAACAACATATTGTAGGAAAGGATAAACATTTTGGTATAGGTTTTAGGTTAAAAATTTCATGAAAAAATATTAATTTGTTAAGAAGATATTCTGCAATGCTACAATATCACATATGAAGAAAAACGCGTTTAAAATTTTTACGGCAACTTAGACAAAATATAATGAAATAAATATAGGAAATACAATATAAATAACTATACCTATAATTGTGGGAAAAAATTATTTTAATGCATGCTCCAATAAAAACAACATATTGTAGGAGATGATAAAAAAATTAGTATAGGTTTTAGGTTAAAAATTGCATGAAAAATCTTAATTAGTTAATGTGATATCTTGCGTGGCGTACGGCAACTTAGGAAAAATAAAATGAAACAAATATATGAAATACAATACAAATAATTATGGCAACATAAATAATTCTAAAATATTTTTCATAACTTTCCTTAAATTATATGTTGTATGTAGTATTAGAACAAATCACATTTTTCAGTTTTAACAGAAAAAAATGTGTAAAAAGAAAATTATTTACCTATGTTTTTGTTAATACGAGCACGCTGTAAAAGTAGGAACTCAGAGTTGAAATAAACTTTTCCCTATTTTTTTCGCGTTCAAATAAATCCTGCGAAGACAAACAATTCAGCATTTGGTTTGGTCTCTCGCGTCCGGTCATAAAATTCACCCCTGTAGCAAAGTGCATATATACCTCTAATTATATTTAACAACCTCTCAATGTCCTTGGCCCCACCGGGAATATTTTCCCAAACTATGTAAATGTGTGTCTAATTATTATTATTATTATTATTTTGCATTAGCGGTACTCAAAGCCCATATGGTCCGGATACAGTTATGGCGGTCCATCTTAAACTTTAAAGATCTCTGAGGCGGAATCATCAGTGACCGGAAGTGGCTAAACAAAGTGGAAACGGGAAGTCAATTCATGCAAAAAATTGATTGAGGAGTACTGCCCAAGATGCCCAGGGCTGTAAATAAGACCAAAAATAGAAACTAAGTCACTAGATACTTAACAAGTCTCACAATACATGATTGTTTCCTACCTAGGTTTTTCCCGTTATCATATACTGGGTGCAATTCGTCTTCACTGCCCAGTCTATTTCGATAGCGCGCCGAACTATGGCTAATTCCTAGCCACCCGGTTCCCTCAGAAATCACTGAGAATACGCTGGATTAAGGAACGTAAAACAAGCACCTTTATTCTTTAGCGTATTTACATAATTACATTAACTCCATATGAGTTTTGCACCTCCAGTGCATGCATGGCCTCCAGCCAAATCAATTAATTCACCTCTGTAAGGCTCTCCGCCAAACAAATCACAGTCGCCTCCACTTGGCTTCTCCGCACACGTACCACGCTGGTCCGAGACCAAATCGACATCCACGCCGGACCCCTGTCTCTCTCTGTCTCTCTTGTCACCACACTAGCTTGCTCTCCCCTGCCCAGACGAACACCAGTTCAAACCGGTTTCTTCCCGCTGCATACCTCCGAAACCAGTTGTCCACAAAACCATTTGCACATCCGGTCCTGGTTGTCATCTGTTTACCAGAGAGCTGGCACGCCTCTTGATTGATTACCTGGACTCGCCTCTGGTAAACATTCAAAACTGAAAAGAAACTTCACCAAATTTTATATCTAATATACAGTGGTTAAGCAGAGGGCCCGCCGCCATCACAGCTCCTCCCCCCTTTAAAGGCTTTTTTATACATAAAAAAGTCTAATGGAAAGTTCGATAGGTCCCTTTAGGTATGCCCACATGAAACATTTCCAAAGAGGTCAATACCATTTGGCTTTCTTCAGCCCTAACTTCCTAGAGTCAATTTCAGCCTACTTTAGAAATTTCCCTTGAAAATGCCCTAAACTGCACTCAGTCTGGGACACATCCTTCCTAAACCTGCACTCCGAATACTTTTCGAGAGTGAAAAACATTAATTCAATTTCCAGTAAGATATGCAGATATTCATTACACTGATATTACATTAGCTAAACACATAATAATTTCATACATGATTAAGACAAACAAAATACTCATAATGCACTAAAAAACTTAAGTTAACAATTTCATACTGAAAACAACAAAAACATAGCCTCAAGGCCATTCTATCTGCAGATAACCTTCTCGGTTCAATTATAAACTTAAGGGCGTTAGCACCCGTACCTTTCGGCCAGTCATAGCCAACAAAGTACCCTACAACTCGTTTAGCTTCTATCCGCCAACACATTAAGCAGTTTCATTTAACATATTTTAGCATAGGTACTACAACAATACATTACCCTAATCTTACTTAATTACAAACATTACCACAATTTTGACCATATTTCAATTATCGACTGTATCTTAACCTAGTTGCAATAACATGAAACAAAATATTACTCAAAGACACATTAAACAAAGAAACATTACTCAAAGAAACACAGTTAACACAACATACATTGATCACAACGTTAACCAATTAAAAATTTCACAATTACTCTGTAAACTTCTCTTAAAGCAAAAACACATCATCGTGGATAACGATTACCAAATATAGTGGACAAAATTCAACTTATATTTCTTACTAAACATTAGTTATGCAATTCTTACTATTTCATTAAACATTCGGCATTACAAGATCATTAACTATTCGACATTCAGTTGGTCCTGTAACCCACGGAACATAATTTCTCCTATCCAAACGCGCGACTCAATCGGCCTCTTTCCACTCGATTGGCCAGGAAACCGAAACTCACAGTTGAGCCCACATTTATTTCTACACTAGGATTCCACAATTCCATTAGGTGTTTTTACCTGACATAGAGTCATAACAAACTCACTCGTTTGGTTCCTTTTCTATCAAGAACAAAATTGCATTGCAGTACATTAATGACAGTCTTTCTGAGGCCTTCCACCGGCTTACACAAAAAGCGCCATAGGACCTTTCACCAAAAGAAAATCATTCTACTAATTGATCACAATCGTTATACTAATTTAACATAAGGAAATTTACATAATTTGCCTAAATCCATTCTCATACTATGTGGTCATGATTTACCAACATATATACACTTTAAATTTCACAAAAATCATCACATAAAATATTATACACTACAATTTATTCAATTCAACTTTCTGGTATAAAATCAAACGAAAAAAAAAATACACATAATTCTTACACATACATTTTTGGGTCACTGTTTCACGCAGCATTAAATTCTCCCTTGACCCTCAAAATCTCATCTGAGAATTTAAATTTTCCCAAACTGGATTCCTTTAAATTTGGAGTTAACCCTCCTCGTAGCATCTCGCTTACGCTGAATTTTCGTGGAAACCCTGTCATACGGCTCCCTTAAATCATCCTGTCTATTAATCTTCGCCCTCGCGAATATTTGCAACTTTCGGTTTTTCATCAGTCTCCCGAAATTGCTAGGCTGCCCCTCTGAGTATTTCGTACCCATTTTCATTTTGAATTTGACAGAATGTCGTCCTCTCTTAAATTTCTTCTTTAACTTGACAAAACCCTGGCGTCCCACCTTTTGTCTATGCCTTACGCAATTCGGTTTCTTTCTAGACAACGGACCTTTCCCCCTAGTTTTGCTCAAGCCCCAAAACATTTTAAACTTTGCTTTCTTGCACTTTATTCCACTCGCCTTTTCGCGGCGCTGTTTAGTCCTTATCACTACCGGATGTAATTTCCCTTTGAACTCGTTACAATGGAGTATCCCAATCTCAGGTAACCTCCCTCTCAAAATGTTTCTACTCGGAAACCCTGTCCTTCTATTTTCTACAGGGATTCTCTCCCCCTCAGCCGCATTGTTTAGGTTTCCCCTAAATTCCGTCAAAATCTTACCATCTATTTTATACGAACTTTCGACCCTTTCGCGGTCCGTGTTTTCCCGAATGCCATTGTCTAATCCCTGGGGAGCAAATTCTAAACCGTCTCTCGGCTCAACTTTTTCGACTACATTCATCACAGCCTGACATGCACTTATAGTCCCTTCCTCTTGTAAAGAACCTGATGAATGGACTCGCGGACAAAGGTCCATCCCCCTGTGTGTGCGGTCAGTTACACAAAACGCGAGATTCAAATCCTCTAAAACATCGGCTGACTCAACGAAACTAACTTTTCTCACTTCGCGATCACAAATGTTAGAGACGCTTTCAGACAATATTTCTCTTTTATCTAATCTACTTTCTTCACACAAATCTACATTCATTTTCCCACATGTCTCTACATGCGTGAATTTGCAGAGCGAGTTATCTATTTCCCTCCTATCTGGGCTAGTTTCCTCACACAAATCTACATTCATTTTCCCCACTGTCTCTACATTCACGGATTTGCAGAGCGAGTTATCTATTTCACTTCGATTTCCTACACCCGAATTTAAGCCTGCTTTCTCAATTACAAAGGTTTCTTTATTTTCCCACACTTCCCTCGAACTGCTCAAAGTATCTCCGGCAACCAACTGGCTACAGAATTCCTTATTTTCAATTTTGCCTCGAGTACTCGCGCTTCCGAAATTCCCAGCTTCCACCTCGCTGAAATTTCCCAACACATTCTCTACATTTTTTTCTCTACCCAGAGATTTAACCTTTTGCTTTACGCAAATTTTTCCCTCAATTTGACTTTCGACACTTTTCTCAATTTTAGTGACTCCGGCCTTCCTTATTAAACCTCTACTTTCTCTATAGGAATTTACAGCCTGTAATTTTACCCTCAGGTACTCCAATTCCCTCGCTTTAATAAATCTAGTTGATTGATCTAAAGCATATTTCGCCTCGCAGTCTAGGTCGTATTCTAGTCTCTCGAAGATTCCTTTATCATGTCTCACAAAGAATTCTTTATTCGACTCGAAAACCTCGAAGATATTGTTTATTATGGCTTTCTGACTAATGTCTAAACTTTCTCTCTTTCTTATCAAAGCTAATTCATAGGCCCTATTCAATTGCTCATACTTCTCTTCCCAAATTTTACTCGCTTCTCTTTCTTTCTGTTCTAGAATTCCTTCTAGACACGCCTTGGTCCCTACTTCACTGTAATTTTCTGCTCCAATGATTCGTCGGACAATTACTATTTTTTTATCATTTATCGACGCCTCAACGTCCAAATTATCGGCCAAAGCCACAAGAACAATTTTAGTCTGTCTAATTAGAAGAACTTCCATTTTCCCAAACTAAAAGATTTACCACAGTATTCACAGAAATCACAATAACTTATTTCTAACCCAATGCCGTACACTCAATACGCTCACAGAAATACACATGTAATTTCACATGCCCTACTTAACACAGAAATATAGGACAGGCACTAGATATAACGACACTAAATATTGTCACCTTTGAGCTTTCACTTATACACATAAACTGGTACAATTAATCACAAGCGATCCTATCCAATTACATAACAATAGCTAGAACATATATCACAATATATTATCAAACATTTAAAAGAAACACATATGTATCACATTATCTTATAGCATAAAACACTCAAATTGCTCATACACTTCTAGAATAACACTAATACAAATATACTATTTCAAATCAGCGTTTTGTCCCACACTGAGTACTTTCCTGTGCACCAAAGCACTGTGCGGTTTCCTACAAACACTCGCACAAATTCAATTTATTAAACACTTTCTATTTAATAAACCCAAAAGAAAACACTTTTCTCTTTTTTCCGCACAACACGTGCCCGTAAGATTCCCTGTGGATTTACTCACAAAGTTTTGATTAACCTAAAATCACTTTTAGAAAAAACTAACTACTAATGTCTACTAAGACTACTACATTTACCCGATCTCTATCAGGATTTCACACCTGTTCTTCTCGAACAAATTTTCACTAAACCTTCACTGGTTTAACTTTCGGACTTCTCAAAGAAGCGTTGAAATTATCTTTCTAAATCCCCTGAATTATTAGACTAATTCCAACCAGTCACTAATTCCAACCCCACAATTTACTGCCCCTCGACAATTATCGCGCAGACCTCTTTGGAAGATTTCAAATGAGCTTACCTTTCCTGCTGTCGCATCCAGCTGTACACGCTGATCGAATTTTCTTGCACAGGTTCCACTTCTTAAGAACAACTTCCGTCAGGCTACACGTCTCGGCTGCTAGTATTTTTCGCAGGTTCTAGTTGACTGCTTGCATCGGCGGATTCCCTTGGCTATCCTCGCCAGTTCCGCCACTGCTTCACCTCCTCCGTGGATCCTCACGTATTTCACAAACACATACGTAAAATCCCACCGCTGCCACCAGCTATCATATACTGGGTGCAATTCGTCTTCACTGCCCAGTCTATTTCGATAGCGCGCCGAACTATGGCTAATTCCTAGCCACCCGGTTCCCTCAGAAATCACTGAGAATATGCTGGATTAAGGAACGTAAAACAAGCACCTTTATTCTTTAGCGTATTTACATAATTACATTAACTCCATATGAGTTTTGCACCTCCAGTGCATGCATGGCCTCCAGCCAAATCAATTAATTCACCTCTGTAAGGCTCTCCGCCAAACAAATCACAGTCGCCTCCACGTGGCTTCTCCGCACACGTACCACGCTGGTCCGAGACCAAATCGACATCCACGCCGGACCCCTGTCTCTCTCTGTCTCTCTTGTCACCACACTAGCTTGCTCTCCCCTGCCCAGACGAACACCAGTTCAAACCGGTTTCTTCCCGCTGCATACCTCCGGAACCAGTTGTCCACAAAACCATTTGCACATCCGGTCCTGGTTGTCGTCTGTTTACCAGAGAGCTGGCACGCCTCTTGATTGATTACCTGGACTCGCCTCTGGTAAACATTCAAAACTGAAAAGAAACTTCACCAAATTTTATATCTAATATACCGGGGGTTAAGCAGAGGGCCCGCCGCCATCACACCGTATACTCTGTGTCCAGTGTCCTCCGAATATTTTAGAATTGTCTTGTCTTCTTTCTTTAGGCTTTCACCGCCCCCCTATTTTCGTTCACCGCTCCCCAAATGTCACCAGAGGCACTACCGCCCCCCTGGATCGTTCTTGCGCCCTCGGGGGGCGGTATCGCCCACTTTGGGAATCCCTGAGTTAGATGGTAGACTTGGTGAGGGGCAGAGAGGGATTTTCTGAAACCAAATTGATAAGGGATGAGAATGTTATTATTTTCCAGGTGTTCATTAATATATTTGGCGATACGATTTTTCAGTAATTTTACTGATAGAATTAAGAGGACTTATAGGCCGATAACTGATGGGAGAAGAGGGTGGTTTGTTAGGTTTAAGAATGGGAATGGTGATTGAATTTTTCCAGCTCTGTGGAAAGTGCTCGAATTTAAAATTGGAGAGGATAACAATAGTTTTTTGAAGATATATTTGTAGGGGAGATGCTTGAGCATGGTGTTATTCCTATTGCCCTCACCAGGAGATTTTCTTTTAAGGAGTTTTTTGATAATTTCGAGATCATGAGGGACAATGAAGGGAGTAGGACTTTCGTGTGGGGTGTTAAGGAACGGATTTAAATTATTTTTAAGAATATTTTCAGTGCTGTTATCAATAGCGGGATTGGGAGTGAAGTTTTTAGCAAAGTTTGAACACATAAGAGATTGTGTTACACTTTTTATACCGAATATATGTGACGTCACATGGATCTGGCAATGAATGGAAACGGAAATCGGCTATGTCTATTAACTGTTAGGCCGTCCGCACACGGAGCGACTCAAAGGAAACTCAACTGGTTAGCGACTGAAATTGCTTATCGGTTGCAAACTCGTTAGAGATGCGGCTCCACACACGGGCCGACTCAAAAGTGATTCAAATCAATAGTTTGCGACCTGTCATGGAAGGAAGAACATCATTATTCCGGGCATTATTTTTAATTAAATTATTATCAGAAATTAATTTATTTTAAAAAATCGTCACAATAGATTGTCTTTGATCAACCGTTTAAAAATGGACTGTATATATGGGTGCACATATTCCATACAACAAAAAACGTTAGAATTTCATTTCATCGCTAGGCAGAAGTCACGTGACTCGTACGTCATTTGACAGCTTGCCAAAAGAGCGGCTGTAACATAGATTGTGTGATAGCACGCACAACGCAAGAGAAACTGGCGACTGAAGTTGCTAGCGACTCGACACGTTGAGTTGCCTGCGACTGATTACAAACGCGTTGCTGACGGGTTTGTAACCAGTTGCGCCGTGTGCGTGGCTCCATTCAATTACATAGGTTACGACTCATCACGGACTGGTTTGTGATTGGAGTCGGTTATCAGTTTCTTTTGAGTTGCTCCGTGTGCGGACGGCCTTACTTGTTTGAGCCTGGCTGTTTTTGTCGATGTTCTGGTGTGTGGAGGAAGTTTATTACGTTTTTATGTTAGTTTTGATTATTTTAAGGTATGTTCTGAATTTGTATTATTTATTTGGAGGTTAACAGGACATCCCTAAGGGGGGGGGGTCGATAAATATGAAGAACATGATACGGTTTCTCGCCAAACCATTTTTTTTCGCCAACTGCTAGGCGCGTTTGAGGGTTTGCTACAAAGGGCACTGTTTATTTTCCCTTCACGGTTCTTCTTTTCCCTCACGGGTTCTTCCTTTTCGCTTGTGGAAAATTGAAGTATCGCAGGCGCGTCTCGCAAGATCAAATGCAAGCGCGGTGCTACGCAATGAATTCCAAGCGTAATCGTCGCAATAAGTTGGTAAAACAAACCTACCGCTGGCTGTAGGAAAATTGTAGGAGCAAATGGTCGATGTGCCTCTTACTGTTACATCACTGGGATCCGTCAACCACCGGCTTCGCCATGAATATGCTGGCTGTGGCAATCGGTAAAACATACCTATCAATAGCTCCATAAACTCGTAGGGGTACTTTCCTGTTATAACGACCCATCGCCAATCTATTGGCATGGAAAAGCTGGTTAATTTCCCATTCCATTGACCCGTCGCCAACGCGGGCGACTCTTTGCGAGACCAGGGATTAATCTCTGGAACAACTACTTTTTAAAATGGCGCTATCTAAAGGGGGGGGGGTGTCCTTACCTTATTTCTTGATATAGTATTTTTTACGTTTTACTCATTGCACTTAGCAAATCGAGGCGTTATGCTGGTAGCAACTACCTATAGTCATACTGTTACTCAATATATATTCTGTTTCTTTTTAATTTTTTAACTGATTTATTTTTAATATGGCACACCATAGACTAAACCACTTATACTCTTATACATAAATTTGACTTAAAAGACGGAGATATGGCTTCATTTTTGGTATTATTTGAAAGGCAAGCTAAACGAATAGGATTTATGGAGAGGGACTATATGACACACTTATTAGGACTCTTGCCTCTTGAAATTACTCAGCTAATTGCGAGAGAATAAGAACAGGAAACTAATGAATATATCTTTGTTAAGAATTTATTGTTAAAGAGATATAAACTAAGCCCCGAAAGTTTTAGATAAAAATAATATGTCAGGCGTGTTAAAGATGTAAAGGGCACGTGGACTGATTTTTTTTTTAATTACGCACCTATTTTAATGAGTGGCTAACAGAATTAAGTATAAATGACCTTGAGTCCCTTAAAGAACTTATGATTACAGATCAATTCAAATACGATGCGGGAACATTTCACTGATTCTTGGCCTAAGTTTGTTAAAGAGAATGATCTAGCCGAAAGACTAGACGAATATGAAAATGTTCGATCGGGAATTAAAACTAATAGCGAAAGCAGAAATACGAAGCATACTAACTATTGTGATGATTTTAAATATTACCCGAATTCAAATTATAGGATGAGTAATCGTAATTCACATAGGTTCGATTCCACCAAGTTTGAGAACAAAAACGCGAACGTCAACAGAAGTAAGGCCAATGAAAAAGAAATTGCAACTCATAAAGTATTTAGTTCTTCGATACCTAATGACAGGACAAACGAAATATTTTGCTTGCGGAGAGCGCGGTCACGTGAGAAGGTTTTGCTCAAAAACGAACGAGACGCGGAGCGAAAATCTGAAAGTTTATGGGAATCGTGAAATGGTGGCGCCAGACAAATATCTACGCAGAACAATGATAAACACACAAAACGTTAGCGTGTTGTTAGACACAGGAAGTAATAGTTGCTTAATGAAAGAGTCAGTTTCTAAAAAATTGGGATTAAACATTACTCCGTGTAAAAAGGATCTTTATTCATTTGGAAACCAAATTAACCCTGTTTCGCAAAGTCTAGATGTAGCAGTCATGGATTTGGAAATAGGCAGTGTTTTGGCTAAAGACGTTACTATTTTGATCGTGTCAGACAGTACACAACCAATTGATTTATTAGTTGGAAGAACATTCCTCGAATGTTACTTGAAGACCAAAACCCACGTTACTTGAAGACCAAAAGCAAGATATAGTTCATTTTTTGAATGAATGTAGGGACTGTTTTGCATTTAATTTAAATGAATTAGGCTGCACAGATTTGACTTTCATATTAAAGAGATAGAAGGTAGTAAACCAGTATGTTCCCGACCATATAAAACGAATGCTTCTGAGCGTAATATTATCAAGCAGATAGTAAAAGAATGGAAAGATAACAAGATTGTTTCGGAAACACGATCACCATACGTAAGTCCAGTTTTGTTAATGAAAAAGAAAACAGGTGAACACAGATTAGTTATTGATTTTCACCGCCTTAATAATCAAACGGTAAAGGATAAATTCCCCCTGCCAAAAATAGATGATTTATTGGAAAGTTTGAGTGGTGCTAAATTATTTACATCCATGAGTCGGGTTGGTGTGGCTTGCTCCCAGGGCATCGGGGTCCGTTGTGAGGACCTCGGTGTTTGGTAACGGAGAGCGCGACTGTGAGTCTCCTGGGGGAAGTGGGATCCTCTGAGGGAATCACTGTACCACCTTCAAGGCTTCGGTTGTCATTACTTCCACGCAGTCTCGGCTGGAAACCGGGCGATGACACGGGCTAAGAGTGACATGGACGTTGGGGCCCTTGACTTTCGCCACATGGCGATAGCTCCTGTTGCTCCGTTTGTCCTAAAGCAATATGTACCTGTGCTACTCTGTGCAAGGTGGGGTTATGACGCGCCGAGTAAACGACCGGTCTTCAGGTACGACTAGGCCGATACTCGAAAGAGGGGGGGGGGCGAGGTGATTTAACGAAGTTACATCCTTGGAATTAGCTCACGGTTACTTGCAAATTCCATTGTTGGAGGAATCGAAGATAAAACAGCCTTTATTACACCTGACGAAACCGGACAATTCGAGAGAATGATTTTTGGAATGGTTAATGCTCCCTCAGAGTTTCAAAGATTAATGTATCAAGTACTAGGACCGTTATTTCTTACTAAAGCTGTTTGTCACTTAGATGATATCCTCATACCTGCTTCCTCTTGGAAGGACATGCTTGAAAGATTAGTATTAGTTTTTGAACGTCTACGATTAGCGAAACTTACTCTTAAACTTGCTAAGTGCGAATTTGGTAAAAAGGAAGTACAATTCTTGGGTTTTGTTACGAATGCCGATGGTTTAAAGCCAGGTCTAAGGAAAATAAAAGCTATTGAAGAATACGTTGAACCTAAGAATATTTATGAAGTAAAGAGATTTCTAGGACTTACGGGGTTTTTTTAGGCGTTTTATTTCTAAGTACGCGGAGAAGGCCGAACCGTTGAGTAGATTAACTAAGAAAAATAAAGATTTTGAGTGAAAAGAAGAACAGAAGAATGCTTTTAAAGCTTTGAAAGAAATTTTTAGTAGTCAACCAGTTTTAGCTCACTATAACCCCACATTTGAGACGGAAGTACACACAGATGTGAGTTCAGATGGATTAAGCGGAATGCTACTTCAACGTGGAGACGATGAAAAATGACATTTGGTGTATTGCGTAAGTAAGAAGACAACTGATGTAGAAAAGAATTACCACTCAAGTAAGCTAGAATCAATGGCCATTGTATGGACACTTGACAGATTAGCACAGTATCTCCTTGAAATTAAGCTTGCAATTGTTACTGACTGCCAAGCATTAATTTACATGAATTCAAAGAAAATGACGAATCCCCAGATAGCTCGATGGTATGATCTGATTCAGGAATTTAATATGGAGGTAAAGCATAGACCAGGTACAAAGATGAGTCATGTCGATGCGATGAGCAGAGCTCCAGTTTCAGAGCCAGAAGATACTATGGCAAGCATAATAGAACGAAATTTAGAAGTTTGTCTTACACTTAGTGAAGAAGAACAAGTTTTAATAATCCAACATGCAGACCCAGAATTAAGGAAATTAATACACATTTTTCGAAAAGAGGAGTATGAAAGGACAACTGATGACAAATAGAAAGTATGCCATTATGTTTTTAAAGGAAATAAGCTATATAGAAAAGTTGAAGAGAAGGGAAAAGAACTTTACGTAATCCCCAAAAGCATGAGGAAAAGTACCGCAGTGAAGTTCAATGATCTGGTGGGACACTTCTCAGTCGACAGAACTGCCAACAAAATTAAAGAATTATATTGGTTTCCTTATATGAAGCGTCACTTACGAAGACATATATCTATGTGCTTTGAATGTCTGATGAACAAAGTACCAGGAGGAAAACAACAAGGCTATTTGCACCCCATTAAGCCAGGAAAACGACCTTTCTCTCTTATACACATGGATCATCTGGGTCCATTTGTGAAAAGCTCTCGAAGAAATCAAGACTTGCTGGTAATAATTGATAACTTCACCAGATTCGCACGACTATTTCCAGTCAAGAATACGTCATCGCAACATGTCTTAAAAGCTCTCAAAAATTTTGTTGAAGAATTTGGATTACCAGATAGAATTGTCAGCGACAGGCACGTGCTTCACCTCTCGTCAGTTCGAACAATACTGCCTAGATAACGGAATTCATCATACCTTAAATTCTACGCAACATCCACACTGTAATTGCATGGTAGAGCGAGTAAATAGAACCATTTTATCAACAGTAACGGCATCAATGAAGGACCAACGTCATAAAGACTGGGACTTACGAATTAAAGAAACCGAAAGAAATTTAAACAACGTAGTTAACAAAACCACAGATAAAACTCCCTTTGAGATGCTACATGGCTACTTGCCCAGATTCAATGATGGTATCCGCAGGAAAGTTGCAGACGCAGACGCAGAAAAATGGAAAGACCCGAAAGAAATTCAAGAGAAAACATGTAAAGAGATCGAAAAGAAGCAACAAAAAATGAAGGAAGATTATGACAAGAAAAGGTGTCGAACGTGAAGCTATAAGATGGAGTGTAAGTTTCAATGGGAAATTCCTCGAAAAATGGTCCGATTATGGTCGCTCACCGACAGATGGCGTGACATGTTCTAATTGCGCCGATTTTTCATTGAGTTATATGGACGCGTGTTTTAAAAATTGTTTTACAAATTTTTAAATTTATTCTGTGCACAGATATACCAACATGTTTTGCACCTGGCTGTTCTAGTGGCTATTGATCAGCCATAAAAAGAAACAAAGAAACTGGACGGAGAAATCCTAGCTTGTTTTCTGCTCCTAAGGTCAAGAATATTATTAACATTTTGTTTTAATATAAGCTGTATAATAGTGAGAGAAAAATTTAGCTGCTGTGTTTTAAGCAAACACAAAGTGAAGACAGCTTAAATTCTGCCGGAAATAAGCATGTTTTATTTTTCAATCATCCCTATATTTCAGAAAAAAAGGTGTTCACAAAGCTCTGTTGTACGTAAACAAATGTAAATAATTACTGAAATTATTGCTCTAAAGGAAATCACTTAATAAAAGAAAGATGTGCGATACTTACATATATATTAAAGTATTAGTTTTTGATGTTTTTCATATTTTTAAGTAAATATTTACCTTCATTGACGTTTGTAATTCATTTGATATGTTTGTGGAATGAAACAATTTATCTGAGAGTGAGTTTTATACCTAGCATACAGTTTTCATTTTAGAAATAGGAATTACCTATACGAAGTCGTGTAAAAGTATCATGCGCCTCACGAACACATAAAATAACAATTTTATTAACAACTTCAACAAATCCGATTATAATACGATTACAGCTAGCATGACACTGTGTTGCGTTGACGAACAAAAGCGAAGAGAATAGTAACGAATGAAATGGGAATTTCGGTCAAAGTTCAGCTTCTTACATTCGGCCGAGTTCATGATCAGAGAAGGGGTGCTGGGCAGAGGGTTGTGAGAGTTTGGCCGCCTCAGTAACCCCCTCCTAGTGACAACGTCTTTAAATTTTGAAACGTACAGGAGGACGTATCCGTCGTCCGTATTTTGTTGTTTGAGCGTTTTCAGAATTTGTAGGCAGTTGCTGAATTGAAGTAGCAATGTCTTTTAGTAAAAATGCAGGCTTTAGTCTGTCTACTGAAATCACCATCTCTTTTCCCCGTACAAGAACTTTTAGGAATTTATCAATCCTTTCAATGACGGAAAAGGGTCCTTCATATGGAGGTTTCAAAGGGGGCTTCACCATGTCTTGTCTTATAAAAACATGGGAAGCTTCATTCAGTGCGGAAGGAACGAATGGTTTTTGTTTGGAATGGCAACTCGTCGAAGATGGAGATATTTGCTTAAATGTCTTTTGCAACTGGATAACAAAGTCTGATGCATTAACATTGGTTGGACTTTCAGTGAAAAATTCACCAGGTCAACGTAACTCAACACCATATACCAGTTGCGAGGCTGTTGACTGTAACTCTTCACTGTGAGTTGAGCGTAAACCCAATAGTACAAATGGTAAAACATCGACCCATCGTTCAGTCAAGCAAACTTTAATAGCAGACTTTAGTCTACGATGCCAATTCTCAATTAAGCCATTCACTGTAGGATGGAATGAAGTACTATGAATATGCTTTATTCCAAATAGATTCAAAATAGAGTGAAATAATCGTGACTCAAATTGCGTACCTTGATCGGTAGTTATGGTTTGTGGTACTCCAAAACGAGCAACCCAATGTGCATAGAATGCTTTAGCGACTTCACCCGCCGTTATTCTAGAAAGCGGAATTGCTTCGACCCAACGCGTAAACCTATCGATCATAATCAAACAGTATTCATAACCATGATTTGGTGGTAAGGGACCTATTAAGTCGAAATGTACATGCTCGAAACGAGCATTTGGAACAAGGATATTTTGAGCCGTCTCATATACTAGCGGACCCAAGAGACGTTGTGCTGTTCAAACGTTGTAAATCCAAAAATCATAAAATTATTTTAATAAACTATAAATTGTTTGGAGTGTGTTAATGAAAAAGTATAAAAAAAAATTTATTTTTAAAAATCCTTACACCACCACGCGTACAGTTATAACAACTCGACCTATCTTAAAATTAGCAAGAATGTGGACGAAATTTCATTAATACGACTATTAGTATGACTAATCAATGAGCTGTTCAATACTTCATAAGTTGCATAGAATCAAATGAGAATTGACAATTTAAATTTGTAGGTTAAGTTAATTGTTATTCAATGCACGTGTATACATCATAAAAATTCATGAAAATAAAAAAAATTCTGAAACGCGATTGCAGCGCTGCCTACCGGATCCAATTTGTACCTAAACTAAGATCAACAACAACACATAAATGAATAAATTAATTTTAAAAAATTTTCTATCGGATCAAATTGTGAATCTAAACCATTCTCGAATCAACTTAATCGCACACACAAAATTTCATTAAAATCAGTCCAGCCGTTTAGGAGGAGTTCAATGACATACACACGGACAGAAGAAATATATAAAGATATAAAATTTGTACCTAAGCTAACCAAAGATCAACAACAGCACATAAATAAATAAATTAATTTAAAAAAACATTTTCTATCTGATCAAATTGTGAATCTAAACCATTCTCGAATCAACTTAATCGCACAAACAAAATTTCATTAAAATCAGTCCAGCCGTTTAGGAGGAGTTTAATAGTGGGAGGATAGTTAGGAGGAGTTTTTTACCGTGTGTCCAGTGACATACACACGGACAGAAGAAATATGTACATATGCAAAATCTGTTGTGTATCTCTCTATTCTAAAAAAAAGTAACTCCCGCTGCCGGTGTCAAAAGCTTGTCACGCTATCTCCTCCGAAACCGCTGGAGGTATGGGGTCGAGAACGATACCAATGGATGCAGAAAAATGGGGGGACCAAAGTAAGACATGTCTCATCTTCGTCGGACTTTAAGTTTTTTTATTTTATGTTTTGTGGGAAAATATTGACGTTTTCATCTTCAGATTACAATAACTTGCGAAAAAATTATCGTAGAATTTTGATCTTTTTACAGTCTAAGACTACAGACATCTCTTTCAAACTAGACCTCATACGTTTAAAAATATTTTAAAACAGACTAATATTTTCATCAAAAAATGAAACACAGTTTTTCAAGAAATATCGTCCCCTATGTGGATGTAATATCGATGCTCCTCGAGTTTTTATCTTACAAAGAAAATATTTACATCATCTGGAACCTGAAAGCATTCTTATTCATATAAACCTCGTTTCAAGTCTATATCTTAAATTTTCGATTTTTAATTGAATTTTAAAGCTGATATTTCAACAGTGATAAACGTCCTTCGCATTAAGGGTGACAACAGTAAATGGATGGAAGCTGTTACATTGCCCAAGAATCCTCCTATGTATCTCGCTATTAGCCATAACAGACGAGCGAGCGTAGTGAGCCTAGGGGCGAAGCCCCTAGTAATTTTTAAAAAAAAAAAATTCCGATCTTTTTACTGTGAGTACAATGAAACCCATACTTTGTGAAAATGCAAAAATATAGCTGATTTGTACTTGTCAATGTTATTTGGTTTTTTTTCTTTTTAATTCACTAAAAAGAATTTGTATTCTGTAATTTACCAACTTGACGGTTATACCTCCAGTTTTAAAAAGTGTAATCTGAGATGCTTTGATTGATTTTTTTTTTCCAAAGGAAAATAACTAAAAGTGTTGTGTGATTAAATACAGAATTGGCTTCCTATTTTATTAGTCGTGATTAGAATTTATTTGTGATTATTGATAGAAAATGTTGCTTTTCTTTTTAAAGGCTGTATGATGTATTATTCATACTTATCTGCAAATAAAAATATTCTTATATCACTATGTGTGTGTGTCTGTGTTTTGGTTAATCAGTAGTATTTCTCACAATTTTTTTTTCCATAAGAGATTTTTTTCACAATTTTTTTCTGTAATTTCATTTCTTTAATTATTGAATTATTGCAAAATTCTGAACTCATTTATTCTGGAACTAATACAAAATTATTCTGAAAATGTTTATATAATGAAGTATGACTCCTCATGTGCCAGATGTTTGTCAACTCATGTTTGGGCATTGCATACTCTGTAGCTGCACCTAGTGTGTGCTTTTATATGTAACTAGAAAATAATTTATCATTATTTACTCATTTCCATCAAGGAGAGAGATCACGTTAAAACCTGCAAAAAACTCAATTTTTTACTATGATTTAATTTTGAAGAATGGAATATAAGGAATCTTATAAAAAAAAATTTAAGTCTATACTACAACTAGAACCGATTTTATGGCCAGATGTATAAAGCTAATTGTAAAGTAATTTATAGAAAATTTAAACTTTAAATTGCTTTTCTAAAAACTGTTAGTTTGAAACTTGTGCGCACTATTTCTTCAAAACTAATCTTCACGAATTGCTAAAATGTTTTGTATACATGTATATCTTGCATGTTTATACAATTTCTACCTAAATTTAGGTAAGTACATATTACTAATTTTTTTGCAGAAATTTTTTTAAAGAAAAATTATGTTTTTTTGTACATTACAATACATTTGCCTGAAAAAAATATTTTTATGGGAAATATGGTAACTATTTTAGGTGTAGATTAAATTATAACTTATGGATAAAATATATACAAATAATTTAATATATATCTCTTACAGTTTTTAAAAAAATCTGCACATTGCATTGATCTAAGATTCACTATTCATAAAACATTTTATTCCTAAAATAACTTCTAATAATCTCCCAACAATTCTGTTACACACACATAAAACTTTGTACAATTCATCCTAAAAAATTGGTTTAAATTAATTACAAATTAACTGTTTGACAACACATTAAGCTTGGTGGTAAAATTAGTGTATTTTTGCGCATGCAAAAGTGATCTCCCCCTTAAGAATTTTAATGAAGTTTAGCAAAAAAAGCAGTTCAAATAAACATTTTGAATGGAGATAAACAATTATTAAGTTGAATAAATAAATCCATATTAAAAACGCAAAAAAAACATTCTTTTGAAAAATACGAAAAATCCACATTAAAGCTTATGGTTTCCGTCTTATAGCGGCACAAATAAAGGCACGCGCGCCACCTAGTGGTGGCGACCAAATGGGAGACACTTTTTTAATACGGAGCTACTCCTCCTTCTGTAGCTTCATGGTGTCGAACTATGACGCACGAACCAGGGGAAAAAGTAGTTGTCAGACGGCCACCAAAACCAACAGGAGAACCTACGAGGACGCAGACGAAATATAGAGGACCACTGATAATTACAGAAACACTGCCTAACGACACATACAGGGTTACTCAGCTGGAGGAAATCAGAAAGGACGATTCTACACCACCACTACAGTCAACTCAAGCCATGGCCTAAACCTCAATATGAAGACGAAGACGATTCAGACAACGAGGATCCCAGTGCAGAACCTCCTGAACCACCTTAACTTAGTCCAAGTCATCACCAGGTAACAACCTCCGAAGATCAGGTAATGTAGTTTTAATTTTTACCTAAGAACTCTTGAACTTTAAGAAGGACTCACTTAGGACGTTATCCAAAAGACAGACTTTGAATACCATATGTTATCTTGTTTCCTTGTACATTGTTTTATATCTAATTGTTTAAGTTGTATGTTTAAGTGCTTTTCTTGATGAACATATACGTTTTATATTTGGCTCTATAATAGAAAGTGCTACCCGAAGTTCATGGTCAAGACCCTTTAAACATGATCGTTTGTCATTTTCAATTAGAACTATTGTCGAAAAACTTTGTTCGCATAAGTATGTCGTAGAAAAAAAGGAGCAAAATTGCAATGGCATTGTCAGAAATTTGAGGATATTCTTTCTTAACTGAAATCCAGAAATCAGCCAATGACATTTCACTGAAATTGAGTTTCAGCGTCCCGCTGTTTCTCAATTCTATAAATTCTTCTCGAATTTAAAGGGAAAGTGCTTTTTTGAATTTTAGACATCAGCTAGGATAGGATTTCTTATCCAATTGT
This sequence comes from Dolomedes plantarius, assembly GCA_907164885.2. Taxonomy (NCBI): domain Eukaryota; kingdom Metazoa; phylum Arthropoda; class Arachnida; order Araneae; family Dolomedidae; genus Dolomedes; species Dolomedes plantarius. The sequence goes on along the minus strand of OU015498.1, from coordinate 176,715,830 downwards.
ATTGCTCATATCCAATTGTATTAATTTTGAAAAAATAGTGATTAAATTTCTGTAGCAGTAAACCTAAATGTTGTTGAGTCAGATCCAGAATAAATTATTTGTTTTTCATCATTGACATATAAGTTCTTTGGAACATTTCTAGAGATCCTTTTTGTAACTCTCTCTGCTAAAGTTCGAGCTTATTTTTAAACCCCATTAACTTGTCGGAACACTTCAGATAATTTCGCTTCGACCTTGCATTTTTTTATTCAGTTCATTCAGGTGCTCAAAGATATCAGCCATATACGCAAGTTTATCCATCCAGTGATTATCTTCGAAAAGTTAGTATAGTTCGGTCATATTTTGTTTTAACAAAAACTCACGAACCTCGTTGCGGAGCTGAAACAATCTAGCCAAAATTTTGCCTCAGGATAGCCAACGTACCTCAATGTATGACAATAGACATTCATAATCCGCTCCCATTTCTTCAGAGATTAATTTAAACATTCGCGAATTTAGGGTTCTTGATTTAATAATGTTTATTATAGTAATACATTGATTCATTGATCGCAATAGCTCCGTAGGCAAGTTTTTTATCATCAATGTTTTGCGATGTACGCAAAAGTGTGTAATTTCTATATTAGGATTTTGCCGTTTTACGCACTAAATAAAGCCTTTTTTATAGTCTATCATTGCCGCAGCACCATCCGTGCAAATACTGGTACAATTACTCCATGAAATATCATAGGTTTTGAAAAAATTATTAGTTACTCGGAAAATTTCCTCACCGGTAGTCCGCTCTGGAAACTCATTGCAAAATAAATAGTGTTATTTTATGGTGCCCTCATCAACGAAGCGTATAATGGCAATGGCTATCAGTTGGGCTCGGATTTTAATGCCTATTGACTCGTCAATCTGAAGTGCAAACTTCTGAGTCGCTTTCAGTAATTCAATTAGTATTCCTAAAATACCGTTCGACAAATCCTTGATACGTTTTTTAACAGTATCAGTTGGCAACGGTACTTTTTTCACTTCATTAACTTCTCTAGGACCAAGCATGGATTTAACAATTTCTCTGCAAACTTGTTTAACGAGAGTTTTATCAATAATATGGTTTTTTCTGACGTGCAGTTAATCTTGCAACATGGTAACTAGTTTCTAAGGAAACCGTGACAGATGATAACAGGAATAGCCTTTGTTTTCACCTATGATCTAACAGCCTAAGAAAAAATGATTTATCCATCTTAGCGTAGCTGCGATGGCTTGAATTTAGATGGCGAAGCAATTTACTACGTACCATTGATTAGTTAGATAACATTTCTCCGCAAATGATGCATTCTGGTTTGGGTGGTGTTTCTTTATAACAACACGGAAATCCATATCGAATGTAATCTTCGTTATACTTTCTTTCATAATTTTTTTTCAGCACCACTTGTGCTAGGTGCTAGGTTCATTATCATTTGTCAGTGAATTCGAAAATTTTACTCGTAAATACTTGTGCGTGTTTTTTAAGGGTACAACGTGCCAAGTTGAGGATCCTTTTTCACCAAATTGCCAAGCTAGGCGTTGTTCATTGAAAATGTCCTTGTGGTTGTTTCGCTGGCTGCTACTTTCTATTGACGACTAAATTCATAAAGGTGTTGTTGAACACCGTATTACCGTTATGTACCGAAATTAAATATTATCAAAAAGTTAGAGGAATATTTGACTTAGAGAAATTTCTAATTAATGTGGTGGTTAAGCATTTTTTTAATTATCGATAAAATCACCGCGGCACAGTCATGATCACCTCGCGGCACACTAGTGTGCCACGGCACGGCGGTTGCGGAGGACTGCTGTAGACAACGGTAGAGAGAAGAACGTGAAATGAATGGCATCGCACGTATACGGCGAGCCGCTAAGAATTTTCAAATAAAATATTTTCTTATTGTTTGTTAAAGTAAAAGTTTATTGTCTCTCACTCTCCAACGATAAGAAATGAGTTCTGAACGGAAGAGCTAATACTATTAAGAAATTTTTTGAATAATATATATATATATATATATATATATATATATATATATATATATATATATATATATATATATATATATATATTGATTGCTTGTCAGCTGTCATCACTACCAGAATTTACGTAGTTCATGCCTGTTGCTTCAAATTTATGAAATTAAAAATTAAATTTTGAGAAAAAAGGGGAAGTACGTTCTCAATTTCTGGAGTACCTGTTTTTGTCTTTGCTTTGCCCTCAGCCTATGAGCCTAAGGTGGAACGAAGGTGTTTGCATTGTTTTTGTTTTCTTCTGGGTTCTTGTACTGTTTTTTATGCGTTAGTTTGCCCTGGAGGTTGTTCTGAGCCACGCATACTGGTATATATGTTAATTGGAGGGTTTACAATGAAAGAGAGCCGAGTTCCTTTTGGGTCATTTTGTACCAACTCTGCCATGATAGTCAAAACGGCCAATTTTTCGATGCAACAGTGGATTAAGTCCGTAGTATGAATTTTACGATATCGAATCAGGAAAAACAAGACCATGGTTAATGAATAGCAGTTGTTCAACTTAGAGATCAGTTTTCTCAATACGGATTCTCATGGACTTGGATCGCTTTAACTCTGAACCCTGTAATTGCAGTTTAAAAAGGGATTAGCTATCATACAGTCTGTCCTTTTGAGAACCCAGTATACAAGTTTTTTAATAGACTAAATGTATGCAATTAGCGGGGGGGGGGGCATTTGTTCTTACGGAAGGAAAGAAATATGCTTTGGAAGACCTCACAAAGTAGGGAACTGCGTAGACACCTCCACAACAAATGGAATGAATCAGGAATTTAAATTCGTAATGATTCAATTTTCAAGCACACACATTAGCACGTAAGTTGCTTTAGATACTATTGTCAAAGTAATTAGTCCAAGCCGGTTAAGCTCAAATGTTTCATTTCTAGCTGTGGCACTATTATTCACCAGTGTGTACAGCACAAGAGAAGGAAAAGTGAAAAAGATGACATCTAAAAACAGTCAATGGGGAACATATTTCTTTTTAGTTTGGATCTAAATCGTGTCAACCAGTCTGAATGGCCCAATCCCTAGCTTGCCAGTATATAGCGCAGATATTCCCTGACAATGCTGGATGTGTACAGCACTGCCAGACTTCACAAACTACAGTTATGCTCGGTTTCACAGTCTCCTTCGAGAGTTCGATTAAAATACCAAAGTACAAAGGCTGGAAGCTTTTACTGTCTTATATAGTCATTGAATTTTGAATGAATCTCTTTATAGAAGAAAAGGGATATTGTATTACATTTCTTAACTAAACAGCAACCTCGTTTCCGCGGTGCGAAGGATGAACTCAAATATTACGCAAAACATCTTCCAGTGATAATGACTTGCCAAGCAGTAACAGCATGATTCTAATGCACATAATTGTACAAACTTTATAATTTCATAAGCATGTTAGGTAGCGATTAATTCGGTCCCCCTTCGTTTCTTTACGCTGACACCGAGTGCTTAACAGCCTGTATTATCTCGTAATGTACTGTTCTCTGGCAATGCAATGTTCCGTTTTATAGGATTTATTTATATGAAGGGAAGTTTGTGCCATCGTTTAAGAGGTAAGTTTCTTGTTTGCCTAAAAATTTGAATTTTTTAAAAAATCTAGTTTTAAGTGTATAAAAAATGATTGCGTGAGGTAGATCACCGACAAATTTTAATATTTATATAGAAGTTATTATAGGGGTGTGTGTGACCCTAAAACTCATACTTTTAAATGTCTGATGTTTGGAAATCCAACACATTTTAAATCAATCAAAATAAGTCCCTTATTTTTGATTTTGGAAAGCGAATACAGAGGCTGTTCACACATTTTTTAGACGATGTATATTGTATTCACAAAACTAAATTACATAAAATTCTTGTGTTTTAAATGTTTTATTGGACATCCCTTATTCTGAACTATCTTTCGACACCGCAATTTCCAGGATAATAATGCCTTTTGAAGTGTTAGAAGAGGTATTCTATCCCATTCCTCCTGAACAGCTTTCCAGAGTCCTGTAAGGGTTTTGGGACGACGTTTGGATAATGCAGATTTTAAAAGCACAAAAATCCATAGGTGATACATCGGGAGATTTAGTAGGGATATCAGTGAAGGGTATGGCCTTGATACCAGTTTTTTGTTCCATTTCTTTTAGGAAATTTACAGTGGATTTTGATGTGTGACTGCTAGCTTTGTCCTGATGGAGTCTCACAGATTGATGGCACTGTGGGTAAAGCGATGGTATTTCATTCAGAAAAATTGGCGATAAAATATGTTCCTGATAGTATTTGGAGTTAATCTTGACATTTTTTTCCACTCTCTTTATTTTTAACTTGTCATTATAAGAAAAACCAGCAACAATCATGAATCCCTTAGAAAAACTTTCTTTCGATTCTTTGAACCATGTACTTTTTCTCCCCTTTTATGATAATAAATGGCTCTTTTTTTTGTTACAATCATTTAAATACACCCATGATTCATCTATTGTGACAATTGTTTTCCATTTTTCTTTGGATAAGTGTTTCTCATATATAATTCTGCAGCGTGTCCTGCGTTCAGCGATATGATTTGGAAGAAGACGATGCACATTGCGTTCTTTTCGCTTTCTTAAGATTTAAATCAACGTTTATCATTTTGTTTACAGTGGACATCGAGCATTTTAATGATTTTGCAACTGTCCTTTGACTAGGGGGATTTTCTTTTAACATTAAATATCGTACCTTTGCAATAGTCGAAGATGTCTGTTTTTTCCTTGGATACTTGTTTGGAATTTTGGCCCCCACCTGAGGCTCCAATTTGACGTTTTTTTCCTTTCTTGTTGACGATATTACCTATCGACGCTTTAGATATCACAAAACCATGACTCTCACATCGTTTTTGGATAACGGAGTATGCATATTTCTCTTCGGAAAGAGCATAAATGTAGCCTTCGAACCACTGCTTTGTTAAAAACGTCATTTTGAATAAAAACAAAACTTTCAAGCCGCAGACGATAATTTTGACTTTTAAAAACATAGTACAATTGCAATTATTTCTTTTGCAGCAAACGAATTTTTATTACCGCTTACCAAAATCGTCTAAAAAATGTGCGAACAGCCTCTGTACGAACCCTGGAACGTGTTCTTATAAACATGTCTCATTTTGTGTCCGTATCAAAGGGAATGCAGTTCTTGCGAAACACTGCGTTGATATTTACAAAAGGAATTGCATTCTAATGCTGTCTCCCGAGTTCATTGTTGGCGTGATTTTCTGGCGAAAAGTGAAGTATGTAGAAAACCTCCCTTACTTTATCTGAGCTTTAGAGAGCTTTGTACTACGTCGATTTGGATGAAAATTCCCAATTTCTTTTTCATTCCTGTTTCTTAAAGAATAAAGTTGATCGAAAATTAAATCTGTTTAGGAAAGTACTATCGTAACGATCCCTTATGTTTTCCGCACAGAAATTATATTTGAGAAGAGAAATATAAGTATGCCATCGACTAAACTTTTCCTAAAAAGCATCACGACTGCACCCTTTATCAGACGTCTCTTTCACTCTCGTCTTCAGTCACAACTGTGTCGCCTGGAAGTTGTTCAAGGATCTTATCATCGATTTGCTAGCAGTGGGAATTCTTCGGGCAAAGGATCGCTCCATCTTTCTATTCGTTTTCGGACAGAGTTTGAATGGTATCGTTTCAAAAACGTCACTCTTGCATAGCATTTGGATGAAATGCGAGGGAAGACCTTAATTAAGCAGTCTCTGGTCATGAAAATCGCAACCTGCTAGTGGCTAATTAAATGGGTTCTAGCTCTGGTCATGGATGTCAGGCTGTTCTGATAGGAATAATAATAATCTATATATATAAAACGCGTAGGTTTGCGGCACAAAAATCGACGATATTTCTACAGTCCGATTGGCAACGGCTGCAACTACCAGATGTAAACATTAGCGGCCGTCTGCAATTTGCAACAGCGTGACAACATGGATTTACGCACTGAAATCAGGAATGCTCGAAAGCGAGCTGCCGATGAAGGGAAAATTGGGAACAGTCTCAAGAAAGAAAGCAACGAAGAAATAATTCATTGAGAGGCGTAAAAGAGAGAGCATAAATGATCGCGAGGTTAGGCTTAACCGTCGCTGGCATAGCAACCAACAGCCAGTAATAGCTCATTTTCTACACTTTTTTCAGTACTTTCTGAATGTTTACTCCATTTTATAAGTGAAGAAATTTTCTCAACAATTTATTATTTTATACGATGTAGTGTAGATATCTGAATTGTGAACAATTGTACATACAGAGAGAGGTGTAATCCACACTATATTTTAAAAATTTTCACAATTTCTTAGTCTTATCTTAACTCTGTTCTGTAGTAATAGAAATTCATATTTTTTTACCACGATGTTTTAGAATCAGCCTGATAGAGAATACCCCTTAACAACCTATATTTATAATGACAGGTAATGGTAACATTCCTTACATGTTACTTTCAGTTGAGTTTTGCAAAAGAAAATATAAAACTAAAAGCGACCATGCTGGTCGCGCAGCGGCTAGTAACTATAAAAAAGAAGAAAAAACTTCGCCTCCCTTCGTTAATTGCCAGTTACTTCTCTGCCTTTTCAACTTCTACCATCATGTTGTACTTTTGAACTAAAGGGTTGAGTTGGAGCATCATTTCACCCAGTTTCGCAGGTTGAGTTTCGTCCAATCCTCATCTTTGTTGCTTCAGCAGTGTTGCTAATGTAAAGTTGATCATAAGATAGCTCAGTGCCAAACTTGTCATAGAAATGGTCACTGATCTTTAAGTATATGGGCCACGTCCTACAGGTAAGAAAGCTTCATTTTCAACATAAGTGGCCAATGATATCGCATTACAGTACTTTCTATTTTCTAAGAAATTACTATTATATATGTACGTGTATCTGTAACGGTAAAACGCTTCCTTCTAAATTTAACTTATCGCTTATTTCAAAATTCCCTTTTCTAAAACGCAATATATGAACAACTTAATTGATAAATTATACTAGCCCTTAAAGTCCGTGCCGACATTCTTCCCGACACTGGACATTCCTTAACCCCACAGTATTCAACTCACTTTTGCGCTAGTCTGGGTTATATCAAACACTTAGAATCACGCGAGCCGCAAAACGTGTACACACACATCCTTATATATATATTTCTTCTGTCCGTGTGTATGTCACTGAACTCTTCCTAAACGGCTGGACTGATTTTAATGAAATTTTGTGTGTGCTATTAAGTTGATTCGAGAATGGTATAGATTCACAATTTGATCAGATAGAAAATGTTTTTTTAATTAATTTACTTATTTACGTGTTATTGTTGATGTTTGGATAGTTTAGGTACACAATTGGATCCGGTAGGCAGCGCTGCAATCGTGTTTCAGATTTTTTTATTTTCATGAATTTTAATGATGTATACATGTGCATTCAATAATTAGATCCGGTAGGCAGCGCTGCAATCACGTTTCAGAATTTTTATTTTTTTATTTTCATGAATTTGAATACTGTATACACGTGCATTGAATAACAATTAACTTAACCTACAAATTTAAATTGTCAATTCTCATTTGATTCTATGCAACTTATGAAGTACTAGCGGCCCGTCCCGACTTTGTCCGGGTTGAACAAAATATTATACCAATAAATTTCCAGTTGATAGCCAATAAATTGTAAATCTTTTTTTACCTTAAATGTCCAATAAAAAGCGTAGTTCCAAATGTAGTTTTCTTCAATAAAACCTTTAACGTTGCCAGTTTCAAAAATCCTTTTTGTATTTATCAATACCTCCTCTACTTGAATCTTAAAAATATTAAACCTTTTCCTTACGGGGTGGGATAGCATATATCCGAAGCACATACTCTCGAAAAATACGGTGTAATGTCGGCAGAGATATAGTCTCGAATTCCACTTCGTTGTGACTTTCCTAACGTCTTTGCCCCCAAAGAACAATTGGGTGACATTCTGGGAACGGAGGGTGAATCTTGCCGAAAAGGACTGAATAATAATCTTTTGTCGTTCTAGCTAGAGGCTATTTCTTTCCAGGTGAGAGACATCAGAAAGGCGGTTCATCCATTTACAGCCTTTTGAGAGATGAAAGAGGCACGGAGTGCCGATGAACTACTATTGAAATTCTTCTTCAATAGTAAGAAAGCAATTAACCACTCTTTTCCCTGACCCCCCCACACTGAATGTCCCCCACGTAAAATGGGGATAGGAAGTAGATAACATTTTCCCGTTGTAAAGAGCGATTTCGAAAAACGGACCCCGTAAGCTAAAGGGTGTTGCTATGGTTACTTGACTGAGGTTGGCAAAGGAAAAGATGTAAGGTACATTTTAATATACAAAAGTTGTACATTACCTCCACATGCAAAATCTGCTCTCTCTCTTTATATATTATTATAGAAGTATAGATACACATTGGTATCCCAAAATTAGAATAAGAGATGAAATAAAAATACAAAAATTAAAAAAGGATTTTAAGTAAAGAATTTTTTTAAATTATTTTAAGCACCTAAAATAATATTCAAATTAATATTACGTTATTTCTTAGTTAAAGTTAATTTTTTAAAAGAAAGAGGTGTGCTTGAAACCGTAGTTTTATTCAAAAATAAAAAAAGAATTTTAAGTAAAGAATGTTTTTTTAATTATTTTAAGCACCTAAAATAGTATTCAAATTAATATTACGTTAATTATTAATTAAAGTTAATTTTTTAAAACAGAGAGGTTAAGAGATGAAATAAAAATACAAAAATAAAAAAAGGATTTTAAGTAAAGAATTTTTTTTAAAAACAATATTAAAATTTTTTTCAAATAATATTCCTAAAATAATATTCAAATTAATATTACGTTAGTAAATAATTAAAGTCAATTTTTTAAAAAGAAAAGGACGTGCCAGAGAACGGCTAGGTTCGAACCACTATCGTCAGAACAGAAGCCCACCCCGATAGCACCACGCTAAGGATCGTTGAAGACCTCGGCACAAAAAGCGGTAGAGGACAGTACCGGTAACAATGGAGATTGTTAGGATTAAGCCCCTAACTTTATTTCTACTGATCAGATATACATAATATATAGCCTATGTCCATCTGGAATAATGTACTTTTCAAACAGTGAAAGAATTTTTCAAATAGGTGCAGTGGTTCTGGAGATTACCCTCGACCCATAAAATCGCTCTCTTTATATATAAGTATAGATTGAATAGCTCATTGATTAGTCATACTAATACTCATATTAATGAAATTTCGTCCACATTCTTGCTAATTTTAAGATAGGTCGAGTTGCGATAACTGTACGCGTGGTGGTGTAGGTTTTTTTGAAAAATATCTTTTTGACATATTTTTTCATCAAAACGGTCCAAATAATTTATAGTTTATTAAAATAATTTTATGATTTTTGGATTTACAAAGTTTGAACAACACAACGTCTGTTGGGTCCGCTAGTACACACACACACACACACACACACACACACACACACACACACATATATATATATATATATATATATATATATATATATATATATATATATATATCAATCACGAATTGGAGCGTATGGTGAATGGAACTAAAACAAGAGAGGTCCTCCCGCTTCCGGGGTATTCGGGTGGTAGATTACTAGTCTAGAGACGCGAGTTTAAATTTTAGGTCTTTGCAGATGGTATTTATACAATAAAACGTTTACTCTACAAATAATATATTTGCAGTTAGTATTTCCAAGTCATTAAAACATGTTTAGTTTTGATTCAATTATTCTTTGTAGAAATTATGTCAATACTTTTCTGATAAAAAATAAAAAAAATATTCTCGATTAGGAATTTTTAGCTTCAGTTTTGGTAGCTTTTTTTTAATATTTTTAATGTATTGTTATCCATAACATGCTCACGATTGCAACTTGTCCACCACCCGCTAGAAGAGACCTGACACCGGTTGAGTGACCTGTTTCTTGGAGATCTTCTCTTCGGAGGAAGGCAATACCCATTGATGTTTTACGGAATAGAGTTGAATGAATTTTATCACACGTCAACGATCTGAGGGCCTTCGTCTCACTTCAGTGTACCCATTTTGCGTGGTTTGGTTGAGTGTTCATGAGACCGGTACCTACTGCTTTAAGCTGATTCCGAACGGCTACAGTCATCCATGCTAACAGTGGGACTCGAATCCCCATGCTCTGGTACCGAGTGCCATCGTGCTGCGTTAAAATGAGTTGAGGGAAGGTACCATGTTTGCTAGAATATAGCTGCTAAACGTCATCTCGACCAGTGAAAATATCATTAACTGTTCTATTCCCTCTTCATTTGCGAGACCCACGGTACACTAATACGGGCAAATGGGTCACTGCAATCAGTATTCATCTTCAAATTTTGTTTTATTTCGATCCACGACTGCGGGAAATTGAAATGTTTTGACGCTTAAATTATTCACCATAGTCACTCCAATTGAGATGGGTTGGAAAACAGCACCAGGGGGGGGGGGGGGGACGTATTTCAATGACCAAACGATCGAAAGGAAAAACATTGAATACGGCTTCCCACCTCACGCTTGTTAATTAGTATGAATCAACAGAACTTAATCTGATTCATATTATTAAGTTCGAAACAAATTTAAGCTTTCAAAGCTGTGTGTGCCTGCCATCATCAAAATCATAACAATGCAAAGGTACCACTCAGTATGAACCATCTCAGCAAAACTCTTCCAATAATAATCGCATTTTTTTCTCTCTCATCTTACAATGACATTATTGAGAGGATAAAGCAGCACTTTCCCTGGTCTCAAACAAAACCTTTCTCAATTTTTTTCTTCTTGACCTAGTGGAAATTCATTTATGATGCACCATATCCAAATTTAAGTGCTTCATGCTGGATGATAATAAAACTATTCATGAATTATTTATACTACCACAATAAAATGGACGTGAAATTAAATCTGCATCTATTATCACATTTAACTCACGTCCACAATTAAAAATAGAAATCCGCAGTGGATCCCTATAAATATCTTTGAAACCAAATGTCAGGAGGAAAAAAAAAAAACTAAACAGTCACTTTTACTTCACAAATAAAGGTAAACACAGACGTTGGATGGTTAAAATCCCTTTTGTTTTATTTCTTTGGATGCAAAACAGCATGATGCAAGATTGAAAAAAACAGTCCGGGCAGACTTGGAAAATATATTATCAACGCTATATGCAAAAGCCCAGCTGTTGGCTAATATTTTCTGCTACATTCAAACCATCTGTGATTACAGAGCCTTTTTATTTTACATCACAAAACCGTCTCATGCATTGACATGCTATTTTAACCCTTTCAGGACCAACGCAGGCGTATCTGCCGTGACATTGACCGCCAGGTTAAACTATCTAAAAAGTGCAGTATTTAAGAGTTAATAATTTATAATACATTTACTATTTCATAATTATTAGATAATTAGTCACTGATTGCATTTAGAGTAATAAGAAATAGTTATTTACAAACTGGTATCCATAACTAAATTATCTCCCTAATGCAGATTGCTGCCCTGCTCATTTCAAAGTTAACATTCCATCAGTCAAAACAATTTGTAGAAAATGAACAGTCACCTCAAATAAGCTGAAAACTGGGAATATTATTTCAATTAGTCTACCGAGTAGAAACCAAATTGTAAAGAAGAAGAAAAAAAAGCAAGAGAAGTCAAAATATAAAATAGTGGCACCCCATTCTTAGAAAACAAAATACTGCTTAGTGCACGAAAAAAGATATTTTACGAGATTGATCACTAAGGTCACTGTGCACAGTACGAAACTAAGGGTCTATCACAGGGTTCAGAAATAAAAAATAAAAGGACCTGAGGCAGTTCAAAAATGTTTTAAAATAATTTCCGAAAATCAGACATCGAAAAATGTTTGATCAGATGAAATCGAAGTCATTTCAAAATGAAGCTGTGTAGAGAAATGTCCTAACAAGGTGGTGCCACTTGGGGGAATCAGTGATAACTTAATTCCTGCAGACCCATTGCAACTGATGATCTCTATAATGGGGCTTAATAATTCCTCCTATAACTGTTAGTTTCCCCCCAAAAATTTAACTTGATATCAAAGCGAGTGATTAGAAATCATATTTTAAATTGTATTTCTCATCTCAAAAATGGGTACTTTTCAAGGACTGAAAAGTAGTTACATCAAATGCAAAAATAAGTACTTCAAAAGAACAGAAAATAAGGAATTTTACAAACTGTAGTTACAAAGCCATCTTATACAAAATAAAAATTCAAACACGACATGTTATCAAAGGTATTACTCTAAGGAGGAATTGACATGGTCCTGAAGGAGTTAAAGCAACTGTGAAGTCATTTCTTTTCCTACCTTACAAGTGATACACTTTTTACAAAACTCTTAGCTATATACACACATATATCTACAGAGCACCAAATGACAAATACCCGAAACTGTATTTACAACTTGACTGGAAAGAAAAGAATTAGCTATGTATTTCAATGAATGAAAGAACATGGGAAAAAGAAGTAGTAATTAAGCATTGCACGCCTTTTTATTTAAAAAATAACTTTGAACCATTACAAGTTATAACAGCAAATTAATTACACATCAGTGTGCAGCAAGTCAGTTCATTACTACAAAAGATAAAAACTCTAAAAGATTGAAGAAATTTCAGATCTAGACCAATACATGGAAAGCAAAAGACGTCTTTTGAGATAAAAGAAACACCAACCAATTGAAAATAAAGAGTGCTGTCTGATACAGGAGAAACTACATGGAATGTTCATCATTACAACTGCGGAAAATGCAAGCTCTTCAGATTTCATTTCATTATGATACATTTGGGCATATTTATAGCATTTGGCCATTGGTTTCCAGAAATAAAACTTTGTCACATTATCTTCAGACAGCAGTAAAAAAAAAAAAATTCTTATTGGCCATAAAATTTATTAGAAGCTAAAAAAATTCATAGTAAGGTGCATTTTAAAATTTTTGTGGCCAAATCGATAGAATAAGCGTTTTGAATATAAAAATTAAGTATTTTAAGAAAGCAGAGGAGGATATATTAAATTAAACTACACATATATATTTCACATGGGCTGCCATGGTTTACTATATTCTTTCACAATTTCTTAAATAAAGTGAGCATAAATAGGCAGTACTAATTGTTCATTAATGAGTTTACATATAAATATACATAGTTATTTATTTGTATTGTACCACATGTACGAGCCTCTCTGAAACACGAACTTTTAAATTTTTTACAGGGCCTGAACAGGAAATTTTACCAAAAATCAGAAAAAAGTAGAATTTTACACTAAGATGACAGTGATATTTGATTAACTGAATAATAAAAAACTTCAAGTAACCAACAGATGAGTCAATGTACAATTTTACCACAAAACTCATTCAATATGTCACATATGACCTTGATATGCAACCCGCATATTGGGTATATATTCCCTTTTATATCTTTTAAAGGACAAAAAGGGTTTCTAAAAAGTAGAAAAATGAGGAACAGTATTAGGAAATGTATGGACACTGTCTCAATTTTACATTCAACCCTAACTGTGGACAAATATCCATCAACAGAGGGTAAAGGAAGCGATAAGAATTTAACAAAATACTGTTAGGATTTAAACGCCTTCTTTTCATACTTAAAATTTAAGAATACACTGTATTACTGCTGATATTTAAATTATAGAATTTTCCATAATGCAAGGAAAAAACCTCCATTCTAATCCTAAACAAAGCTATCGAAAGAAGTGTACAAAATATTTTGCCTCCTCAGTCGTGATTAAAATTACTATACAGGAGAAATAAAACTAGTTTGGGGAAACAACAGCTTTCCTAAATGTTAAATTCTTATAAGCAGATGAGAGGCAGGTTCACCTTAACATACCCAGAAAGGTGGTCATTTTCTCAGTGTTTCTGAAAACTACGCCATCAAAAAATCTAGCTTTGTTTCTAAAACGATTCAAGGCACAGTATCTTTTCTAAGGCTCCGCATTCTGCAGTTTTCAACCCCTTCAGGACTGATTCTGAAATAATGAAACAACTGCCCAGGCCTGAGTGCTAAAGACTGTTAAGTCAGGCCCTGGGCACTTTTTTAGTGAAAGTGTCATTTGGGATAAAAGAAATGAACCCTAATATCAAATAGGCCCAAAACTCTGTATACTGTGTCACTCACATCTGCTAAGCATATTTATAGATGAAAAAACCAAACACTGATGAAAATATATACTGTTATGAAAAAGGAACTAGTAAGACAAGTTAAAATATAGAATAGCGAAATATGACATCTTATGAAATAGGGCATAGTTAAATGCATGAAAACTTTCATATAAGCAAAGCATTGTAATGACATATAATTTTGGTGAGGAGGCTTTGACTATTTAAGAAACATATGCTATTTAAGAAACATGAAACTGTGCACAGTCTGACACAGCATCAAAAATAGGTTGGTATTCTATGCATTTTGTATAAGGAAACATTGCTAAACATGACACACGTCCTGTGTTACTTCTAGCTACACACCGATCCTCTGTAATTGTGGAAATGAGAAAAAATAAATAAAATCTGACTCTTTCCACGATAATTCTTTGTTAAAAATATTGGCTGCAAAGCATACTTATGCTACTCCCCCCCCTCACACCCAAAAAAAATAACCCTGATTTGTGAAACTCCCTTATCTCCATCTATAAACATTTCATACTTTGTATCTTCACCATAAAGTAAACCCACAACTGACTTTGTTCCCGTGAAACATGCTTGTACTTGAAACAGTAAACTGACTCAAAGACAACTGCATATGAAGTTGGATAACTTGAACAAACTTACAAATAATATGGACTTTGATGACACCACGTCACACAAAGTAAAAATTCGTACCATGACATGGTTCCTTGGGCACTGAAGGGAGGAAGTACTCAGTGGCACCTATGGTCCTGAAGGGATCGAACATATTCATGTGCTTCAAAGCTGGTAAATTGAAAATGATCCATGACAGCCCAATTAAAAAATCCCACTCCTATAACTTATTGAACGGTAATTTTGGATTGCTCTTATATTTATCTATGGTGCAATATCTTTGTAAAAAAAGGAAAGAACTTCTGGAACAAAATAAGAATCTATACTAACAGATGAATAAACAAAAATGGGGAGAAGAGAAGAAATTTCTCAAAACACCCCATTCTCAGAGAAAAAACTCCTGGCACCTCATTCTGATGGAAAGCTGCCAAACGGAAGAAAAGGAAGTGATAGCAATAGAGCAGTGGTTCTTAACCATAAATATGTCACAGGTATTCTGCAAAGTGTCTTGCAATTTTTTTTCTTTTGAATATTTTAATTTATTACAAATTATACAAATAATTTATTTCCATATCATTATTTTAAACAATTCATATATGACAAAACTCAATATTTGTAAATCTTATACTAGTATCCATTGTTATGTAACTGTCTGTTTAGTTTAACTTCGTCAATAATAATGGTATGTTGCATTGTATACAAATCATGCAAGAAATGCTCAAAACAGAAACATGCCATAAGGAAAGTTCAAACAGGGGGGAAAAAAGCCTATAACACTTTCAGACCCCCAAAATCCAAACAAAATCTTAACATTTAACATTTCATTACAAAATGAAGTAGTACATATGTTTAATAATTTTTATGTTACTTGAAGCTATATACTTTTATGTTTATTTTTGTTTATTTGTTCCTTAGGTTATTACATAAAGATAAAAAAATCATTTGTTTTCAATTGAATATATGTTGGATACTACATACCTTTTTTTAAATTGTTAATATTCAGTTTTTGTCAAGTGACACAAATATTAATAGTGTTCTGCAATATATATATATATAGTATATTTATATATAAGTGTTCTGAGTCTCTGAAAAGGTTAAGAACCACTGTTATATAGTATCTAATATAACAATTAAGAATCAAACAAGATATTAACATTTAATATAATCATAAATAAAGTTGTTTACATGCTCTAACAGATGTTTCCATTTCCATACTTTTGTATGTACACTCCCCTTTGAATCAAAAAGAACTATTTACTCATTAACACTATAAATTCTATATATGGGATCTGTAGGTGAAATTTTATGGGAGAAAAAAAAAGAGAGAGATCCTTTTCTTTTTCTTACTTCAAAAAAGTAGGATTTATCTTTAAAAAATTAGGGGGGAAAAAAGGAGATATTATTTTTAAAAAAAGAAAAAAAGAAAGCAACTTTTTCAACAAAAAAGTAGAATTTTATATTGCGATGTGAAGTTTGATTCAATGACATTTGATTTTATGATTTAAGAAAAAAATTTAAAAACCATCAAATATATTGGTCAATGTACAATTTTACAGCAAAAAATCATTCAATATGTCACATGTGCCTGGTATGCTATGTATACATTTTGTTAAAAAGAATTTTTTTTTTTTTTTAACAGGAAAATAAGAAAAGAGTTTCAAAAAGTAGGAAAAGTATGAACCCAGCACATAGACATAATTGAGATTGAAAACTTATACTACAAACTTCTTTACACACTATAATAATAAGCAAGTGATAAAAGATCAAATAATTTAACAGATAATTCATATGCCATAGATTTCTTCTTTAATTAAAAAAAAATTTAAAGTATGGTACATCATATATATATCACATAATAAAAACCACAAAACATTTAAAAAAATAATCAAGCCAATTTGAACATATAAAACTGAACTAAAACTAATAAAGTTTGTAAAGCAAATACAGACAACTCAGAAAAAAAAAATATTTTTAATGAATGAATAACATATCACCACATATTGAAAGAAAAAAAAATTTAATAAAAGGAGAGTTCCATGTGATATCGAGAATTTATTTCGACAAAGCTCGCTTAAATGACTGCAGAAAATGAAAATTGTCCAATCAAGAGAAATTTGTGCCGGAACAACAGTGGCCCATGAACTTGAGGTCAACTCGAAGCATATTACTACGAATGATGAACACAGAGAATCTAAAACTCATGGGCAAGCCAAAAATGAACCTTTTGACTGACCCCTGAAGAGATAACAGTATTTTAGAATTTTAAAATTCCAGATCGGATCACATTTTGAATCGTACTTTTATGTACACATACTACAGAAACGTACAAATGCCTGACATACATTAAACTTCCAGAAATGTATGATGCTAAATTAAGTATTAAAAGTAATTAAGCAAAGTAACTAAATTCTCCAGTCCACTAACACAAAGTATCTAACTGCTGAGAATGTTACACTATTTTGTCATCAAATTCATGGACATTGTATAATGACAATAGACTCATTTCCACCTGTTCGAGTGAGCATCGTGTACAATGGTTAAACGTGTCTCAAAGCTTGATAATAGAGGAAAAGAGGGAGGAGGGGGAGCCCAATACAAAAAAAATTGAATCCTGATTTGTATGGAGTCTTGGTGCGCATGTAATACTACAACAATCTTCATAAAATTTAAAAATGCTTGTTAAACACAAAGGAAAGGAGAGATAACCATAGTGAAGCATTGGCCCCTTTAGTATTCATCTTCATCATTTTGAGTGGGTAAACCATCTTCAGGAATATCATCGGGAACTGCAAAGCCCTCCTGAAGAAAGAAAAATCCAGTAATATTCAGTTTATAGAGAGAGTATATATATATATATATATATATATATATAAAACTATAAATACCTAATTACATATGATTAGGTATTTATTGTCAAAATCACATACATGACATTATGTATTTAGGTACACATATTGATACCATACACATATAATCAATATATATATAACTATTCTTTATATACATATATAGATAGAGTATACTAAGTATAAATATGCTTCATCTGTATATCAAGGTGTCTACTGAATTTTTGAAAGTCAATTTCATAAGTTTTCGGAACTCATTCAAAAAATTTCCTGTCTTAATAATAAAAAGCTTTTCACTGATGTAATTAACTATTTTCAAGAAAATTTAAAAAGGATATACATAACAACTATCTCAGCTTAATATGTTCCATCCTTAGTTGAAAGTAGTTAAGCTTTGTAAGATATGCAGAAAAGATATTAAATTTTAAACTTTAGAGAGATTTTTTAATGATCTATTTTTGTAGATCATATGCATTCCTACAGATACTACAGGACAATAACCAAAATAATTTTAGAAGATTTTGCTGGTGACACTTTCTGTAATTCCCAGTACAAAATAATAATAATAATATTAATAATTAAAAAAAATAATAAATAAAGGGATTGGTACTAATTACTTTTTAATAACTTTAAACTATAGAACTGGTACCCGAGGTTAAAAGCCATAAGAATTTTTTTATTGATCATTGAGAGAAAGGAAAAAATGTATGCAATCAATGAAATATCATTTGAAAAACTTTTGAATATAATTTAATTGATCTTGAATGTAATCTATCAAGAACATAAATCAATAAATTAGTTGAAAGTTTAATTGACAGGAGGAAACATTTAGTAATCAAATTTTTTTTTTGGAGAACATGGAGGATTTAGACCTCTCCAAGGCATTTAGGAGAGTAAATAAAAATATGTATAAAAATAAATTGAGAAGAACAATATGCTGAGCAAACACATTCAAACATAAAACTTATCATTACTGGTTACGTATGTACCTCACACGTAGTAGATAAGAACGTTACAGGTAATACACGTCTGCAAGATGCACACAAATGTTGACACTTCAAGTAATACGTGTCTCTTAGACGTCATACATTTTAGTTATGACCTTACTGAAACCACAAAACACAAATGATTGGCTTGAAACTTCACAAGTGTTGTTTATGTTGGAAGAATACTTACAAACTTTTCTTTTTTTTTTTTTACGTTTAAAAAAAAAAACTTAAACAGGTTGCAAACGGCGTTCTAAATGTCAGCCGTATTTTAAATTGTAAACATGTGCATCCCATCGGCAGAGTTTAGATGTTTTGACTTGTGCTAAACGAAGCGATATTAGCCGATTGGTCGACGCCATATGACGCAACTGAAGGGAGGAGTGGCCAAGATTTTTGTTACAAGATCTTGGAAATCCGAGTGGCAACTTCAGCTGTAAGCTGTTATGCAAAACAGCAGTGATATAAATACATGCTCCAAGTTAGTACGAGGCAGTGGGCGAAAAGGCATGTTTAGAGTTTGCACGCCATTGGCAGAGTCACTGTTCTTTTCTAAAAGCCCGAGAATGACGACATTATAAGCGGTAGGAGTGTAGCCGACTTGGAAAAAAAATGTCGTTTTCTACTCGAAGTATATTTTTAACCTTTTTTTAAAAAACTTTTATTTCTTGAGGCAAAGCTGTGTGCGTAATACGAAGGATATATTTTTAGTAATGCAACTTTAAAATAAAGTATTCTGTAATTGTTTTTAAAGTGTCAGAGCTTGACGCCGAATAAATATGGAGTGTTTTTAAAGAAGCCTTCGTTTTTTTATTTTAATCCCCAAGAACTTTTTAACACAGCATTTCAGAAGACAGGCCACACATTTTTCACTGTAGCTTTTTAAAAGAGTTTTTAGGCACCATCAAGTGATGCCACACTCTACTGCTATTTCATCGAACAAAATTTTGTTTAATATCATAACCATGTCACACAACAGTTTACACTATCTACCACGAACATACACTGAAGGTTTCATTTGACAAGTAGCACTAAAGTATGAAATACGGGACATTAGCAAACCTAAGCGTCTCTGTGATGTGTGTTACCAGGTAAGGGTTAAAGGAGAGACCTTGCTGACAGCCATGAGAATTTCCTAATCATTAGTTATACATATAGATCTACTATGAAAACAGGTAAAATTGCTACAAATACAAACTTTGCAATAATTTACGGAATAAGCACCTGAAATTAATATATTTAAAGTGCATGAAGTATATATATATGTGAGTGTAAAACCCAAAATCCCACATGTTGGTAAAAACTTGATAAGTAATAAAACTTGACCATCGTAAAATTTTGAAAATTTGTATGGATTTCAGAAAATTTTCAAAGATGTTTTCAAACATTGCAAGTTTTATTATCTAGTCTAAAATGTTGAAAAACTTCTTAATCTTTCTCTGTTCTCATTATTTGTATTTTAATATTTCTTTGCACTGAAGGAAAAAAAAAGGGGGAGGGGGGAGGATGTGTGTGATCTGATCAATGCATAACAATAAAACTGGGGATAAAAAAAAAATCCTTACCATTTATTGCATGAAACCATTTAGTACAACATACCATTCATGCTTTTCTAACGCAAGTGGAATTGGATAGTAATTTTTAGCATGTGATAGGTCAGAAGGGGCTCATTTTTGGTATTTGCAACAATTTAAAAGAAAAAAAATTACCACAAGATAGCTCACCAAAAACTCTTTTGACTTCCAAATATAGCCTCCCACCCCCATCCCGAAGAAAGGGGGGGGGGGGAGGAGAGAGAGAGAGAAAGATAATTAAGTTAGATTTTATACAGAGAAAAATTCATGGCCAAAAGGTGAAGATTTTTTTTTCCCACCTTATCTTTATTTCATGACATTTGTGATTGGTAGACACACGTATATATATTGATATGTAAAATAAGGAGTTATTAAGGTCTTTTCATGTGCCTGTCAATTTGCAATTTTGCCGCAAAAAAATTTAATATACATTTTGTTTTTAAAGTTAAGAGAGCTAAATATTTTTTACCTTTAGGATCACAAAACCTTAAGATGATTTCCCCAGACATATCAATTTCATGAATTTGTAAAATTAATAATCCAATTTCAGAACCACTTTAACAGGTTGCAGTCTGCTGGATTTTCCCCCTATGGAAATCAATACGTGTATACCAAGGTGTCTACTGAATTTATGAAAGTCAATTTCATGACTTTTGGGGCAATTTCTTGTCTTGATAATAAAAAGCTTTACACTGATGTGATTAACTATTTAAAAGAAAATATAAAAAAGAATATTACATAATTATTTCAGCTTGATATTCCATCCTTAGCTGAAAGTAATTAAGCTATGTAAGATATGCCTAAAAGGTATTAAATTTTTAACTTTTGAGGTACATTTTTTAATGACATTTTAATAGGATTATATGCTTTCAATTAGTTACTCAAGTAATGTACACTGGTAGATTTTTTTATATATTTATTTATTGTATATTTGAAGTGGGGGTATATAAAATAAGTGATCCCATCACACACACACAAACAGAGAAAGAAAAAAAAAGGGGAAAAAGAATTATTAACATTTTCCCAAAGTCAATTGCAGGCATTCTTATGCTGAAAATTCTAGTATGTTATAACCTGAGAATAAGTGCTTTTAAAGGACTGGATAGTAGAAAAAACAACAACATTGGGTGGAAAAATAATACATTTAAAAAAACTTTTTAAGGGTCCATAAAAGAAGAAAAGGAAAATAAAGTGTTCTTACAGCCTTTTAAGCACTGTTTGTACCCTAACGTTTAATCTGAATATTTACTTTACTATACACACATATTTTGCCAGATAAATGAGATTGTTAAGGCAAAAAATATATAGGACTCTACTAACCTCTGTTGCATATAATATTTCCAAAACTTGTTCAATAAAAGGTTTGTTTTCTTCATTCACTTCTTGTTCTTGACAGAGAACTTCGATATCCCGTAATTTTCCATAATAAAAATCCCGTTCACGTTCAAGACCATCAACAGTAATTTTCATCTCAGAAAGCTAGTGGAAAAAAGTCAACAGAAATTTTATCACTGTAAACAAAAATTTAAGCATAGTATAGCAAAATAGTTGAAGGACAATTTATTAGGAAGGATACAAAAGGAACATGACAGAAAATTCAGAAGAGTGATTGGTATGATCCATGACAAATGCTGTATCCACCCTCCTCTTATAGCCCTAAGATCTCAAATTTCAGTAGGAGGAAACTGTAACGGATCAGATAACGACATGATTGGCTTGAAAGGGAAAAGGAGTAGTTCTTTAGCTGAACCAACAAAACTAACATTTCCAACTAACATGAAGAGAAGAAGGGAAAAAAAGAGCCTATCTCAACTGGAAAATTAACACAAAGGACAACATTAAGGACCATGAACACAAAAATAAGTACTTTTTACAAACTTTTTAAGGGGCCTTAAAAACCAGAATGAAAAATAAGGAGGCCCTAAGAACTTTTAACCCTGATAAACACGTACCTAAGAACCTCATGAATCATGATAAACACGTATATATACATATATACATACATACATAAAAACACATAGTTACATAAAAACACAGAGCAGTGCTCCCCAACCTTTTTATCGCCGCAGACTGTTCAAGTTTGATCATTTTACCGCGGCCCACTGAGGGGGGCTATGACTGCAATTTTAATTCATAATCTTGAAATGTCTAATAACAATAAACTAATTTAAAATAGTTACAAGATTTCTTCTGTTACAAAGGTATAAATTAGCACAAACCCGACAAAGTCACACTAACCCAAGAGAAATACACCACAGTAAATAAAATGGAAATAATTTAATGTTCCTTGGGCGGCCAGGTACCATTTGATCCACGGACTGGTACTGGTCCGCAGCCCGGGGGTTGGGGACCACTGCTCTACTAATAATAACACAGAGACATTTGCATTTCTATGAACAATAACAAAAATTTAATTTTGAATATTCATAAAATCTGCATTCAGTTCTGTACAATGTAGTCTCATATGTCAAAACATAAACATGCTCCAAAGCTTATAAAATATCTCTCTAAAGCTCTTGAACAAGAAATAGGTTCTTTTAAAGGACACTAAATTATGCACCAGTCATCAATGCATTGTATCAAAGACAGAAGTGGAAAACACTAAGCATAAAAATCCTTTTAGGATCTCTATAGCGCAATATTTCCTCTAAAACTCACATATATAGTTTCTGTTGCTCTTGCTTTGAAAAACTAAGTATACAGTAATCTGAAGTAATAACAACAAACAGACCTACACAAAAGTTATTTTATTGAAAAATTTCTTTAGCATTTCATCTTATCCTAAGTAAGAAAACTTTTATTAAAATACTAGCTGAATACCCATGCTTCGCTGCAGAGTACATTCAAATGAAATACAACGGTCAATGTATACAGTTAATGCCATATATATATATATATATATATATATGTGATGACCCGGAGGGTCATCTCTTGAAGAAGCACAATCGAGGCCAAAATTAAATGCAATTCCAAATCATAAAATATAACTGAAGTTTATTTAACGTAAAGATTAACACATCTTACTCAGTTCGGAGCCAGCTCGCGTCTCTCGCTAAAAAGCGCCAAAATAGCATTAGGTGAAAGAGGTTGCCAGAATTGGCGGAGGAAGTTAGTATGTGGAAGGCGGAGTGTTTACGCCAAGACGGGTTACCATGGCAGAGATGAAGTACAGAATGGGCGATTATAGATAGTTAGTAATATTATCACAGAATATCCCCCCCATCTAAAATGGATTGGAGCCGCGGCCGTCGACTCCAAGACACTCCAGATAGTGAGACAGTGAGGGGAAACCCCAGTATAAAAATCAATAATATTTATCTAGTACACAGTATATTTCATATAAAATGTAGTAAGCTTCAAAAAGTTTTAAAAAAAATATGTGAGTTTCACTTACACTCACGGGGTTTCTTCAAAATTAACTAGGATGGCGATAGGACAGGAATGATAAAAAGAAAGATTAAGGATAGCTGAATGATTTACATATTGGTGACTTATTCATGGTGTAGTTTGAACTTCTCAGGTGAATAGTAAAATCTCAATTTTGATGAATGTACAATTTCAGTGGGTTTTTTCGTGTGGTAATTTTCTTTATCAATTTCATAATTAACTTCAGATAATTTTTTAATAATCTGGTAGGGTCCTGAATAAGGAGAGGTCAATTTTCTAGTGTTTGGGTATTCGAATTCCTCATATATTACTAAGTCTCCAGGTTGAAATTTAGATTCTTCAAATCTAGTATCATATCTCGTCTTATTTTTCTGGTGGTATTCAAGAGTTCTGGTTTTAGCTAAAGTTCTTGCTTCATTAAGTGGAGGATAAGTATTTTGGTCAATTGGAGAATCAAATGGAAGTTTGCCAAATAATAAGTAGGCAGGGGTGAACTTAGTTACAGTATGAGGTGAGTTGATATATTCAATAACAACTTGCTCTAGCACTTTTGTCCACGGAACCTTTTTAGAAGTAGCATTTACTTTACATTTTAGGCGGGTTACAAGGGATTGATTTACCCTCTCCACTTTTCCGTTCGTCTGGGGATGACGTCTATGTCTGATATATATATATATATATATATATATATATATATATATATATATATATACTAGCTGAAAACCTGTACTTCGCTATGGAGTACATTCAAATTAAATACAATGGTCAATGTATGCAATTAATGCCAAAAAATATATATTTATAATAAATACAACGATTAATGTATGCAATTGATGTAAAAGAATGAAAAAATATAGTTATAAAAAAATCCCAATGAATATTTTTATAGACAAAATAATGTAGAGGAAAATATTCAAAATTAAATCTAATAGAACATACTAAAGAGTATAGAACAGCTAATATAGTACAGTTTGAGGAGCATTTCTTTTACTGTATTTTAATATTTTTTTGGATAATGTCCAATCGTCTGCCACATTAGCAAGAAAAATTTTGAAATTTTTTTTTTTGTCTATTTCGTTGTTATGCACATGACGCAAAATTAGTTTAAAGTATCAAAAAAAGAAAAGAAACCACGTGATCAGCATTTCATAAATTAAATTTTAAAAATTAATCTTTAAAAATTCACCAAAAATCAGAAAATGGAGGTAAGTAAAGATTCAAAAAAGATTTCCTTCTAAAAGAATTTTTATGATCTTTCTCGTGATATAAATTTTATAACCCTGGATTATTATTTTAAATGCAAACTTTAAAGAATGTTACAAAAATGGCTTAAAAAATTTAATATTAAAGAATCTGAGAAGAATTTTTCAAAAATCTCTCTTAGTGCACCCATACACTATAAAAAACTGCCATGCAAAATTTCAGCCCTTTTGGTCCAGCAGTTTGGTCTGTATGTTATAAGTCAGTCAGTCAGTCAGTTACAGAACTGTTTTATATATATATAGATTTATAATAAATAGAATGGTCAATATATGCAATTAATGCTAAAAAAAACAAAAATATATATTTATAAAATTATCGCAATGGATATTTTTAAGGACAAAATAATGTAGAAGAAAATATTGAAATTTAATAGAACATACTAAAGAATATAGTGCAGTTAATATAATAGAGTTTAAGGAACATTTCTTTTACTGTATTTTAATATTTTTTTGGATAATGTCCAATCATCTGCCGCATTAGAAAGAAAATTTTTTTTTGTCAATTTATTTCATTGTTATGCAAGTGAAACAAAATTAACTTAAAATATCACAAAAAGAAAAGAAACCATGTGATCAGCATTTAATAAATTAAATTCTAAAATTTATTCTTTAAAAATCCACCAAAAATCAGAAAATGGAGGCAAAGATTCAAAAAAGATTTCCTTTTAAAGGAATTTTTATGATCTTTCTCGTAATATAAATTTTATAACCCCCAGATTATTATTTTAAATGCAAACTTTAAAGAATGTTACAAAAACATCTTAAAAATTTAATTTAAAAAAATCTAAGAAATTTTTTTTTTTAAATCTTTCTTAGTGCACCCCTATACTATAAGAAAAATCACCATGCATAATTTCAACCCTTTAGGTCCAGCAGTTTGGTCTGTGCGTTATCTGTCAGTCAGTTACAGAACTGTTTTATATATATAGATGAATCAGAAAAGAAAAAACCCATTTATACCTGATTAGTAAGCTCTTCTATTCTATGAGCGTCACCTCCAGCTAATCTGTTTGTAACCCTTTGACTTGCAATTCTAGTTGCAGGTGTTCGAGGAGAGGGTGCTAGAAATACAAATAAGGTAATGATGTTATACAATTCTTAAAATTGGGAAGACACTCAGAACTGCATTTTTCATCATAAAAAAAATTTATATGTGAGTTTTCAAAATTCCTAGCAGTTGATTTTTTAAGCTGCGTAAGTTTTCAATTTTTATAGAGAGCTCTGGCAGATATCCTTGATTGGGACATTAATAGTTTATATATATTTAAGACAATTAATTATAGATTAATAGGAATAACAAAGATAACATTTTAAGTTGACTTAAAATAAAGTTAGTAAGAATCCTCAATGTAAGAATTAGAAAAATGGGCAGGGTGGGGGTGGCAACTTAACTTGAAATAAATTAAAACGTTAATAGAAGTTCAGTTAAAATCTGATAATTGTAGAAAACTTTTAAGAAAGTTGGTTTTTATCCGCTTTTTCAAACTGTAAAACTGAAGATTCCGATTATGTCTTTAGCCTTAACATAGTTTTTAACAGTATGATTCATAACAAAAATTCGGTGTTATATTATTTTTCTCTCATTTTATTTATATTATATTCATTTTTCTCATTATATAACCTTTGAATACTACTCAAACATCAATTCTACTGTTATTCAATTTTTAAAAAAACATAATATTCCATATTTTAAGGACAGGAGGCAGTCAATGTGCTGAGGAGGGCCCTAACTGAATTTAATTTGTGCCCCCCCCCCAAAAAAAAAAAAAAAGTTAGAAGCAAGCTATGCCTATGGTCCGGGTATTCACTTGTTTAACTGATAAATGAAATTTAGAAATTCCTTCTACATGCAGTATATCAATCAAAGCCAGTCACAAAAGGTGAAAAATGAAAATACAAAAATAAAATAGTGATATTCTTTCACTATGGCATGGATAAATATCTTAGGAGAAACCCCATAGTGCGTCTGTGTGTTTATATACTGTAAAACTTCTCTAAGGTGGCCAGGCATGGTTCCTAAAGAAAAAAGTGACTTTTCTGGGGTGGCCCAGCTACAGGAGTTTCACAAAGGACCCCTAACTTTGAAAATAAATAACTCTGAAATGATGATAGATAGAAGCATGAAACCAGTGGTATGTTTATTAAAAAAAAAAAACGTAAGAATCTGATAAAGAAACCTGAAAATTTTACGTACAAATTGCATCGATAGATGGCGCTGTAGACTGCATTATGGATCCCTATAAAGAGAACTCAGATGCCGAGAACGATCAGTTGTCGAAGATTTCACCTTGAAATGTGATTGCTATTAGAGTATAGCAGGGGTCGGCAACCTTTTATATTAGGAGGGCATATTTCAGAAATGCAGGAGTTCCGCGGGCACCGCTGGATGAAGAGGGGAGGGGGGGGGGGATATTTCAACATGAAAATATTAATGCAACATAAATTTTTAATACATAAATTCAAATTTTTATTTAAGCAAAACCATCTTAAAATTGATAATTAATGCGATATTTGACAATGCAAATCTACTGCCAATTAGTTGTAATGTGTCATAGATTGAATTCCCAGTTCTTAGGCATTGGTTCAACCTGTGACAGCGAGGCTTGATCGGTACCTTGATTTAAGTATTTCATATTGGAAAACAAAAATTCACAAGCATATATTGACGCGCAAAAAGAGTTCAATTTCAGGGCACAATGGGAACGAGCAACAACTACGGGCATTTGTTGTTCAAAGATCTAAAATTTAGATATTTAAATGGCAGGCACTTTAAAATTGTTTCACGGACACCCTGCTGACTGTGAGCACAGCGTTGCCAACCCCTGGTGTATAGTGAAAGAAATTCCGAAGTGATGCATTCCGTGGAGGAATGTGTGTTTATTGTGTTGGAGTACCACCAATTAAATCACAGTCCTATTGCCCCAAGGCGAAGTTTTCAAACATGATTTCAAGTCGCGAAAGGTCCAGATGGGAAAAAATTAGTAAGTTATTCAAAAAATTTCAACAGACAGGTAACATGGCCGATGCGTCATCCGAATAAATCAGTCCGCAGACTTGCAGCTGAATCTGGAATCACGCCATCCAGCATGTACAGAATCCTGTGGAAGACATTACACGTTTCCATACAAGATTCAATGCTGGCACGCCATTCCAGTTGGAGCTGAGCAACAACGAGAGGATTTCGCTAACAAGATGCTCAACATGATTGATTGTTCTGGTTTCGATAGCAGCCAAATATAGTTTACAGAGGAGGCCCCATTTTCACCTGGATGGTGTCATTAACAGACAAAATTTGCGATTAAGGGGTACCAAGAAACCTATATTTATCTCATGCACGACCACTCCATTGATCAAAAGTTACCATCTGGGGCTGCAATCTCCTGCAAAGGCATCATTAGGCCCTTTTTCTTGCAAGAAATGGTGATGACTGAAAGGTATATTGCACTTTTGAAAAATTTGTCACCACTCAACAAGCGTTGGATGATCGACTATGCACTGCATGGTTCATGCATGATGGGGCTCGCCTACACCGGACACAAAATGATTTTGACTTTCTGGACGAATACTTCGATGATAGAGTTATTGCATTGAACTATTCGACAGTTAAGGGAAAAGGCATGGACCTGTATTCACCTGACCTCACCTCCTGTGACTACTTTCTATGGGGCACACTGAAGGACATTGTTTACTGCAACAATCCTTTAACACTCAACGAGCTGGAGGAGGCTATTTGTCAAGCTTGTGTGTCGATTTCTGGTGACACACTACAGACAGTCACTGACAATTTCATTCTTCGTTTGTGACGTATTGCCTGTAAGGTGCATATTTTGAATCGCTTTTGATGTGAATGCAATGAGGGCTTGCATCACGCACAATATACAGTCAACTTATGGTAATGATGCCTGCAGCACCATCTATCAGCACTATTTGTAACTAAAATTTTAAAGTTTCTGTATCAGATTCTTACGTTTTTTTACCACTGGTTTCATGCTTCTATCTATCACCGTTTCCCAGTTATTTATTTTCAAAGTTAGGGGTCCTTCATGAAACACCCTGTATGTGTGTATATATATATATATATATATATATATGTGTGTATATTTATTTACATACACCACAGTTATATGGGCAAATGTCCCCAGGATAAGTATCATTGGGATTAAAAAAAAAAAAAAACCTCCCTAATACCCTAGAAAACTACCTAAGCATTAATGGCTTAGAAAAAAAAAAGCAAAGGACAGCTTACCAGCTCGAGCAATAGTTTTTTGCACATTGGAAGTTAAACGGTTCGTAGATCCAGACTTGGTAGAGATGCTGCCGCCCACAGTGCCACCAATATTGATACCATTTCTAGCTTCATACGCATTGTATTGCTGACCACCATAATTGGCGTCAAAAAACTTTTTAAACCACTGTAGAAATTCAAAGTTGTCTTGAAATCTCCCTTTGATTAATTTATCCACTGGTATATGCTACAACCAATGAAACAAGAATTTATATAAAAGGGCTTAAGGTGTATTTATAGAAAGTTTCAAAAATTTAAACACAACACATCAATAGAACATGCTAATTATTCATGGAAATCATAAATCCCCATCTCAATTGAGTTTCATTTTGGGGAGAAAACGTCTATAGCAGTTTAATAAAATACATATAAATATTATACATCTAATTATACATAAGTATATATATACATTTACCTTTTTTATAATCTTCCAAATTAACATAAATTTACCACAATAATCACTAAATTATCCACTGCACGAAATACTGAAAGCGGTGCATCAGTTGACATTATAAATTGTACATCCTAATGTTAAGCTATAGGAAGTTTCCCTCTTAGTATTTTTCTCATTACAGATTAACAATTGCCAAATTTTTAATTGTTTTCTGCATAGGAAGGTGCACTTTTCAGTAAAGTAATTATTAAGATATTTTAATTTTTCTGTAGTCAATGTTTTATGGGGTCCAAAATTGATTGCTATTGCTACAAAATATAATTGTCTTGGAAAAGAATTAATCTAAATATTAAAAAAAGACTTGAGAAACACATTCATTACAAAATTCTATTTTTGAATGACAGAAACGGAATCTCAAAGTAGGCATTGGCTAGTAAGTGAATAGCAAAATATGGAGAGAAATATTACCCAAAGCTTAACATAAGGTTGAAAGATATGTGGAGTCAAATGTAATGTCTTAATTAACAAATATAAAGTGCAAGATTATTAAAACAGAAAGTAAAAGGGAAAAAAAAAGGAAATAAAAATTTCTACAATACATGAATGAACTAAAAAAGTACTCACAAACAAAAAAAATAAAAGCCGAAGAAAAATTTCATAAGCATTATATAATGGCAAAATACCTTATCAGCACCAACTCTTTTAAATGCTGCTTGTAACAGTTTAAAGTTCTGAATATACTCGTGCTCTAATACCGTCTTGAATTTCACTTTCTTCAGAGATATACTCCCTTTAAAAAAAATTTTTTTTTTAAATTGCATGTATTAGCAAAAGTTTATATTTTATTGCAGTAATATATTATAAATTCTACTCTGAAAGTTCTAACTCACCAGGAAACAGCATATCCATGAATTGACAATATGCAGCCCCTAGAATAAAAGTATTTCCCAAATAAATATATATATGAAGTTTAAATAATGATTGGACAAAAACTGATTTGGTACTTTCCCATTATACCGACCCATCGCCAACCTCTTGGCTCAGAAAAGCTTGTTAATTTCCCATTATACCTATCTGTCGCCAACATGCGATTTGTGGAGAGGCGACTCTTTGTGACACCCGGAGATTAATCTCTGGAACATCTACTTTTTTAAAAATGGTGCTGTCTAAAGTGAATACGTTGTGGGATCTTACCGTTAACGAGAAAGAAGCTATAACTTTTCTACAAGAAGTTAGCAAACGAAAATGTGAAAACAACCATCTGATGAAGATGTATTTCGGACAGAAAAACACATTTTGGAAATGTCTTAAATGCAGAAAAAAAGTTGGGATTCATGTTCGGACATGGGTTGATGGAAGTCACTTAACATTTGTGACGTGTTTGCATTTCATATACTGCTGGTGTGATGAATTATCATCTACAATGTTTTGCCAAAACAGTAATTGATAAGTAAAAATACAGCAATTGACTGCAGTTATTATATGTGGCAGGTTATTGTGGAGACTCTAGTACTTGAAGGTAAAAAAAAATGGAGGTGAAGGCAAAATCGTCAAAATTGATGGAACTTTGTACAGCAAACGTAAAAACAAGAAATGAAGCAATGTTGAAAGGATTTATAAAATTTATGCTGCCAAAAATAGAAATGTAGTTTTCGGTATTCATAATTTAGTTTTCAAAAAATATGTAATGTGATTAAAAGGTGCATATTACCTTGTAATAATTTTATTTCTTTAATTGGTGACTTTATGGTATTGGTGACCTCTCACGTTACGTTAGTGATGGGACGGTATAATGGGAAAGTACCACTGATTTTACTACGGGGTTTACAAATAAATTTATTTTAACATCATATTTTAAAAATTAAAATAGATGTTTTTGAAGATACAAGAACATTGTAAATTAACAGTTGGTATTACTGCAGTCAAAATACCAATGTAAACATATCATGATTGTAAAATTTGTATTATGGTTGCATAATTACGCATACTTTAATACAGTTATCATATTGTAAGTTTCTTCAATTTATATGAGGGTCATTTGATGATCAGTCCATGCAAAAATAATGAGAATGACAATTTTTTATTTATTTTTCTACACAATCTCCCTTAAGGTTAATATATTAGGTCTAACAACTTTCTAGCTTTTTTTATATCCCCTACGTAAAATAAGATTTGCCCAATTCTGCAAAATAGGCATGTCTCACTCACAACATCTGAATCTGAAGTAAATTTCTGCACTGCAAGAAATTTTTTCAGAATTGGGAACTAGTAATAGTCTGCGGAGGCCAAATCTGGAGAATATAGAGTGTGCAGAAAAAGTTTGTAGCTGTAATTCTAACAGTTCTGCTGTGATCGTAGATGAATAAGCTCGGGAATCATCATAATGGAAAAGAACCTTTTTTATTTCAATAAATATAGTCTAATTGTCTTAATTGCACTATTTAAACACTCCAGTAAAGGTGGATAACTCTTGGCTGATTGCTTTGCCTTTTCTTCACCCTTTGGACTCTACATTGAGTTTTATTCACAGTAACTCTTATGTCGAGTCAATCTTAGCATTTAAAAATTTCCAACCATATATATTTTAAATAAGTTTTTAATGGTTATTTACATAACAAAATAGACAAAGCACAATTGTTTCAGGCAAATTACGCAATATAGATTTTTGAAAATAAATTTTCTTTTGCTCTTTTCAGTTAAACTTTATTTTTATTTTATATTATTATTTTTTAAACTAAAACACATAATATAGAGTTTTTGAAAGAAAACTGAAAAAAAAATTTGGAGTCCAAAGGGTTAATAATCGATAAAGATTATACTATGGCCCCCAAAAAAATGGAGCCATAACATTTCTTGCTGTTGAAATGTTTTAGCATTCTTTTGCACACGTTCACCTGCTTTAACCTCTGTTCACTGTTTTTTCAATTCTGGCTGGTAGTGATTTATCTGTTTGATCAATTGTTACAAAATGATGCAAAAATTAATCAGGATTTCTTTGAAACATTTCTAAATTGTGCTTCAAAATGTTCAATCACTCATGTTTTGATGGATTGTTACCAAACACAGCACCCACCTTGCTGACAGCTTTGTCATATCCAAATATTTGTGCAAAATGTAACATGTTCTGATGAGATACCAACACAGCCTATGAAATCTCATGCATTATTAATCTTCCATCCCACAATTCTTTATTAGGGATATTTTCCAATAATTTCTGGCCTAGTGACCTCAGCAGGGTAACCAGAACTTTTGGTGTCACTTCGGTTGCAACAAAAATCAACAAACCACTTACAAATCATTGTGAAGGTATAGGCTGCCCATAATATTTGTCATTCTAGGATTAAGTTTCTGCCACTATTTTACCTATTAAAAACTAATGTTTTATCAACACACATAACTTGTTTTTCTCTAGTGTATGTGCAATAAGTAGAGTTGACTGACTAAAATGGCTGTCAACGGTAGACTAAGTGTCGAATCTGTACAATTTGACAGACTAAGAATTTGAAGCATGATATATGTAAGAGGGCCAAAAATATCAGTGCAGTGGCACAATCTCTTGGGATCTCAACAGACTTATCAAACAACCCTAAACATTATGATGACTAAGAATTTTGAAGTGTAAAACTGTAATATAACATTCTGTAATAAAAATTTCAGACTTACAAAGTTTTGCTATAACTCAGTTTTAAATGAAAATTATATAATTTTAAATAAATTTGAAAATATCATTAATTACATTAATTAATGCATAGTTAGACCTTAAAAGGTGCTTAAAATATATTTTAAGTCTAAAGTAAGCAGGGAAAAAAGTTCGAATGAGTTGAATTATAGTTCCACTTATGAATTTTACCAAAATACTGAACAAAATAAATATTTTAAGTATTGATTACTGGTTACATAGTTCTGCTTCAATTTGTAATATTACAAATTATATAAACTCATAAAGAATAAATAGTGTAAATGCTAATTTTCAAGAGAAGGGATATAAATATTTTTTAATTAACTCGTATGAATCTATACATAAAATAACTGAGGCAAATCTTGTTTATACCCCATTTACAAATAACTTAAAAGTAATCATATGAGCAATTATTAATACAATGAAAAAATCAACTTAAAACATACCCTGCTTTAGGTTGGTATTCTGAATCTTGCATTACTCAATAAAAAATTTTATAGGATTTTATTAAAACAATAATATAAACATAGCCCATAATAATTCTCTACAGAAAAGGGAATCTTTGATAGAAATATCTAAAAGGTATTGTATCATATTCATTCTATTTCAGTTACAAATGACATCTTACACTTTAAACATCTATTAATGGTCTTGGGTCAATTTAAACATTTCACAGCATAAAGATCCCCCCCCCCAAAAAAAAAAAGAAAATTAGATTACACAATACTAAAAAAATAATTCTGATTGCACGAGTCAATAATTAACATATTCAAAATTTACAAGAAATGAATTATAGTGAAGTTCATTTACAATTTTTGTCAAACATGGTTTATGGATCTTGAGTACTATGGTCATCTTTTCCAACTATGCGGGTTTAATCTAGTCAAACCAGGATTAGAAATCAAAATATTTTTTGTTTCTGCACAATTCACCACTTAGAACTCCTTTAAGATTGTACAGATTTTATCCATATGAGCCCTGATTTCATCTACCTGAATTTATCAGTAACAGTTAAAAATATAATAAGATTTATTTCTGTTAATGGTATACATAAAAAAAGAATTTTTAACTGTCAGTCTTTTTAAACATAAATTTAACAAAAACTTAAAATTTTTTCTTTTCTACTCTACTAGCAAGTTAGATACGACACTTTTATTAGTAAAATTCCTGTAGTATCCTAGTAATAACTTTTACACTTTTTTTGATGATCTATAAGTTATCTCAGTGATTTTAAATAAATTTCTTGGCTACAATTTTATTAGAAGGAAATTAATGGGGTATTTTTTTAACTGCTATAACATACTATTAATAGATCTTATTTCTTGTCTCTCATTCTAACAAAACATAACAAATTCAAATGTAGCAAACTTCTTACATAAAAGAAATGTATATATATTACCTGTACAAAGCTCTTCAATTTTTGAATACTGACTTTGAAGACATTCATTTACCCAGTTGAGCATTTCATGCCTACTTAAATTATCAGATGTAGCACTTGTAGAGTAAACATTCACACAGATTGGAGGGTCAGACATTTTAAAAAGTTTATTGATAATCCTACAAAAGCAGACAAAAACATTACTATAAATTTCATTATCCATGCATGTACACATATATACATACATACATACATATATATATATATATATATATATATATATATATATATATATACACACAATGAAACTTCTCTAGCCGGTTACCCCTCTAAACGACTATTTGGTTCAGAACCGATTAAAGATTATAGGGTCTAATGTTTATAGAAGAAACCTCTTTCACTGTATATAATAAAATCTTTAAAAAAAATTACTGTTTAATCAAATTATATGCAAACAAAAAGTGAGAAATAAATAAAATGTCCCAAAAAACTTGTCTTTTGTGCCTCTAAAATTAAATAATTAAATTATATTTAAAGAATAATAATAATCAAGAACACACAAGAAATCATTAGTTATGATAATAAAGAAATACAGCCTTTACTAATATATATGCCATTAACAAAAAGCAAGAATGTACTAAATCTGTATTCTTCTATATATAAATAAAATAATATAATAAAGTAACAGACGCATTTGTCAGGTCACATGAACGTCACGTCTCCGGGTCTCACTCATCCTGAGACTGCGATTTTGGTGGCCATTTTGTTTTGGTCAAAAATCGGTGTATTATTTTTCTCATGAAAGTACATAAATCTTACATATTTGGAAAGAGCTTTGAAAACTGATAACTTTTTCTGCTTACAGTTATTCTGTTACTTTAATAGTTTTAAAGATATTATAATTCTAAAAAAGCACTCCACCTGAGAAGCAGGCCACACCAAGCAGTATGGTGCAGCCATCTGTCGGCAGCGACGGGAATGAAAATTGACGGGAATTTAATACATTTGTATGGACCTGAAAAGGGCCTTTATCTTTCTTTTGTGGGGCCCGAGCATAGCTGGACGAAGCCCGGCTAGTATTTAATATTTTAACATTTTCCATAGCTTTTAGTTTTGACAATTTTTACAATTTATTTAGGCATCAAAGATATTCAATCAATTTCCAATATATTCCACAATTATAAAATTACTAAAGAAAACATTTCAGTTATGTTTAACAGCGAGTCTAGTACTTGATTCATTATAGTTATACTTTTCAACATACAGATACTGTATTAACTCGAATATAACATACACTTTTCATTCAGAAATGCGGAGATAAAAATAAAAAAACATATGTGAGAAAAAATGCAAAGATTTTAATAATATAAAATACGATACATTTTTTATCGTATTTTCTCCACATTCTGTTTTTATAATTATTTGCTTGATTACTAACAATACAAATATCCCATGAAATAGAAGTTTTCAGCCTATTTTCTCCATATTCTATTTTAAGACTGATATAAGATTTCAGTTGAGGACATGTTACATTTATATAAATATAGCATTATTCAAGTTGGTTGGTTGAGAGCACTACGGTCATTTCTTGCTACATGAGAGCTAATTAGACCAGGACCTACTGCTTAAAGCTGATTCTACACATCTACAAACATTAATGGCAAACAGTGAGGATTGAATACTCAGGCTCTGGTACCGAATACCAGTGCCCTAGCCATTCACCTATTGCCCGGCTGCAATATTCAAGACTCTCACTATTTTCCTATATAAATGCATATATTTTGAATATTTAGGACTAAGCAAACAATATATTTTGCTAAAAATACTGTCAATTTTTTATTAATATTACATCAACTATACAGTATTGTTTTTCAAATTTGATACAGTTCAAACCCTTTAAAGTGATGCTACCTAAACAGAAAGATTAGTGTCAATCCCCAGGGACAAATATGGCAACTAACATGCTATTCATATAAAAATATCAATGAAAAATATTTAAAAAGTATTTATGTGTTATATTTTACAAGATTAATGTTAGTGCAGTCTTGGTAAGTTATAATGCACTGGAATTAAGACCATAGTTTTAAGGAAATAGTTCATGCATGTGTACTCTGTATTATCAGTTTCTCAAAATATAAATTAAAAGCTATATGTAATTTAATATAATATCAGAAAACATTTAATGCCCTTTTCTCCTGTTTCGGGTAGCACTTCCACACAGATTTCATGACAAAAGTAAAATGCTTTACTAGCTGTCAAATACAATATGTAATTGTTTTAGAACACTGTGATGTTAACAGGATATGAGTGTATGTATGTATGTGTTCATAATTATACATGTAAAAAAATTTAAAGGAGCTTTGAACATTTTTTGTTTAAAAAAAGTTATTAACACCATATTAAGAATTAATAAAGAATGCAGTGTTCATCTGGGGAATTATATCTATTTTAAGAGCTTAATCTTTATTGATTATGCCTTATATACATTCAAATCACAAATCTATAAATCTCTTTGATTTTAAAGAACAAATATTAAAGCCAATTCTGAACGGCTACAAATGTCCATGCCAAGAGTGGGACTCGAACCCATGGATTCTGGTTCCGAATGCCAGCACCCTAGCCATTCGGCCATCAACTGGCTGTTATGTCTTTTAAAGTGTTCTGAATAATTTGTAAGATGAAAGTCTGCAGAAAAGGAAGTTGGATTGAGCTATTATAGTTTAACTCTCTATATAAGTTACATTCTATTAATATGTACAATACACTATTTACATTTTCAAGTAAGATTTAACAAATTTATAAACTGTATAAATATATAAAATAAAATTCATAATGTAATTAAAAATTACATTATTTTAATAGGATATTATACTAATAAAATTTTCAAAATTTGCCATGAAAAAGTGATTATGATTTGAATCCTTTTCTTTTTTATAAAATCTACCCATTTAAAACACAATTTAAATTATTTTGTTTCAAATCAACCAACCCTAATCAATACTATTAAAAAATTTTAATGCTATTAATTTGGGCATTATAAATTTATAATTTGCTGAAAAAGATGTAATGGACTGAAAATTTAATCATCTATATGTAGGAAAAGTTGGACATAAAATACGAAATATACATCAAAAGTTCCAACATTACTTGTAAACAAACTTTGAGCAGGTGCAATAAATTAAAAATATTAAACATAACTATAACTTTTATATCCAAATTTAATAGTATTTCTTTATACTAAAAACCATTTACTCTCTCTAAATAGTTCCATAAATATGCAAAATACAAATTTAGAATTACTGTATTTATTTTTATAACTGTTATGATTTTGCTTAACTTGTAATATATTTTCATATCATCTGGTCATAAGCATAAAAATTTAAGATCACAAAAGAATTTGCATGAGCTTATCACTTTACCTTTCCATAAATGATTTGGTTAGAGTGCCAGGGTCTTTTTTTTTATTTTTTTACTGTATGATGGCTAAACAGAACACTCCTTAAATGATATCCAATGTGAAATAACACATAAGACCAACACAATAATCAAAATGATTTCATTATGTTCATACATCTGGAGAAGTTTATAATATTTAATAGTCATATTGTTCTAACATTGTATATCTCTTAAAGTAACAAAAATACATTTTACTCCAAAGTCATTTTTTTTTTCACTGTTCTGTTTTACAAAATTTCATACTTATAAACCATTTAAATGCTTCAATACTTCTGATTAATTTTTAAACATATAATAAACTGAAAAACAAGAAAACCTATAACCTGATTTACATATAAGTTCATATTTATACTACATATTTTAAGTAAGAGAATAGAACTAAAAAGAGGATTTAATTTTATGAATATCAAGATTATGAGTTAAATATGAAAATCAACACAACAGTTATAAGTTTCAACCATTACATTCTGAGAGAGAGAAGCCTTATATACAGGATCAAGACTACATCCAATAAATTTTGTATGCAGTTCTTTGAATTTAATCAAATTTACAAAAAATATGACAAAGGAGATCATAAAATAGGTATTTTTCTTTAATTATACTGATAACAACAGAGACAATGGTAAGAATCCTAAATGAAAATAAAATGTGATGACTACAATAAATTCGAAAAAATCAATTTCAAGTCCTATGCTCAATAAAAGAGGACATCATTAATAAGATAAATAATACTTATGTGGTTTATTAATAAAAATATTATTCGAATAATGAAGGAAAGTTTCAAGTAAAGTAATTTTATGTTAGCAATTATTATCAAGATTAATTAACGAAAAAAACGACAGATATAAAAATAAATAGATTAAATATTTATCATCAGGTACAAATGAAATATACAAATCAATGAAATACAAAGTGACGGTGATCGTAATCTCAACCTGATAATGATCAACAAATTGAAACTACCGCAAGAATCCGCATTTTCCACTGCAGTAGCTTTTTTCTCTTTAATACAGAATCAACAGATTCAAGACAAATTTAAATCCCACGTTACCATCTGTACAATTAATTGAATGTCTTGACGGATCTTCGATCTAAGTTTCCTTATTTGAAGTTTTCAATAACCCTGAGATGACAGTCCAATGAAACGAGAACAATATACGTAGAGAAGACACCTGTCTTATTTTTTAATCATCACTCCTTAATTAAACCGCATATCTTACCCGCATTTGATTAAGCAATTAAGACACAAACCATAAGGCATTCTGCAATCCGTAAAGTTAAAAAAAAATTTGAAAACTTTCAAGTATTACGTTCATATTTATATGCGTGGGTATGTTTAGAATAACTGATAACACAAATGTTTTTTAAAAAAGGCTTCATGCGAAACCATTAAGGAGGAATAGCTGTAAATGATAATTTATATTTTCTCTTAATCAATTCTATTATAAATAATGTGAAATACGTCAAAATTTAAATAAACTGTTTCGCGAAGACTTACCACAGTGAGATCCCCAATTTACTACCGGTTACACACTTTCGTGTTAGTCATACAGATCATAATAGGAATCGTCATATAAAACTTTCGGTTTTTGACAATGGTCGCTAGATGGCGAATCGTAGATTTTTGACAGAGACACATGGAGAAAAAAACTTTAAGTAGCTACATAATTTTCAGATTACATTTAAATTATATCCAATTCATCTGTTTTTGTAAAAAAAACTCTTGTTCTACAGTAAAATTGCTTGAGGAAAAGCTGGTTCATGAAACTCAACACTGATTAAAAGTGCTCATGTTCCATAAGGGTGGAGATTGT
Organism: Dolomedes plantarius; assembly: GCA_907164885.2. Classification (NCBI taxonomy): domain Eukaryota; kingdom Metazoa; phylum Arthropoda; class Arachnida; order Araneae; family Dolomedidae; genus Dolomedes; species Dolomedes plantarius. The sequence continues at coordinate 176,675,986 of OU015498.1, read as the reverse complement.
ATCGCATTTATTTTCTATATGATCAACCGAAGGGAACGATTATATTTTTCCCTTCGGCTGAATTATACTTTTCAGAGGATACCTCCTCGCATTTATTCAAAACTCTCTTTTACAGTTTTCCGTTATCCTGCAGGGAAATCAGGGCGTCTAAATGTCCTGGATTTTAAGGGACAATCCCTTATTTGTAAATATTGTCCCGCGTTTCGGAGAACTTTGATACGGGACAGCAAAAGTCCCGTTTTTCACCGAAATGAGAAATTTTTCTGTATACGAGTTGGGCGCCTACAATTGTTGACGAGTCGTCTGTATGCACCTGCATTCATCTCTAATTGGCGGGAATCGAACGTCACAATGAGAACAGTATCTAGTCATTCTCAGTCTAGTGCTGAATACGAATGCAGACTAGTGTGTTATCGTGTTGTGATAGGGCAATGTCTCGCAGCATGTCACATCTCAACTCTTGCAGATTTTACTTCTTGTTTGGCGAGGAGTGGCAAAAAATTGCATAATTTAACATGGCGTTCAATGAGCGTTCTTACAGCTTGTTGAATAAAATGCTCTCAGATTACGCAAAGTCTTTAGATACGATATCTAAACAAAGGTATATCACTAAATTAAACATTCAGGTACATCCCTGAAAGGTCTATTCAGTATGTGATCCGTATTTATTGACAGAGGAAGACTAGAGATACGATACAAGACGCTGGCCTGAAGTAACTTATCCTGATATCTATACATCTCAACATAATAATAATCATTCTCATTATATTCTCTTAAACCTTGCGAAATATTAAAAAAAAGTGTTAAAATACCTGTTACATACAACTAATATGAGGAATTTTATAAATAAACTTAAATTATTTAACTCAAAATGAAGGTATTGTCCAAAAACACATGCAAACACATAGGAACTGCTTCTGTTTTCTGCCACCCGATAATGACGTCATCTATAGCAGAAGAAAACTGACGTAGGCAGTGACGTTGCGACGTTTCGCCTTATAGACAGTGTTGTTTGAACTAAGTGTTTGTTATAAAACTGTTCATAATAATCTCTGAATATGAACAGTGATAATGGTAAACGTTCAGAATCCAATAAAGGATGGGCCGAATAAAAGGTTATGTGTTTTTAGGGATGAATGGATGAAGGACGAAGATTGGTTCAGGCCTAAGGCCTGTTCACATTGCAGTCTGTTAGCGTAAGCGCAAAAGTATTGAAATATATTTAACCAATGACAAACCACCAAACGATTATCAACGAAATTATTAGGGCATATGATTGGTTTATTTCCGTCTCAGCTCTATTTTTCCTTTTATGCTTAAGCTAACGGACTGCAAATCTGTTGTATTTCCATTCTATGTATGGCAACAGCCGCTTCTTGTTGTGATGTGTTCGGCTATTATTACATGAAGCTACAGGGCTATTACATGAAGCTACAGAAGGAGCGTGAGCTCCAATGGGGAATATTTCGAAAAATGAACCGATTGTTGTCGCTCACCGGTAGAGGGCGTGACATGCAAGCGAAGTGACTATTTTACATTGAGTTATACGGCGTGGTGGTGAAAGTTGTTTTATAAATTTTAAAATTTATTCTGTGTGCAGAAATATGCCAATCACGTGTTTTGCTCCGGGTTGTTCTACTGGCTATAGATCAGCCTTAAAAAGAAATAAAGAAACTGGACAGAGAAATCCTAGTATATTTGCTGCTCCTAAGGTAAGAACATTATTATTGTTTTGTGTTAATCATGAAGCTACAGAGCCATCATTTTTTTTAAAATTGTGCACAGAAATAAAATATTTCTAGTTAACTTTTCTTAATATTAAATTTTATCACTATTAAGTTAGTTGATAAGTAAATAAGTTTTCATTGTATGATAAAGAATGTTGTTACTATAAATGCTTATGCAAAATCTGTTGAGTATAATTTTAAAAAAAATTAATATTTTCCTATCTTTTTACTGTGAGTACAATGAAACCCATACTTTGTGAAAATGCGAAAATATAGCTGATTTGTCCTTATCAATTTTTATTTGGGGTTTTTCTTTTTAATTTGCTGAAAATATTTGTAATCGATAATTTACCAACTTGAAGGTAATTCCTGACAATGTTGTAACCATAATATTGAATTTAATCACTATTAAGTTAGTTAAATTACGTACACAATTCTTTTCTGTAATTTTATTTCCTTATTTATTAAATTATTACAAAATTCTGAACTCATTTATTCTGAAACCAATACACAATTATTCTGAAAAAGTATATTTACTCATTTCCTTTAAGAATTTTAATGAATTATAGCAAAAAAAGCACTTGAAATAAAGATTTTGAATGAAAATAAGCAATTGTTAAATTGAATAAATAAATTCATATTAAATACGCACTAAAATAAAACAACTTATTTTCGCTAGGAAAAATACGAAAAATCCATATTAAAGCGTATGGTTGTCCGTGTCTAAGCCGCCCGCTAGTGCACGCGAGCGCCCTCTAGTGGCGGCGACAAAAAGGGAGACACATTTTTAACACTGAGCTGCTCCTCCTTCTGTAGCTTCATGGGCTATTAAATGAGTAGCGTATCTCTGGTTTTGTTCGAGTGTGTGTTGTTTTGTGTCTGTCGTTTGCCGTTGGTTTGCGGTGTCTGCGTGTTTCTTTTTCCCTGTGTTTTGTTTTTGTGGTCCCGGATGGGGCTTCTCACCGCTTTCCTTCTCCCATGTTCGAAGTTTGTGTTTCAAAGTTTCTCCGTGCTAGTTGGTCTAGCGTCTGTCCGTCCATGTTTTTCCTTTTCGGGTCGTTATGTAGAGACAAAGCCGGCCGCCTGGTTGTAGCATAAGTCTCACAAATTTTCAGTTCAATTCAATTCAATTCAATGAGTAGCGTATCATTCTAGAATGGTGTCTTTATTTAAAGTCAACTTCAAATATAACAGACATAACAGTTGGCGACGAGGTAAAAACCTTTTTTTAAATGCATTTTATATTTAAATTGAACATTACCTACATATATTTTGCTACTACTATTATTCAAGTACTGTACATGCGTTAGACCTAAGTTTCAAACCTCGATTTCTAACTTGTTCTCATTATGAACGCTGATCAATTTCAACAATTTATGACTGTTTTTCAAACTCAGCAAAAACAATTTCTTGAGAAACTATTACCATTGCAAGCAGCAAGCGTTCCACAATCGTCAAATGCTAATGTATGTTCTGTTTTACTTCAGACATTCGAATGTTTCGATTGTAAAACGGAATCATTCAAATTTTATCGACAACGTTTTGAAAATTTTCTTAACATGAAGAAAATAATCTCAAACAAAGAATTATGTGCTCAGATACTTCTTAATTCAATTAGCGCATCAAATTATAATATGTTAGCTGCATTAGTATCGCCAAAGACTCCAGCTGAATTGACGTAAGATGAACTAATGAATACGTTCGAAACTCACCTTTGTCCGAAGAAGAATATTCTTGTGTCCCAACATAAATTTTTATCAATATATCAAACTGAAAATCAGGCAATTGCTGATTATATCGCAACACTTCGACGAGATATTATAGACTGTGAATTTATTTCCCCTTGCGAATGTGAAACGTCAATAACGGATATCTTTTTATGAGCACAATTTGTACGTGGCAATCGAGATAACTCAATTCGAGAGCAGATTTTTACAGTCTGAAATCCTTACATTTGATGAAATAGCCAAAAAAGAAATAGCCTTAGAAGCGTCAAAAATTGATAGTCGAGAACTTTCGAAGAATTCAGCTTCTAAAACTGATTTTAATGAAAATGTAAACCAAGTTTCGAGATATCGAAGTCCCAGACGTGATGAACCCCCAAGTGTGCAAACCAAATCCAAAGTCACCCGTTCAAACTCAAAATCCAGAATCGATTATGAAGGACTTGGAATTAAGAATCTTTGTCTCCGTTGCGGCCGAGATAATCATACAGCAAGGAATTGCAAATCTGATTACAACCGACTCCATTGCAGTGCATGTAAAAACTCGGGACATATCCGGAAGGTATGCATTCGGACATTACTTGAAAAAAAAAGAAAAAGTGGCACCACAAATCCAAATTCTACAAACTATATTGATGATGAAGAATCACTTTATCGTTATGGTGTCAACCAGGTAATCGATATTTTCCAATACAGGAAAGAAGGTTTACAAAATGCTGAAAAATATTTTGTTTATGTGAACATTGAAGGCCATGAAGAACAATTTGAAGTGGACTCGGGTGCAGGGTTCACTTTCATGCCACGTGATAAATTCTACAAACTTAACATTTCAACTGATCTTCAAAATTCCAGGGTTGCTTTCCGATCATACACAGGTAATATATTTATACCAGATGGAAAGGTTACAGTAAATGTGTCATAAAATGGGAAAACATCCTGTGAAGAATTGTATATAGTTCCTGAAGAGTACGATACATTACTTGGTCGTACTTGGATACGACATCTTGAAATCAACCTTCAAGAAATTGATTTTAAAACGAAAAAAAAAATCGAATGACTTGCGAGTGCAGTCTATAAGTAACAATGATGATATTATTTCTAGTTATCCCGAAATTTTTGTGCAAAAAATAGGATGTATTCCAGGAGTCAAAGTATCATTACAACTTCGCGAAAAAAGTAAGCCAGTATTTCACAAAGAAAGAGATGTATCATACGCCCTTCGAGATAAAGTTAATAAAGAATTGGATACATTGGAAGCACAAGGAATTATTTCAAAAATAGCTACAAGTGATTGGGGATCACCTCTGGTGATAATCCCAAAACCAGATGGTAACGTTCGACTCTGTGTTGATTACAAAACTGGTGTTAATGAACGTCTTATCAATGCAAACTATCCTATCAGACGAATTGATGATATCCTCAACAGTTTGAAAAATTCAAAATATTTCTGCTGCCTTGATTTATACAAAGCTTATCTTCATGTTCAAGTAGATGAAGAAAGTAGCATAATTCAAACTTTGTCAACTCATCGTGGAACCTATCGTATGAATAGCCTATCATTTGGAATTAAGACTGCTCCAAGCGAATTTAACCGCGTCATTGACCAGATTCTCCAAGGCTTGCCCAAAACTATGTCCTATTTTGACGATATCATCATTGTGCACGGGACAACAAAAGCTGAATGTCAAAAGAATCTTGATCAATGCCTACAAAGATTAAAGAAATGCGATCTTCACTTGAATCGGAATAAATGCTCATTCTTTCAAGGGCAAATCGAATATTTAGGACATGTTGTAGAATTCAACAAGATCTCTAAAAGCCCACAGAAAGTCAAGGCTATAATGGAGATGCCCCGACCTTCAAACGTGGAAGAATTACGCAGATTCCTAGGAATGGTTACATATTATTCTCGTTTCCTACCCAATAATTCATCAACTACCTATCCTCTTCGACAGCTCCTTCGAAAGGATTCAGATTTCCGATGGACAGCTGCATGCGAAGCAGCTTTCATAAAATTGAAAATCGAAATAGGAAGTGATAAAACTCTTACCCCATATGATCCAGCATTACCAATAATACTTACGTGCGACGCAAGTCCAGTAGGTGTTGCAGGTGTTCTTGCACACATCGTTGATGGACAAGAGAGACCAATTGCATTTGCTTCAAGATCGCTAACTACAGCAGAACAAAATTACTCACAGCTTGATCGTGAAGCTCTTGCAATTATATTTTCTGTAAATCATTTTTTCAACTATCTGTTTCGAAGACACTTTAAATTGGTAACTGACAATCGACCTTTGACAAGAATTTTTCATCCAAGCACAAAATTACCTTCAAAGACTTCAGGTCGTTTACTTCGATATGCCACATTTTTATCAGGATTTGACTATGAAGTTGTTTCAAGAAGGGTATTAAAACATAGATGCAGACTGTCTTTCCAGAGCTCCAATAATTCAAAAAGAATTATCTAATGATATGGCAATTAACAATGAAATAAATCTTGTGTGCATGGTATCAATTAATGAAATATCAACAGACATGTTAAATGCTGACACAATTCGAACAGCAACAGATTCTGATGAGCATTTGTCAAAAATAAAGCAAGAAATTCAAAGTAGTCCTGAACTTAGCTGTGAATATACCATGGAAAATGGAATCCTGTTCAAAGGACAGAGGATTGTAATACCAAAAATACTCCAGAAAGCTGCTTTAGATGAACTGCATCGAACTCACATTGCCATAACAAAAATGAAACAACTAGCTCGCCGGTATATCTATTGGAAAGGAATTAACAAAGATATTGAACGTATCTCAAGAACATGTGAACCATGTGCTGAAATCAAAACCAATCCTTCAAAAGTTCAAATTCACCCCTGGGATGAACCTAAAGAAAATTGGGATCGTATACATATTGACTATGCAGGACCCTTCCAGGATTGTTTCTTTTTAATAGTTGTTGATGCAAAATCGAGATGGGCCGAGATCAAAGTAAGTCGCAATATTCCAACCACTGCATCTACTATAGAAATGCTTGCTGATATCTTTGCTGTGCATGGCTATCCATACGTTATGGTATCAGATAATGCAACAATTTTTGTGAGTGATCAGTTTAAATCATACTGTGCTAAGAATGGGATTTTTCAGAAACACATAGCACCGGGACACCCAGCTACAAATGGATTAGCCGAGAGAAATGTACAAACACTGAAAAATCGTCTAAAAGCAATGGCTGATGATCAACTGTCAATGTATGGCAAAGTACGAGAAATTTTATTTCGATATCGAGCAATACCTTTATCTAATAATAAAACTCCAGCTGAAATGTATTTACAACGTAATATCCGCATTCAACTTGATGCTGTTCGACCAATGAAACATACACAAAATGACGAGTACGCAGTTAAAGCCAGACAATTAAGCGTGGGAGACAGAGTACAAGTTCGATGCCACATTAGAAATAAGTATGTATGGAAATTGGGTACCATCACTCAAAAATTTGGCAAGTTACATTACGAAGTAAATTTAGATGATGGACATACATTCAAACGACACATTGATCAGTTGAGAAAAACTGAAATTCCAAAGAAATCTGTATCTTTTACTTCCGATACTAAATCTGAAAAAGACCAATTGCCAGATAACGTACAAGTGCCTGCACAACGTCTGTGGATAACAGTACCTGACTCCAGAACTAATTTACAGCAACTAGATAACGAAAATTCAGGTGTACAAACTCATCCTCAACCTTGTAGTATCCAAGATACACAAGCTCAGCTTGGACTCCGGCGATCATTACGATCATTAAACAAGCCAGCCTATTTACAGGACTATGTCGCGAACTGAACTTTCATTTCATGTATAGTTCCACTTTAAGCGTGGGAGAATTGTTGTATATCCATTCTATGTATGGCAACAGCCGCTTCTTGTTGCGATGTGTTCGGCTATTAAATGAGTAGCGTATCATTCTAGAATGGTGTCTTTGTTTAAAGTCAATTTCAAATATAACAGACATAACAAAATCCTAAAAACGCCAATAAGGCACGCTGTAGCTATTGTAATAAGGACATACATGGACATGGACAAAAAGTTTTCGTGAGGTTCCAAATAGGGCTGAGAAAGCCCTTTACCCTCGATATGGATATGGGAAGCACTGAAGCTTTTCACGCATGGTCCAAGAAGAAATGAATCAAGTTGAAAAAAAAAGTTACAAAATAAATTAAAGAAGTTACAAAATAAAAATAAAAATGTTAGAATTTAGTAAGTTAAAGTTAACACAAAATTAAATCAGCAAGACTTGTCAAAAAAAAATGTTCCAATAAAAGATAAAATAAAAAGCAAAATATAAAGATTAAACTCTCAAAAGTCGAAGACGAGCCACAGAGGACCGCGAGCAGCAAAGATATTAAATGCTGGGATCAGACCCAGGATGGGAAAGAACTATCAAGCAACCCGTGCTTGAAAACAGTCCGAAAAAGGAAGCAAGATGATGAATTTGTATTACAGAGGTTAAAAAAGATCAAGCTTAACTACTGGTCGAGAGCAAAATGTGTCCCGCAACCTGATAGGTTGACGAAACAGGATCCAGGAGCTTAGAAGAAGAAATTATCAGGGATGACGGATTGACCATGAGGATTCGCAGAGGCATAATACACCAACGAGACGACACACTACCTTTTTTTAAAAAAAGCGTAAGAGGATGTGACTGCATATAATTAGGAAAATGGGGGGGGGGGGAATTAAGCGTTCTAGAAAGAATTTAAGGAAAACGGAAAGACATAAAAAAAGAAAAAAGACATTTTAAATTATGGGAAAGATGAGTTGGGAGTAATCCCAGTGTCAAGCACTAGAATCGCTCTAGGTCTACGATTAAATTCTCTATTGTCATAATCAGGAAGATTCGCAATTTCTTCATTAGGGGTGGAGTAAAGACTATTATAAAACTTAGTGGCGAGATTAATTATAGTCAGGCGAATGGGTTCAATACTTAGATCTTTGTGGAGGGAGTTGTTAGTTTTATATCTATTGGTTTTAGTGATTAGACGTAAGGTTTTTTGTGTGCATTGCAATTTCTGGATATGACTGTTAGCCGCTGACCCCCATACAGGTACTGCATAAAGAAGTATAGGTCGAAGTACTGTTTTGTAAAGCAGAAGTTTATTTTCTATACTCATCTCCTTCTGGAACAGGAGGTGGGGGATATCTTTTTTACCTTTAAAAAATTTGCAGATATTAATATTAATATTTTTCTTCCAAGTAAGCTCACTATCCATGAAGATACCCAAATATTTCACTTCCCTTTCAAAGTGGATGAGCTGACCATAAACGTTAACTGAGGGTGGGGGAATCCTATTGTACGAAAAGAAGATAACTTTTGTTTTACTGGGATTTAATTTAATACGCCATTTATCAAACCAGCGCTCAAGAATGTTAATGTGACGTTGGAGGTAAGTATGTACACTGAAGTGCCACTGAATTAGGGATACCTACCTAGTAACGAGTTGGGCCTCCTCTGGCCTTGATAACGGCTGCCACACGACGAGGCATAGATTCAACAAGTTTCTGGAAACGTTCCACGGGAATGGCTTGCAAATATGGGCTAAAGCTGCCCATAATTCAGTAAGGTTCTGTGGTGCTGTGTGATGGCCTTTCACGCCTTGTTCCAAAACATTCCAAAGATGCTCAATAGGATTTAAGTCTGGGCTTCTAGGTGGCCAATTCATGACAGAGAAGTCAGAGGAATGCTGATTCAACCAGCCAGTAGCCAACCGAGACTTGTGAGAGGTACAGTTGTCTTGCTGGAAAACTCCATTACCGTGCGGATAACAGAACAGCATAAACGGATGGAGGTGATCACCCAGCAACTCTACGTACCGAATTGCATTGAGGGAGGTTGGTACACGCACCAAAGATCCCAAACTGTGCCACTAAAAAACACCCCAGACCATGATTGAGCCACCATGCCCTTGTACAGTTCCAGCCAGGCATGCAGGATCCATGGCTTCACGAGCCTGACGCCATATTCTCAGCCTCCCGTCGGCGTTAAGTAGTCGGAATCGAGACTCATCACTCCATGCTACTCGTTTCCAGTCCTCCACACTCCAGTCTCTGTGCTCTCTTGCCCAGGCAAGACGTGCAGCCCGATGGCGAGTATAGAGCAATGGTACTCTCGTAGGTCGACGGCTCCCGAAACCCATACGGGGAAGCGAGCGTTGCACAGTCCGTTTACTGACTGTACGACTGGCACCGTCATTAAACTGGGTGGTAATTTGAGCTAATGTTTGGCTTCGCTGGCTACGTACAATACGCCTGAGCCGTCTCTCACCACGCACTGTCAAGGCTAATTGTCCTTTGCAGTTTGCCCGATCGCTAGTTTTTTTTTCCACCATCCATGTATTCTTGGTATACTCTTGACACTGTCGACCTTGAAAATCCTAGCTGTCTGACGATTTCGGAAATTGAATGGCCCATGCGTCGCGCACCTACGATTTGTCCGCGATCGAAGGCGTCTAAATCAGGCAGTTTACCCATACTGGCAATTCCAACAACTAATTCAGAACAACCACAGTACGCGCTATATATACAGTTACCACAGCGCCCTCACTTGCGCATACATGATGCGCAGCGCTACACAATTTGCATAGGCTTTGCTATCCCTAATTCAGTGGCACTTCAGTGTATATATCTGACATTATGGTTTTTAGCGAGAATGGCTGTGTCATCAGCATAGAGGGCAAGCGAAGTGTTCGGGGTGGTGGAGATATCATTTATAAATAAGTTAAATAAGACCGGCCCGAGTTTCGAACCTTGAGGAACTCCTGCATTAACAGGGCGTAGGTCTGAAGTGGTACCAGAATAGCTTACAGAAAAAGTTCTGTCCGAAAGATAGGATTGTATAAGTTTAATTAGGGCAGCTGGCATTTTAAATTTAATGAGTTTATAGATAAGGCCACTTTGCCAGACAGTATCAAAAGCTTTAAGAATATCAAAGAAGACAGCACCAGTCTGCATTCTATTCTGTAGACCATCATGGATGTACTCAGTAACACGAAGCAGCTGATGTGTGGTAGAATGTTTAGGTCTGAAACCAAATTGGGCATTAGAGAGAATATTATTGCTATCGATAAAATTATGAATACGGCTACAAAAAAATGTGTTCAACCACTTTAGAAAGAGAAGATAAGAGACTTATGGACCTGTAGTTTTTCGGAAGGGAAGGATCCTCACCAGGCTTATGAATTGGGAAAATAATGGCCGATTTCCAGGGATGCGGGTAGTATTTAAATTTAAAGATGTTATTAATTAAATCAGTTAAATAGTTGCCATAATGAAGGGGGAGATTTTTAATGGCATTATTGGTGATACCGTCTTGACCAGGGGCTTTTCTATTAGGGAGGGAGTTAATTGCATTTAAGACTTCGCTAACAGTGGTTTTTTCGATCTCACTATTGTGATTACTGGACTGAGGATATCATAGACTGGAGGATATCATAGACTTTATCAATTGTAGTTGGGCAAAAAACACTAGAGTGGGGATTGCATTGGGTTTCATAATTAGCTGCTAAGGCCTTAATTTTTTCAGAGTCACTAGTTAAGATACCAGAACTGGAGTTAAAGGTTGGAAGGGGCTTATGGGGTTTTCTAATTCTCTTAAGATATTGCCAACTGAGTTATCAGTGGGAGCTAGTGACTCAATAAATTCTTTCCATTTATTATTTTTGAAATTTTTAATTTTAATTTTAACCTGATTGTCAAGTTTTTTGTAACTATTAAGCATTCTGGGGTCCCAAGTTTGCTGCCAAATTTTCCTGAAATGGTTCCTATATTTAATTAGGTCAACAATATAATGGGGTAGTTTATGATAGAAATATTGGGGACAGTGGACCTTAGCAGATTCCATGGATTTGGATGGTCTTAGTGATAGAGGTAACAGCAGCGTCTATGCCATCAGGACTGTTAATATCATTAAAGGGTGGGGAGGAGTTGTTAACAAATTTAGTTAAGGACTGCCAATTAGTATGATAAGAAGAAATGATAGAAGGGAGCACCGGGTTGCAGTTAATGTCAAGTTTAACAGGTAAGTGGTCAGAGGATAAATCATTAATAGTATTAATCTCATATGGATAGTGAATGTTGTTTAAAAGGGCAAAGTCAATGATGGATTGGGAGCCTGAAACACCAAATCTGGTGGGATAAAGTGGGAAAGCAATATCAATAGAGTTATCAATTGAGTAGGAATTAATTTCAGTACCATATCTGGTTACTGAAAGGGTCATTCTGGCAGTTCCAACGGGGGTGGTGATTGTAATAAGGATTTTTCGGTTGCCCATGGAGGTCGGAGTGACGTAACTCAACATGCTCATGGTGCCGAGCACAAGAAAAACAAAATAACTGTTTCATCTAGCAGCAATCTGTCAAAGTTTTTCACCAATAAAGTTTCCTCTGAAAGTGACAAAATCGCTCCAGTAGAGTTAGCTACAGTATTTACCACTGTAAAACACAATATGTCTTACAATTCAACGGACTGTGGGAACACGCTCATTCAAAAACTTTTTTATTGACTCAAAAGTCGCCCCAAAACTTAAAGATTTTCTTCGCACATTATATTATGAACATTTGCAATAATAAATTTACAAATTTTACATACACGTCCCTAAAACTTTATAAAGGCACTTAGTTGTAGAAAACAGAAAAAATGAAAATCAGTTTTGTACTATATGTCTAAACCTACTTTAAATTGTTTTTGATTTGTAAATTTTCTATGTAATTTCATTATTGTTTACTTAACCAAAACTCTATGTAAGTTGCAAAACTTGAAAGAAAAATGCATTGAAAATGGCTATTTCAAAGGCTAAAATTTGAAAAATTTCCGGGGGAGTACCCCCGAACCCCCTTTCCCTGGGGGTGTTCCATACCCGCCCGGTAGTGTACTTGTCAAAACCCGTTCCTTATTTTCTGTATTTTTATTTAGCAACCCTGATGGAGATATTAGTAAAAAGAAATTTATAGCTCTCGAAAAGCGTTGGCTATTAGATAGCGTTGGCAAAGATAGCCTCGGCAATTTAAACTGTGAGCATGTGGCAACATAGATTTTTTAATTTTTTAGCCATGAAGCTACAGAAGGAGGAGTAGTTCAGTGTTAAAACTGTGTCTCACATTTCGTCGCCGCCAATAGATGACGCGCGCGCAGATCTGGGGTTTTGACACGGAAACCATAGTATGGATTTTTCGTACTTTTCAAGAGAAAACATGTTTTTTTAAGTACGTATTTAATATGAATTCATTTATTCAACTTAACAATATATATATATATATATATATATATATATATATATATATATATATATATATATATATATATATATATATATATAATGTATATGTATATCTATTTATATATACAGTGGACGCTCGTTAATTCGAACTCAAAGGTTCTCGGAAAAAAGTTCGAATTATCCGATGTTAAGAGAAAATATATAACTTTAAAAGTGTATCACTGAAGAAGAAAAATCTCCTAGTATGTATAACCCCAGAAAATATATTATACTATGTTATCTAAAATTAACATATTAAAAAGCAATATAGACTTGCCTTAATCATAAAATGAAGCAGAAGATATGCAGTAGAAAGTAAACTTTAATTAAAAATACGAATTACACTTTGGGGAAAAACTGTAAAGTGGATTTTTGGTTTTGTTTATAGTGCCTACATTGTTCAGCCAGCTTCTCGATTTGAAGTAAACATTTCAATTCATTTTCAGAGGAAGGTTCCATCTGAATAAATGCTTTCAGAGTTTTAATAGAGTCCATTATGACTTTGTCCATTATGGCCGCATTAAAAATATCTTTCATCAGGTAAGTAGAGAAAAGCCCTGGCAGTTTCCTACCGAAATTAGTGCATACATCTTCGTTTACAATAGAACTTTGGCCACATACAGTTTGATAAGAAATATTGTGCCTTGACTTAAATAGAGAAAGCAATCCATCACTACATTTAAAATCCTCAGTACCCATTCGACTTGCCAATTCATCAGCCTTCGTCAGCACCAGGGATCCATTTATCGGAAAATTTCGAGATCTAACATCCTGGAACCATAGCAGTAGAGCTTTTTCTACATATTCTTGGGATGCATTTCTCATGCGTTTCCTTCCTCTAGCAAATTTTGATTTTTCCCATGAATCTAAAATTTACTCCTTGTTTTTCAAATAAGTTGACAAGATATTTTTTTTAATTCCATAGTCAGCTGCTAACTTTGTTTTACATTCGCCATTCTCTACTCTCTTTAAAATTTCTACCTTTGTCTCCAAAATTAGGGTTTTGTACTTTCCACGCGTAGACATCCTGAATTTTTACACTTTCACATCACACACTGAGGAAGAAAATAGATCACATTAACTTGTCTGCACTGCAGGCATAACTGACGCAGCTCTCTAGAATTTGTAGTAAAGACTGGTTTTTCTGAAATTCTAAGAAAATCGATACAAATAACGGAAAATCGCTTTGTCCGTTAAGGAGGATAATGACAATAACCACTAACGTTTAGCGGAAATGCAATAGTCTAGGAATGCGGGCATGTGCCTCTTTACATAGAAAAAAAATACAGGTGATTTTGACACACAAAATAATAAATACATCGTGTATTTTCTCCGTTAATTGAGGAAAAAGAAAAATTTTTTGTCAAATTTTTAGTTCGAATTAACCGAAGTGATAAAAATTTAGTTCGAATTAATGAGATATTTTTAACATTATCTCCAATACAAGTTTTTTGGGGCCTTTGGATTAGTTCAAATTAACCGAAAGTTCGAATTAACCGAGTTCGAATTAACGAGCGTCTACTGTACATATATATATATATATATATATATATATGAAATAATAATGGAAGCTCGACGGCTTTGTAGTCGCATAACCGGGGTTGTAATCTCAGTAAGTCGTAGCGAGTGGCGGAGGAAGGAAGTCCAGGCAGAAAAACATAATACTCCGCATTGCTGGATTACCGTTCTTTATTCGTAGTACTGTACTGGCTCAAGTACACTATTTAAATTCCAGTTGCAATAGCTATAGAACTTTATACGTAAGAAATATCGTCGTTGGGCCTGTTGGAACAGCACAGGATAAATCAAAAGACACATCGTGGTGCTAGCGGGGAACGGGGTGGCACCGCCCGCAATTTGGGAGCTTGAAAAACTCACATCTTGATGGTTTGCTGGTTCGAACACAAAAGCCGTGAAATCGACGTTCAGAGCTCCAAGGTAGAGGCATATTGAATCTTTTATTGGCTAGAAGAGGGCACATGACCCTAGCGCGTCATATCGGATGATGGTTTTCGAATGTTCCACGCCGTTCGCTTTATATAACTATTATATAAGCTTTGGCCATACGTGCCTTACGGGAAAAAATAATAAATTACTTCGGGTTGGATTTACGTAGAAATCAAGAAAGAGGGACGGTGTCCTATTGCGTTAGGATGAAGAATTTAGATTGGCGTGTTAAATAATAAAAAGGTTTTGAAATTTATTTCATATATGTAGTGTCGCTTCGGCAGACGACAATTAAATCCTCATCAATTTATTCCACATCAATTTATCGTTTGGCCATCAAGATTTTAATTAAATAAGTTGAACATGTGTGGCAACATAGGTGATATAAAAAAAGAAGAATCAATGTTTTGGCTGTGCCAGTTAGATGTATTCGATGTCAAAAAGTAGATTAATTATTTAGTTATATAAGCAACATCTAATATATAATAAATAATATTTATATTGGAGTCAGAGAAGCGTTATTATTATTATTATTATAATTATTATTCACCTACAATTAAAGACGCTTCATTGGTGGACTCGTACGTGATAGAATCCTACTATGGCTGACGAAGATGCAAGCAATGAAAATGACCCTAGTGCTACAACTGCGGCTGTCGCCAAGGTAAGCGTCAAAGTTCCTTATTTTTGGAAACCAGATCCGAAGATATGGTTCCTTCAGCTAGAAGCACAATTTAGAAATGCAAAAATAACTAAAGACCAAACAAAATATGATTATGTGATAAGTTCCATAGAACCTGAGATTTTGTCACACGTATCTGATATGCTACTAAGTCCGCCACAAGATCGCAAATATCAAGCCATCAAGGACAGATTAATTTCATTATATGCAGACTCGGAGACTCAAAAAACTCAAAAATTACTGAGTGAGCTAGAACTGGGAGATAAAAAACCATCTCAGTTACTGTGTGAAATGCGTAATTTGGCAGGTGACAAAGTTACAGATACTTTCCTAAAAACATTGTGTCTCCAGCGTCTACCTGTTAATATGCGCAGCATTATATCTGTTAGTGGCGAAGATTTGTCAAAAGTGGCGACGATGGCTGATAAGATTTGGGAATTAAATCCTATTACCCCCCAAATAGCTGCTACTTCGTCCATTACCGTAAACTCGGGGCTGATTGAAAGCTTACAAAAACAGATGAATGAACTTAGTTTACAAGTTTCTATTTTATCCAGACAACGGCACAGTCGTTCGCATTATCGTTACCGAACCAAATCAAGAGGTAGGAGTTTCAGTGGTAACAGGTCCAGTAATATCTGTTACTATCACGAAAAATTCGGCGACAAGTCATTTAAGTGTAAACAACCGTGTAACTTCTCATCTGGATCGCAGACAAACAACCCGGAAAACTAGCCCCCCGTCTCTCATTGACGACAGGGAGACAAGGGGTAGAGCTGAGTCGTCTTTTCATCAGCGACAAAGAATCGGCCACCCAGTTTTTAATAGATACCGGGGCAGAACTGTCCGTTATTCCTCCATTACCTGCAGATAAAAGAGTTGTCTCGAAATTAGAACTATTTGCTGCAAATGGCACGAAAATTAAAACATATGGCCAAAAGTTACTCAAGCTTGATCTTGGACTCAGACGATTGTTCATTTGGCCCTTTGTAATTGCGGATGTGAACAGACCGATAATAGGTATAGATTTTCTTGCAAATTTTAACCTTTTGGTAGATTCCAAAAATCGCAAATTGATTGATGACACTACATTGTTAGTAAGTAAAGGAACTCCTTGTTTTCAAAATAATAATAATATTCCTATTCTAAATGCCGTACATGATCCATATAAAAATATTATTAACGATTTTCCGGATTTGCTAAAACTGAATGTAGTTAACAATAAGGTCAAAAATCATAACATCGAACATTACATAGAAACCAGAGGTCCACCCGTTTTCGCTAAGGCTAGGAGGTTATCGGCAGAAAAACTCAAAGCAGCCAGAAAGGAGTTTGAATTTATGCTTCAAATGGGTTTATGCAGACCGTCTAAAAGTAATTGGTCGAGCCCACTACATCTGGCTATGAAGAAATCTGGAGATTGGAGACCTTGTGGGGACTATCGAGCATTAAACAATGTTATGATCCCTGATAGATACCCTCTTCCATTTTTAACGGATTGCAGTTATGTCTTAGCGGGAACAACAATTTTCTCTTCCATTGATCTCATTAGAGCGTACCAACAAATACCGGTTCGCGAGCAAGATATACCGAAAACAGCAATTCTCACGCCTTTCGGTTTATTCGAGTTCCCTTTCATGACGTTCGGCCTACGCAATGCGGCCCAAACGTTCCAACGTTTCATGAACTCGGTGCTGTATGGACTATATTTTGTATTTTGCTACTTGGATGACATTCTAATAGCCTCTCCTGATGAAGAAACTCATCAGCAACATGTACGAGCAGTCCTCGAAAGACTAAACGAATATGGTCTATGCATTAATGCGGCAAAATGTAAATTCGGTCAAACTAAACTTGCATTTCTTGGGTACGAAGTGTCAGCTGAAGGGCTTAACCCTCTTTCAACGAAAGTTGATACAATCAATAACTTTCCAGAACCTAAGACATTCATTAGTTTAAGACGCTTTTTAGGTATGGTGAATTTTTATCACCGATTTATACCCAATTGTGCAAAACTGCAACAACCTTTAACAGCATTGCTCAGTGGTATCAAAAAGAACTGCAGAAAAGAAGTAACTTGGACAGAAGAAACAAGAAACGCTTTCCGAGCTTTAAAAGATGCACTTAGTCATGCCACTACTTTAACTCACCCATCCGAAAAGGCTGAAATATCATTAACGACAGATGCCTCCGATACTGCTATTGGAGCTGTTTTACATCAGATCGTGAATAATGAAAAACAACCCTTGAGTTTCTTTTCTCGATCTCTCACGCCAACACAGAGAAAATATAGTGCCTATGACAGAGAGCTATTAGCCATCTACACAGCAGTGAAACATTTCAAATACGTCTTAGAAGGTCGATCTTTTACAATATATACGGATCACAAGCCAATAACATTTGCCTTCCAACAAGATTTGGAAAAAGCCTCGCCACGGCAGGCTAGGCAACTGTCATACATTGGCCAGTTCTCAACTAATATCCAGTTCATTCAAGGGGATGAAAATACCGTTGCTGACACACTCTCTCGTATAGACACCATTTCTGTGCCATCTTCAATAGACTTACAAACTATAGCAAACGTTCAAGAAGATGAAGATTTGGAAATACTGAGAAACAACCCAAACTTAAGAATCTTACAAATTCCTATGCCGGACAGCGACAAGAAAATCTACTGCGATACTTCTACAAATTATAATCGCCCGTACATACCCGCAAAATTTCGGCAGAAAATATTTTCATCAATCCATAACTTATCTCATCCCGGAATAAGATCCACAATAAAATTGATTACGAAACGTTTTATATGGCCCAACATGAAAAAAGACTGTCAAATGTGGACTAGAGCATGTATATCATGCCAACGTTGCAAAATCCACAGACATACACAGTCAGCACTGGGTGAATTCAAAATACCCCCACATAGATTCCAACATTTAAACATAGATTTGGTTGGACCGTTACCTATTTGCAAAGGATTCAAATATCTCCTAACTATAATCGATCGTTATACTCGATGGATTGAGGCGGTGCCGTTGGAAGATCAATCAGCAGAATCAATCGCTAAAGCTATGGTTCATACCTGGTTTTCACGCTTCGGAATACCGAATCGCATAACATCCGACCAAGGGCGACAATTTGATAGTCAACTTTTTCAAGCCTTGGGAAAATATCTCGGTTTTCATACGAATACTACGACTGCGTATCATCCGCAGGCGAATTGTTTGATCGAAAGACAGCACAGAACTTTGAAAGCAAGCCTAAAATGCCACCTGCTGGAATCAAAGTCATGGCTGTCAGCATTGCCTTTCGTTCTTTTAGGCATAAGATCTGCCATCAAAGAAGATTTGGGTTGCTCATCAGCAGAACTTGTATACGGAACAGCCTTAGCATTACCTGGAGAATTCTTTTCAACAGCACCTCTCATGAAACAGTCGGAATTTTCTCAAAACCTTCAGAAAATAATAAGAGAAATTAAGCCAAGTCCTACCACAACCCACGGAAATAGAAAAGTTTTTGTTTCTAAACAACTTTCCAATTGTTCTCACGTATTCCTATACAACAACATCAACAATTCTTCACTACAGCCTGTCTATTTTGGACCCTATCCTGTAAAGGCAAGAAAGGATAAGTATTTCGATATTGAAATCCAGGGAAAAGTAAAAAGAGTTTCGATCGACAGAGTAAAACCATGTTTTCTAATGAAAGAATCCGATATCCCCTACCATGAACCACATTCCAAGAAAACAAAACTTGACGAAACACCTGAGCTTAAGGCTGCCGAAGAAAATTCAAAGACTACCAGAACTGGCCGACATGTGAAGTTTCCCAGTCACTTAAAAGATTATCTTCCGTAATCGCTGTTACTGGGAAGGGGGGGTGTAGTGTCGCTTCGGCAGACGACAATTAAATCCTCATCAATTTATTCCACATCAATTTATCGTTTGGCCATCAAGATTTTAATTAAATAAGTTGAACATGTGTGGCAACATAGGTGATATAAAAAAAGAAGAATCAATGTTTTGGCTGTGCCAGTTAGATGTATTCGATGTCAAAAAGTAGATTAATTATTTAGTTATATAAGCAACATCTAATATATAATAAATAATATTTATATTGGAGTCAGAGAAGCGTTATTATTATTATTATTATAATTATTATTCACCTACAATTAAAGACGCTTCAATATATATATATATATATATATATATATATATGTAACATACTGGACAACCCAAGGAGAGAATGGGCGTCCAGCACATCACAGGGGCTGATGGTGTAGTCGTGGCTATAATAATAATCGACGCAGCAAGTTACAGCATTATACTAGTATTTATTTTGTCGGAGAATACGTCTTCCCAAGGCAGTTACAAAATCCGAAAAGCGCACAGGTTTGTTGTTCAGGCGGCTTATATAAACTTTGTCATGTGATCATGATAGTGATTAGGGATTTGCTGTTGTCGATAAGTTACATGTGGTTTTATGTAATCTGCGCAAAGCCTATATGAAATCTCGAATGACGCTGCACAGGTTTGAAAAAGGAAGCCATTTAATATTTTCCACTAGAGGCCTTTTAGGACTTAGATTTGAAAACGAAAGTTAGCTCGTACGCCCAAGGGAATTTAGAATAATGTTAGATTTTAAAACGGTATGGGGTTTTTAATGTTATAGAATATCCCCCCCGTCCGAGAAGAGGCTGACCAACAATGCCTGCATTGGAGGACAGACTCACCCGGCCATGTGAGGAAAATGGGCGTCGACCACAAATTTGGAAAAGTTTGAAAAGGAACATATGTTTTAAGTTAATTTAGTATGATGATCACATGACAAGACATTGCACATTTCAATATTGAATACACAAAAATACACTAATGATTTACTAATTTATGAACACAATAAAAGCAAAAAAAATTATAGTAATTAATGATCAACTATAGAAAATTGTAAATTATGTAAATTTCTTCTTATATTGTTGCTTTGAAAAAAAAATTAAATTTAAAAATGTATTTGTCATCAACTGAAAACAATGCTGAACAGGGCGGCGCCTCCCCACACAACAAAATCTCAGAAGATAACAAATGAAACCTTTCATAAAATTAACAAAATTACCAAAATTTCACTTCAAATATACACTGAAATTTCAATTTAAC
This sequence comes from Dolomedes plantarius, assembly GCA_907164885.2. Taxonomy (NCBI): domain Eukaryota; kingdom Metazoa; phylum Arthropoda; class Arachnida; order Araneae; family Dolomedidae; genus Dolomedes; species Dolomedes plantarius. The sequence continues at coordinate 176,655,445 of OU015498.1, read as the reverse complement.
CTCTAGTCGACTCATACAGATAATAAAATTGATCAGTAAGAATTGTAAACAAAACAAAGAAAATCAAACAGAATTAAAAAAATTAAGTATTTGAAGTTGAACTTGACACAGTTCAAAATGTAACCTGTTTATAACATTCCTCTGTAGCATTCACTACCATGGAGTGAGACCCAAAAAAAATGACAGGAATTTCTGTCCATACATTGTTCATCTGTTCATTTATCAAATAAAAGTTTCGTCATTTGGACAGTAGGTTACAGAGAAGAAATATTGTTCAGATTTTTCAAACTCCTGAAGGAGTGTTTTATCACAGTCTCTTATAAATGCTGTGTCCTTGGTTACAAATGTGGCTACACAAAATTTTCAATTTTAACAAAACAATATCTTGTATGACACTGAATAATATAAATCACAAGTTTTAATAAAATCACATTTCTAATATATAAATTGTATATAAAATTACAGAACATATACTTTGTTAATCAAATAACTCAATCTTGTACGAGTTCTCAGTATATCACTTCTTACTCATTATCTAGTTTTCATATCTTTATTTATCTCATTATTTTTTCTTAATATCCATTATCTCCTTTATTTCAATATACTTATTATAAAAAAAATCTCTTTTCAATATTCTTTATATTTCTTATTATTCTCATTTCATCATTCCCTATATTCATTTTTATTCCAACAATATTTATTCATTCCAAAATTCTATTCAATATTCTTTAGTTATACTTATTCATATTTATTCTAACTTTATTTATTCTCAATACTTTTCACTTTATTTTCAAATTATTTATTTACTATTCATTTGTGTACACTTATTTTAATTCTACGTGGATATCCAATTTTTTGTGTTGAAGGTACCTTGTTGTATGTGTGTTCCCCAACTCTTAGTCTCAAATTCTTTAATTCTACCTCTAAGCAGTGAGGGGTTGTGTTTATGTTTGTGTAACAAGTGGGTTTTCTTTCTCCCTATTGTTCTCTGACTAATAAGGAGGAAGAGTCTTTTAGCCGTACAGTGGACTAACCGTGAATCTCCGACAGGATATGACTGCATTGAAAAACAGCATCTTGCATAGTACAAAGATGGAGAAAAAGGAAAATGTGCAGTTGTCATACCTGTGGGAGTATAATATATAGAAATGGGAGGACAAAAGGAGTGGCCATCCCAGCCCTGTTTTAGTCATTACTCAAGCATATGGTCTTCAGCACTTTAAGTGACTGAGTTGATGAATTAAAAACAAATAGCAAAAAAAATTAAAAAAGATCTTAAACAGTTGGGACGACATCCAACGCGCTTGTAGAGGTCGGTGATAGGAAAGTGTTTTTCAAGAAATAGAAAATTTACTGAAAGGTTAAAGAAGTAGAGTTGTCATAGTCGGTGTTTAAATTGAGATCCAAAAAAAATTCACATATAATAGTATTCTTAAGAAGAAAGTTTAAGTTAGACAGTTTTTTTATATCTTTAGTAGGACAACACATAATTAATTATATCAATTAAAAAAAGTATAATGATGTTAAGCATCACATGGAAAAAAAATGGATCTAATGTTTGTCATTATTCGTGGTGTAGTTTTAAGTTCTCTGGTGCATTATAATATCTTAAGCTGCAAGCATGGACAATTTCAGAATCTCGTTTAGTGTGAAAATTTGGTTTATCAATTTCATAATTAACTTTTGACATTTGTTTTAGAATAGTGTAAGGTTCAGAATAGGGTGAGCTAAATTTTCTTGTATTAGGGTAGTTAAATTCTTCGAATAACACTAAATCTCCAACATTAAATTTAGATTCTACAAAACGTGCATCATATTTTACTTTATTCCTATTATGGTAACTAATTGTCCTTTCTTTAGCTAATTTTCTCGCCTCATCCACCTGAGGATAAAATACTTTTTTTTTAACATGAGGTTCATAAGGTAATATTCCAAAAAGTAGGTAAGCTGGGGTCATTTGTGTAACTGAATGAGGCGTATGATTGTATTAATTAATTACTTCATTTAATAGGGTTGTCCAAGGAGTTTTACTTGTTGAGTTATGTACTTTGCACCTTAATCTAGTAATTATTGTTTGATTTACCCTCTCTACCTTCCCATTCGTTTGTGGATGATGACTCGACGTAAGTAATTGTTTCACATTATTATGCTCTAAAAATCTTCTAAACTTTGAACATGTAAAAGCTGCATTTCTGTCTGTTAGCAATTTTTTGGGTGTTTGAATTTGGAATATTTGTTTTAAGCAATTTGTATAAGTTTCAGTAGTTACGCTTTTTGATGGAAAAGCCCAAATATAACGCGTTGCATGGTCAATTATCAAATGTAAATATTTCTTTGTGGAATTGTAGTAATTGAATCCGCCTACTGTGTCTAAACTTAAGCACTCGAAGGGTTGGTCTGTCGGAGGTACTTCTTGCAGCAATCCAAACCTTTTCTGTCTTTTCTTTTTGTTTAATTGGCAAATATGGCAATGTTTAACATAATTACTAATGTCCTCAGTGATTTTGGGCCAATAATATTGGGGTGTAAGTAATTGCATTGTTTTATTTATTCCAGGGTGTCCATAGTCCTCGTGGGCTCTTTTTAAAATTTCTAACCTCAATGAAAATGGTACTACAATTTTTAAAAATCCTTTCTTTCTCATGTAAATTACATCATTTAGTTTTTTATATTTAAGTCCCTGCACATTGTCTTTATTTTGAAAGTCTACAATCTTTTGTAACTCGATTAAATGATTTATTTGTTGATTAGGTTCTGAAATAGGATTTCTGGATAGCATGTCGGCCTCAATGTTCGCAGTTCCTTTCTGGTATTTTATTTTATAGTCAAACATACTTAATTTTAATGACCAACGAAAAAGTCTTCCTCTAAGATTTTTAATGTTCCTCAACCAGACCAAGGCTGCATGGTCAGTGTGAATCGTAAATTTCCTACCATGGAGGTAGTGGTAAAACCGATCAAGACTATCAACTATAGCGAGACATTCAAGTTCTGTGATTGAGTAATTTACTTCATTAGGTTTCAAAACACGTGAATGATAAGCTATGGGATGTAACACCCCATCTTCATCTGGCTGTTTTAAAACAGCTCCAACCTGATGTTTACTAGCATCCACAAATAAATGACAGTCTTTGTTTACATCATACAATTGCAATATTGGTTTACAAATCAATAAATTCTTAAGATACTCAAAAGCTTCTTGGCACTTGTCTGACCATCCCCATTTTACTCCCTTTTTCAATAATGTATTTAATGGATGTCTTACTTTTGCATATTTTGGAATAAACTTATTATACACATTTATTGTGCCCAAGAATCTTTGGAGTTCTTTTACATTAGTTGGTGGTTTCAAACACTTTATCTTTTCAATGTTAATGTTGTCTGGGGTAATTTTCCCATTTGTTACATTATATCCAAGAAAATTAATTTGTTGCTGCAGAAAAGTACATTTAGCTAATTTTAACTTGATATTCTCTTTTTTGAAAATGTTAAACAGTATATCTAAATGTTCAAGGTGTTGTTCTTTGGAGTCTGAATAAATTATAATATCATCGAAATAGTGGCATGCAAAGTTAACTTTATATTTATCTAAAATTCTCCTGATAGTCCTATTGAATATTGCAGGGGCGTTCTTTAAGCCAAATGGAAGTCTTAGCCACTCGTATAAGCCAAACGTAGTGGCAAATGCCAATTTCTCAGTATCTTTTGGGTGGACGGGTACATGCCAATACCCTGAGGTAAGGTCCAAAGTTGAAAAGTAATTAGCTCTGCTTAATTTATCTAGAATATCATCGATTCTGGGTAAGGGTTCTGCATCTGTCTTAGTAATTAAATTTAGTTTTCTGAAATCAATACAAAGTCTAGTTTTTCCTTCATTTCGATTTCTTGCCAAAGTCACAGGACTTGAGTATGAACTATGTGATTCTTTTATGATTCCTGCTTCTAACAAATTTTTAATTTGGGTCCTGATCTCTTTTTCCTCAATTGGCGAAGTCCTGTATGCTCTTAGACTCACTGGTAAATCAGAATTTAGGATTATTCTTTGGGGTTCCATCCTTATTTTGCCTATGTCATATTTGTTAGTTGAAAACAGTCTATTATTTTTGTGCAATAAATTTTTTAATTCCCTATCAACATCTAAATTTTTGATTTGATCATTAATGTCAACATTTTCATAATTTGGGGTATTTTCTGCTTTTATTTCACCAGAGTGTTCATTAAAATTTTCACTTACATCATAATCAATACAGAAAATATCATTTTCTTTCTGCGAGTTTTCTTCATAAGGGTTAAACATATCAGAAACTTCAATTTCATGAACATTACTATTATTATACACATGCTTATTATCACATTTATTTTGTAGGTGTAATGAAATTTTACTTATATCAAAAATATTAACCATCTTCAAAGAAATTCTATTTTGATACACACAAAATTGGTTACAGTCAATTACTAATTTAAACTTTTTACACTCAGGAAGTCCCAAAATAAGATAAGGCAAGTCATTGTCCAAAACATATGCAGAAATATTTCTAATTATTTTCCCTATTCTCATAGTTAATACACATTTAGTTGTAATTAAGATTTCACCCTCAGCTTGCCTGACCTAAATTGGAGAGCTTGAATAACATTTCAGTTGACATTGCTTGACCAGTTTTTGTGACATCAGACTAATAGTCGAAGCAGTGTCAATCACACAATTTAAAAAATTCTGTTTCTCATTTCTATATAGTCCTTTTGTTTTGTCAACCCCATGATTTCTGATAATGTTCCCCCTCAATGACAGTAATTGTCATTCTGGCGAGTGATCTCTTTCAAATTCAGGTTCCTCATAATGATGTTTATTGTCTGATACCGACATCTTATCAAATCTCTCCTTAATAGAGCAAGTTTGTTCCCGATGGTAAGCATTACTTATGCCAAAATTAGAACATTTTCGACAGGGTCTAGGTGGTAAGTCTGCATATTGTTGGTGGTGATTAATTTGGTTATTGGGATTGGGTGCAAAATTTCTATTCAACTTGTGATCTCTGGGTTGCCATTGTCTGAATTGTTGCTGCTGACTATAATTAGGTCTAAACTGAGTTTGTTGATTACTATTAGGTCTAAATTGAGGCTGGGAAGAGTAATTTTGTCTAAATTGATGAGGTGGGCTATAATTCATCCTAACTTGAGGTTGGTTGTAGTAATTCTGTCTAAATTGGGGTCTATTTTCAAATCTAGTGTTAAAAAAGTTATCCCGATCCCCTTGATTAGCTTTGTTTCCTTCATTATTTATTTTGATTAGCTTATTAGCCAACACTATCCATTCTGTCGTTTTTTGAGGAGGATTTGCAGCTATGGTCATTCTCATTTGAGCATTTAGGCCTTGTGTTAGGCCCTCTAGTATTAACTTCTGTGATAACCCCAATCTCTTTCCTACATCAATTTTTTTATGAAAATATTTGGTTAAGTCATCGTCATATTGAAATTTCAAATTGGAAAATTCAGAGAATTCCACGCTATCTGCCTCAAAGAATAATTCTTGCAAAGTATCTTTTAATTTTGTCCAATCTTGAATGTGTAGGCAAGAGTTTATGAAAATCGTTAGAGCTTTCCCTTTGAGGAATTTTGAAATACATCTTATCTTTTGCTCATCTGAAACATTTGCTTGGGAAAATTTCTGCTCAATATAGGCAAGCCATTTTTGTAGTTTCATACCCCCCTCTGGGTCAAAAGGAATAAAATCCCTGAATTTTTTCTCTAAATTTTCAAGTTGAAATTGGTCCTTGCATTCTGTCCCTTCATTTTTATTATCTGTTGTTCCCCCCTGAATTTCTGTTTTTATATTTTTTTCTTCCATTTTATAAGTTTAACAAAATATCAATTTAAGAAATACACAGATAAACACTCTAAAATTTTTAGGAAATTCAATCAAAATAAAGATCAAGACTAACAATATTAACCTCTGTTCATTATAATTTTCAAAACAAAATCTCTTACCTTTCTCTTTTTCTTTACGTTTAATTTTATAATTTTTTTTTCATTCAATCGATTTTCCCCCCCCCATACAATTCTTAAATTTTTTCTCCCTCTTCTTCTGTTCTCTCAAGTTATCGGTGACATCAGTTCACTTATTCACAATAGGCGCACACCCCTTACGACGAAAGGAAAACAAATCTGGTCACAATCTTCGTCAATCACTACAAGGCACACAATTATAAAAAAAAAACTTCACTCGTATGCACTTTTTCCACATGGCTGGGCTTTAATTTATGATCTCGCGCACACTCTTGATGACAATGACACTCGCGAAGAATTTAAATGGTGATCACACGGAGCAATGGGGAACACAATCACTAAGAAGGTTCACTCGAAGTTGAAGTCAGAAGCAAAAGCAGCTACACAACTTGTGAAAAAAAAACGCGCACAATCTTCGATGGCATACACGTATTACGACGGAATGACGGAGAAAGAGGAGACCTCGACCTTGACACATAAAGCCCACAGCGTGAGTTGACTTTTCTCCTTTGACCGCAAACAGCAACCGTAAAACTTATGGGCTGGAAATCCACTGTGGGATTTTCCCGTGCAGCAAAACTTGCATCTCTGTTACAAGTCTGTACATCCTTGACGACTCATTGTAACATACTGGAAAACCCAAGGAGAGAATGGGCGTCCAGCACATCACAGGGGCTGATGGTGTAGTCGTGGCTATAATAATAATCGACGCAGCAAGTTACAGCATTATACTAGTATTTATTTTGTCGGAGAATACGTCTTCCCAAGGCAGTTACAAAATCAGAAAAGCGCACAGGTTTGTTGTTCAGGCGGCTTATATAAACTTTGTCATGTGATCATGATAGTGATTAGGGATTTGCTGTTGTCGATAAGTCACATGTGGTTTTACGTAATCTGCGCAAAGCCTATATGAAATCTCGAATGACGCTGCACAGGTTTGAAAAAGGAAGCCATTTAATATTTTCCACTAGAGGCCTTTTAGGACTTAGATTTGAAAACGAAAGTTAGCTCGTACGCCCAAGGGAATTTAGAATAATGTTAGATTTTAAAATGGTATGGGGTTTCTAATGTTATATATATATATATATATATATATATATATATATATATATATATATATATATATATATATATATATATCTTACTATTAACAGCTGAAGGTAAACAAATGTTAGTTTGTCAGTCAGCAGACATGGGGACGGGCTAATCTCGCGAACCGAGCGTAGCAGGATATCGCGACTGGTACCGATATGCGCGGACGGCCGAGACGCGTGCACTGATGCTATCATCAACTTTCAAAACTTTAAACTTTTTTAATTATTCATTTAAAACCGCCGAACTCAATGGAAGAGGAGAGCTGAAACAGCTGACATTCCGAGTGGGCCAGTTCCTTTCCGTTTCGCAAATTTCCACTATTTTCATGCATGCAAAATTGAACTTTTCCGTCCTTCAATCGACAATTTTTTTATTTCCATGTGTTTTACATCTCTTCATCTTTAAGGATACACTCATTTTTATAAATTTAAAAATGTTTTTTATTGCAAACGAAGCTTTTACCCCAAAGCAGTTTTCCGAATTTCTCGAAATCGACAATTTTGATGGACAAATATTTCGATTTTCTGCATTTATTAATGTGAATTTTACGATTTATCGGCATTTGCTAGATGTTCAGCTTCCAAAATATACCAAATACATTCAATAAAAAAAAGTTTTCATTCTAAAAGAGCGTACTTGCAAAACTCACTTTTAACTGAATGCCGAGTTCGTAGTTTTTCGACTTATTATTTTACTCACTAATAATTCCAGCAAGTTCGTGAAATTTGTTTCTAATTAATGAGCAACTGATAGGATTCTTCCACCACCAATTTTGAATTCGTCAGAACTGTCTTTCTATTTTTTAAGCACTTTTTCCACCCGAGATTAATATTTACATTCGGCCTTACCGCAATATATCTCCCATCTTGGTCACCTGCCCCTGTACTATCGTGGCGTAGTGCTATCGCGCTGACCTGGTAAATCCTACATTGTGGGTTCGGCCCTAGGTGGTGACGCATTTTCCAATTTTTCCTATCTTGGTATTTTTTGTTTTCCCCCGTGGAACTCTGCAATCATCTCATTACGAATTGTTTGACCCTGCACAGGGCCTTTTTTTTCTTTTATTATGCGAACTTTCCATCTTGTTAGCTGAGGGCCAATTTTTCCGTAACTTTATAATTAATTTCAACGTATTTTCTTTAAATTTTTTAATTCTTCAATTTAATCTTAATTTATTTAATCTTAATATATTTCAAATTTTTTAAATTTATCTTACCCTTCTACTTTTTGAAGGTTCTAAACTTAATTTTTATATTAATGTAACTGGTAACTTTAAACTTAATTTAATTTAATAATTTTTTCTATTGAGCACATATACATTGATAATAAGCATCTTGCGACAGGAGTTAAAGTCAATAGACCCAGGAACTCTACTCTTCAAAAGAAATTCTGCTCAGTTGCCAAAAGGAAAAATTATTAGTTGAGAACAAGTCATTTAATAATTGAAATCCAGAAATAATTTTAAAGTACCAGAAATAATTTTAGTTTTAGGAAATGAGAAGTTAAAACCTTTAGAATTTTTTCTAATTGAATGAATTTCTAATTTTTTTTGAATAAAAAGCAAAATTTGAAAACGGAAATATGAAAGAATTATTTCAAAATCCAAAAACCGAAATTTGAGAAAGAAAATTTTTAATTATTATTTCCTTTTTTAAAAATTCTAATATATTTTTAAAAGTGATTAAACGGTTTTTAATCATTAAGAAATGAAACTATTTCATTTTAAATCGAAAAAGCAACACATCGGGTTGCCACACAGCTAGTATATATATCATGAAGCTACAGGAGGAGGAGCAGCTCCGTATTAGAAAAGTGTCTCCCATTTGGTCGCCACCACTAGGTGGCGCGCGTGCCTTTATTTGTGCCGCTATAACACGGAAACCATAAGCTTTAATGTGGATTTTTCGTATTTTTCAAAAGAATGTTTTTTTTTTTTGCGTTTTTAATATGGATTTATTTATTCAACTTAATAATTGTTTATCTTCATTCAAAATGTTTATTTGAACTGCTTTTTTTGCTAAACTTCATTAAAATTCTTAAGGGGGAGATCACCTTTGCATGCACAAAAATACACTGATTTTACTACCAAGCTTAATGTGTTGTCAAACAGTTAATTTGTAATTAATTTAAACACATTTTTAAAGGTGAATTGTACAAAGTTTTATCTATTAGAAAAAAAACAGAATTGTTGGGAGATTATTAGAAATTATTTTAAGAAAAAAATGTTTTATGAATAGTGAATCTTAGATCAATGCAATGGTGCAGATTTTTTTTTAAACTATAAGAGATATATATTAAATTATTTGTATATATATTATCCATAGGTTATAATTTAATCTACACCTAAAAGAGTTACCATATTTCACATAAAAATATTTTTTCAGGCATATGTATTGTAATGTACAAAAAAATACGAGGGTTGGGGCATAAGTCATGGCAACTATTTTTTTTCTTGTAGATATGTGAACGGACCACAAACGTATATGTGTGGTGTGGAAGTTATGCAGGCATAGTGTGTGAAGGCGGGTCGAGATCACCTTAATCCACAAAGTTTTCGAGTAAATCAAGTAAATTTCAAGTAAAACAGCTCAAACTTAAATCAAGAATCCAAGGTGGGAGTGCTAACAAATGTACTTATTTATTTACAATATGTACAAATAAAACTAAATTCAAGAGCAGCGAGTTGCTCATTATCAGGTGAGAGTCGAAAGTCCGAGTGACAAACTCTAGGACGTTACAAAGTTTCTTCTCTCGCGCGCAAAGCGCCATCTATACGGGTGGGTCCAAACATTCCACCCCCGCGATGAACAGTGGTTCATAAATCTAGTACTACACTGGAATCACTACAATGAAATATGACATTAATATACATGAAAAATTAAAATATATAAAATAAGAACTGGAACAATATACTAAATATTAAACAACGTATTATCACTAATTACTAAGTAAATAAAGAATAAACTGATGTATATGCATATTAAACAAACTTAAATTTCAAATAAAGGTTAAATATGAAAAATGAATAATCATGTTATTGACAAGAAAAAGGTAATATGGAAAGTTTATGAATAGGTCTCTTTAGTTCTCCATTAGCAGTTTTCAATCGTACTACTCGTACATTACCGTCTTTACCAGGATACAGTTCAAGAGTCCTTGCAAGAGACCATTTCAATGGTGGTAGATTATCATATTTGATCAGCACAAGATCTCCAACAGCTAAATTTGATTTCTTAGTGCACCACTTTGTGCGCTGCTGTAACTGAGTGAGATAGTCTGATGACCACCTTTTCCAAAAACTTTGGAAAATTTGTTGAGTGAGCTTCCATCGTTCGGGTGGAGTTAATTTTGTGGAAGTCAAGTCTGGTTCAGGAATTGAGTTCATCGAAGTCCCGATGATGAAATGTCCAGGAGTTAATGCCGTTAAATCACGAGGGTCATTTGATACAGGAACTAGAGGTCTTGAGTTTAAGCATGCTTCAATTTGCGTTATCAAGGTGAAGAATTCTTCAAAGGTAAGAATTTGTGATCCAACAGTTCTTTTCAGATGGTTTTTCATTTGTTTAATCGCGGCCTCCCACAGACCTCCGAAGTGAGGTGCAGAAGGTGTATTAAAGTTCCATTTAATATTCTCTTCTGCAATGTAGGCATGAAACCTTTCATCAGCCAAAACTTGTGATAGCATTCTTTTTAATTCCTTGTCAGCTCCTACAAAATTTGTTCCTCTGTCAGAAAATAGTTCCAGAGGTTTGCCACGACGAGCTATAAATCTTTTCAGCGAGGCTAAGAAGGCTTCTGAAGATAAGTCGCTAACTACTTCCAAGTGAACAGCCTTTGTGGACATACATATGTAAAGGCAAACATAAATTTTATAAGGTTTAATACCTCGTCCCTTACGAGTCTTGATCATGAATGGACCTGCGAAGTCCAGTCCGACGTGTGAAAAAATCTTGTTGGGCTTCACTCGAGCTGGAGGTAAATCTCCCATAATTTGCGTCGCTAAATTTGCCCTGTTTCTGAAACACTTCATGCATTTCCAAACAATTCTTCTAACAACTTCGCGGATGTTAACAATCCAAAATTTTTGTCTTATCGAAGAAATAGTCAGTTGGATTCCACTGTGCAGATATTTTTCGTGGTAATGTTTAATGATTAATTCTGTCACGTAATGTTTTTTGGGAAGTATAATTTGATGTTTTTTATCGTCTGAAATATTAGCATTCCTGAGTCTTCCCCCAACCCGCAATAAATCTTTATCATCAAGAAATGGATTTAAGTTAGCTATTTTGCTGTTGGGGCTTAATATCTTGTCTTTCTTCAAATTCCGAATTTCATCTTTAAACTCTAACTTTTGCACAATTTTCACTATGACATCGGCTGCATCATTTAACTCCTTACTTGTCAAGAAACCTGTTGTTTTTACTGATGGGAATTTACAGTTTTGCACAAATCGAAGAATCCAAGCTACAACACGATTTAGTTTAATCCATGTTGAAAATTTAGATAATATTTCTGGTTCATGGTGGTCATCTGTGACAGTGCATATCACAGCCTTTCTTCTTTCTGGAATAGTTTCCTCCTCCAAAAGAGGAGTTTCTTGTTCGGATGGCATTTCTTCGGTTGCCAAGTTAGGGCCATTCCACCATAACATATTCCCGTTTAGTTCATGAGCAGAACATCCTCGAGACAGAACATCTGCAGGATTCTCGGATCCTTTACAATGTTTCCAAGCAAAGGATTCGATAATGTCTTGAATTTCCCGCACTCGATTCGCAAAGAATGGCTTCTAAACATCGGCAGATCCCTTTATCCAATGTAGGACTATTTGCGAATCGCTAAAACACTTGATGTTATCATTAGGGATTTGAAATAAAGCTTTCAGGTAACGGGCTATTCTCGCAGCAATAACTGCACCTAAAAGTTCCAAGCGTGGCAACGTGATTTTCTTGAGGGGTGCCACTCTACTCTTGGTCATGACGAATGAAGTGGAGCGGCTCGCAGGGTCTCGAAAATAGGCTACAGCTCCATATCCCTTTAGGCTAGCGTCGGAAAATACTAAGAGCTCAATTTTGTCAAAATTTTCTTTATGTTCAAAATACCTTCTAGAAATATTCAAATTTTCTAATTCATTAATCTCTTCGAACCATTTTAGAAATCTTTCCGATAAATTTTGTGGTAATTGTTCGTCCCAGTCAATGGCTTGTTGCCACATTTCTTGCAATAAGCATTTAACTCGCATTACGAAGGGCGAGATGTAACCAACAGGATCGTAAATCTTTGCAACAGTTTGCAAAACGTGGCGTTTTGTGATGCAGGAATTTGACATTTCTGAAGCTGGTTTCAAGTCTAAGGATATTGTATCGTGATTATTGTTCCAAATGATTCCTAAGATTTTAGATGGGTTTTCCGAATTTTCTTCAATAATTATCCCTTTTTCCTTCCATAACGTTCTTAAGCCAGGGGAATTAGTTTTGAATTTTCTTAAATTCATACCTGCATCTTTCAAGATTTCTGAAGCTTCCGAGGACAAATTAAACGCTTCAGTATTCGAACTCGCTCCATGATGCAAGTCGTCAACGTATAAAGATGAGTTTAACATCTCGTAGCATGCAGGGTTACTTTCTGAATATTTTTTAATGTGAAATTTTATCGTAGCAGCTAATATGAAGGGAGAAGAATTGACCCCGAATGGTAAACGGTTCATGTGCATAATTTTGAATGAATCGGGATCGTTATTTCGGAACCAAAGAAATTTTAAGAATTTACGATCTTCCTCGGCAATGCTGATCATTAAGAAGGCCTTTTCAATATCGGCTGAAAATGCGATTTCATATTTTCGAAATTTTAAGATTACGTCTAATAAGTTAGGATTTAAATTGGGGCCAGGCAATAATAATTCATTAAGTGATTTTGAATTTTTTTCCTTTGGACGAAGCATCAAAGACTATTCTTACGCGCGTAGTAATTTTATGTGGTCTGATAATAGCTGTATGAGGCATGAAGTAACCAGAATCGAAATTTTCGTTTTTATCTTCCTCCACTATCCTATTTTCTTCTTGATGTTTAATAATACTTTGGTATTCCTGACAAATCTCCTTATCCTTACTTAATTTATCCTTTAAAATGTCAAAACGTCTTTTAGCTGTTGCGAAATTACTGTCTAGTTGTGGTTTAGTGTCTTCAAACAAAAGTTTAGTTTCATATCTACCATCAACAAATTTTAAATTATCATTAAAATATTGTAAGGCGTTTAAGTCTCTTTGAGAAAAACATTCCTTTTGATCTTCAACAATCCCGAGCGATTCTAGCTTCCAAAAGGAACTTATGTCAAAATTTTCTTTTTGTACGGACGTGAAAAAGGAATGCAGTTCAGTGTTTTTCCCAGCTGAGTACTTTAATTTACCCATAAACGCATAACCGAATATTGTTGACACTGCGTATAGATCTTTATTTATTTTTTGAATGTTTATCGGCTTAGTATGGACTTCGTAGTAAATGTCCGCTCCTAATAAAATACAAATAGGCGCCATAGGCGATTTGTTTTCGTCAACGAAATCTGAAATCAGCAACTGGTTGTTTATTCCCAGTTCAAGTAATTGCTGAGTAGAGATAGATTTAACACTCGCTTGAGTTATGAGATCTGTTGCAATTACTTCCGCTTTCACGGAGAGTTCAGGGTCAAAGCGGCTTGTGAGTTTCACACTATATACTTCAAATATTTGCTGCGCTGGCTTTTTCGTCCCAAAAGAATATAAACTCAATTTTTCTTTACGAATAAGGGGAAGTTTCAATTCCCGAGCTAGTGATTTAGAAATGAAACTTCGCTCACTACCTGAGTCAAGAAGAATTCTAACCTTTTTAGATTTTATATCTGATTCTGCAATAGCACAACAAGTTTTTAAAATAATACTTTGATTAGTTTCTACCGAATTGCACTGTGATATCGAACTTAGAGTTTGAGTGTCGGGATTCGCGCATTTGGGTACTTCAGGGGGCTTGGCATCTGAAATTTCAGGAGTTTCGGTTCTAGTTCTGGCGTTACAAAATAGTTTACTGTGCTGAAAACTATTACAAATAGCACATGGAGGTATTTTTGCTTTACAATCGGAAATAAGATGTGATTTCAAGTAACATCTATAGCAGCAACCTCATTTCTTTAAAATTTGTCGTTTTTGTATATCAGGAACGACTTCACAAAAATGGGATTTATGTTCGTTTGACCAACAAAAAATGCAGCAAGGTTTGGTCATGGTGTTTAATGCGTGTGCAGATTTAAATATCTTTTTAGTACGGAAGTTTTTGTTTGGATTTGCGCTATTGTTTTTATACACAGGTTCATCAGGATTCATATTACAGTTCGAGTTCATTTGCATCACGGTTTCCCTGAAATGCACTTCTGTTTTCAAAAACTGGATAAGCTCAGATATATCAATTTCTTCCCTATTTTTGCGTTGTCTGCTAAACTCTAGCGCTATATCATTAGGTAGTAGTTTTAATAAAATCGGATATAATAAATGCCCGTAAGAGCCAGAAACAACTCCTAACGACTCCAAACTTCTTATTTGGATTTCAAGCTCATCGTAAAATTTTCGGAATTCTTTTATGTTAGAGGAGTTTCGCAAGGGTTCTAAATTTAACATTTTAATCATTAATGAATTGATGACGACTTCTCTTCTTCCAAATCTGGATTCTAATAATTTTACTGCAGAATCATAATTTTAAAAGAAAATCCGCTAACGCTTTTTAAGGCAGTTCCACCGAGAAACGTTTTTAAATAATTAAACTTGTCTATTTTCGATAATTTCGTGTTGTTGTGGATTGCACTTTCGAATTGTTGCCAAAATTCTAGCCAATGGCTTGAGTCACCGAAAAATTTATCTATGGTAAGCTTAGGCAACTTAACGACATTTGAATCAAAACTCTGAGAATTAAGCGATACATCGCTATTAGTCGGCTCGCTATTATTGTTTATACCCGATGTATTAACTTCATTCGAAGCAATTTCTTTATTTGATAATTCATTTAATTTGTTTTTTAGCTTTCTTTTAAAAGTAATAATTTTAATGTTGTATTCATCACAAGCAAGTATTTCTGTTTCGATTTCTTTAACTGTCAAATATTGTTCAATTTCTCTATCAATACCTTTCAATTCTTTTGATTTTTCGTCTAATTCATCATACAAGGTTTCGATATCAGTTTTATCAATATCTTCTGCTAATTTAGCAGGAATAGCATTTAACAGTCTAGTTGTTAAGTTCCTCAAAACGGAACGCTTCTTCTTAATTATTTCTAACTTTTCAGCCATTTCGAGTAAATTAGAAACTTCAATAAATTGTCAAAGAATATTCAAATATCTCTCACCTGAATCATCTAAAGGTCTGCTGATCCCGGGGTTCGTGCAACAATGAAGGCGGGTCGAGATCACCTTAATCCACAAAGTTTTCGAGTAAATCAAGTAAATTTCAAGTAAAACAGCTCAAACTTAAATCAAGAATCCAAGGTGGGAGAGCTAACAAATGTACTTATTTATTTACAATATGTACAAATAAAACTAAATTCAAGAGCAGCGAGTTGCTCATTATCAGGTGAGAGTCGAAAGTCCGAGTGACAAACTCTAGGACGTTACAAAGTTTCTTCTCTCGCGCGCAAAGCGCCATCTATACGGCTGGGTCCAAACAGTGTGTATGCAGAACAACAGATGGCTCTGTGATAGCTGGTAGTAGCGCAGCGAGGGCTCTGAAATCAGTCAGTTGGTAAGTGTCGTGCGAGATGGAAGTAACCCGTGTTGAGCAGCGCGCTTACATCAAAATAGCCGTTCTCCGAGGGAGAAATGCGATAGAATGTCACAGTGAATTAGTAGAAGCCCTTGGGATTAATGACCTACCATATCGTACAGTAGCACGGTGGGTAGGAAAGTTTCAGCAAGGACGTGTGTCAACCAGTGATGAGCAACGTTCGGGATTACCAGTGAGTGTGCGGACCGACTTGGCACGTGCCGTCATCGAGCAGCTCATGGATGAAGACAGACGATGGACGTTACTGGAGTTAGAGAGGGCAAGTGGCATCGAGAAACGCACCGTCCACAGGATATTGCGTAATGAGCTACAGCTACGCAAAATCGCTTCGCGGTAGGTACCGCATGCACTGACGGAAGTTCTAAGGTGGGTGCGCTATGCAATATGCTCCGACCACTTTGTAAGCTGGCAACAGGACGGCGATCAATTCTTGTCACGAATAATCTCCATTGATGAATTTTGGGCCAGGGCATACGAACCAGAACTGAAATGTCAGTCCGCGGAGTGGCGACATCCTGGATCACCAAGGCAGCAGAAGTTCCGTCAGAATCCTTCCCCAGTCAAATTGATGGTGATCGTCGCGTATGACGTCAGGGGTGTCATTGTTTGCCACTTTGTTCCTCATGGCAGAACAGTGACCGCACAGTACTACAGGGACTTCCTGGTGCGACAGGTACGACGTGGCGTTCGGGATAAACGTCCGGATCTTGTGGACTGTGCAATAATCCTGCACGACAATGCAAGACCACATGAAGCAGGGTGTGTACGGCAGCTACTCCGACGTTGGGGATGGGAAGAATTGGAGCATCCACCGTACTCTCCTGACCTTTCACCCTGTGACTTTGATCTCATTCCCAAGATTAAGGATCCAATACGTGGTAGGCGGTTTGCAACACGAGAGGACATTGCTAATACTGTGCGCCAACAGATGACCCGATTCATACATGGTGCGGCAAATGCTGAGGCTGATGGTATTCAGCGCCTCCCACATCGTTGGCAGCGTGTGGTGACACTAGCAGGGGACTACATTGAGGGTCTTTAGGCCCAGGTTTGTCATGTCAACTTTATGTGTACTGTGTTATCATTCTTTTGCACGGTGAAGGCCATATTGCCCTGTATACTACCATAATAAATTAGTGTGTTACGATATTTCAGTGTTATTCATTGTCCACACATGTAGTTAAGACCTTGTCCTTTCGTCTGTATATGTCACATTTTCCAACCGGACTGGTATCTTCAAGAAAAAAAATAATTGCCATGACTTTTGCCCCAACCCTCGTATAAATTTTTTTTAAAAATTTTCTGCGAAAAAATACCTAAATTTAGGTAGAAATTGTAGAAAAATGCAAGATATATATGTATATAAAAAATTTTAGCAATTTGTGATGATTAGTTTTGAAGAAATAGTGCGCACAAGTTTCAAAATAACAGTTTTTAGTAAAAGCAATTTAAAGTTTAAATTTTCTATAAATTACTTTATTATTAGCTTAATACATTTGGCCATAATATTGGCTCTAATTGTAGTATCGACTTAAATTTTTTTCATAAGATTCCTTATATTCCATTCTTCAAAATTAAATCATAATAAAAAATTGAGTTTTTTGAAGGGTTTAAGGTGATCTCCCTCCTTAAAAGGGGAGTGGTCACTTTTACGTACCTTTAAAAGTATCATTTTTAGACCTATACTGGATTGAATGTTCTACTCATGATTTTTGCTTGATTTACATGAAATTTTTTGAGTAACTGCCTATAATACTGTTTATTATATATGCAATATAAAAAACCCTACACCACCACGCGTACAGTTATCGCAACTCGACCTATCTTAAAATTAGCAAGAATGTGGACGAAATTTCATTAATATGACTATTAGTATGACTAATCAATGAGCTGTTCAATCTATACTTATATATAAAGAGAAAGCGATTTTATGGGTCGAGGGTAATCTCCAGAACCACTGCACCTATTTGAAAAATTCTTTCACTGTTTGAAATTATCAAGGAGGACGGCTTGACCATGAGGATTCGCAGAGGCATAATACACCAACGAGACGACACACTACCTTTTTTTAAAAAAAAGCGTAAGAGGATGTGACTGCATATAATTAGGAAAATGGGGGGGGGGGGAATTAAGCGGTCTAGAAAGAATTTAAGGAAAACGGAATGACACAAAGAAAGAAAAAAGACATTTTAAATTATGGGAAAAATGAGTTGGGAGTAATCCCAGTGTCAAGCACTAGAATCGCTCTAGGTCTACAATTAAATTCTCTATTGTCATAACCAGGAAGATTGGCAATTTCTTCATTAGGGGTGGAGTAAAGACTATTATAAAACTTAGTGGCGAGATTAATTATAGTCAGGCGAATGGGTTCAATACTTAGATCTTTGTGGAGGGAGTAGTTAGTTTTATATCTATTGGCTTTAGTGATTAGACGTAAGGTTTTATTTTGTGTGCATTACAATTTCTGGATATGACTGTTAGTCGCTGATCCCCATACAGGTACTGCATAAAGAAGTATAGGTCGAGGTACTGTTTTGTAAAGCAGAAGTTTATTTTCTATACTCATCTCCTTCTGGAACAGGAGGTGGGGGATAACTTTTCTACCTTTAAAAAAATTGCAGATATTATTATTAATATTTTTCTTCCAAGTAAGCTTACTATCCACGAAGATACCCAAATATTTCACTTCCCTTTCAAAGTGTATGAGCTGACCATAAACGTTAACTGGGGGTGGGGGAATCCTATTGTATGAAAAGAAGATAGCTTCTGTTTTACTGGGATTTAATTTAATACGCCATTTATCAAACCAGCGCTCAAGAATGTTAATTTGACGTTGAAGGTAAGTATGCGTATATCTGACATTATGGTTTTTAGCGAGAATGGCTGCATCATCAGCATAGAGGGCAAGCGAAGTGTTCGAGGTGGTGGGGATATCATTTATAAATAAGGTAAATGAGACCGGTACGAGTTTCGAACCTTGAGGAACTCCCGCATTAACAGGGCGTAGGTCTGAAGTGGTACCAGAATAGCTTACAGCAAAAGTTCTGTCCGAAAGATAGGATTATTTAAGTTTAATTAGGGCAGCTGGCATTTTAAATTTAATGAGTTTATAGATAAGGCCACTGTGCCAGACAGTATCAAAAGCTTTAAGAATATCAAAGAAGACAACACCAGTCTGCATTCTGTTCTGTAGTCCATCATGAAAATAAGTGGTCTTATATTTATGTTACACCGAGATTTCAAAAAATCGTTTGCAGTGTGAAATTAACTCAATTTTTTTCCTTTAAGCGATTTCTTTAAGAAAATATAACTTTTTTCATTTGCTTCAAATTTTAAAATTATTCATTTTATGCAGTGTAATATTAAAATGAGTGATATTTTGGGTGGTCTTATAATTTTGTTACACACTGTATATTTATACACTGCTCAAAACAATTAGGGGAGCACATGGTTTTAACGAAATTACGCAAATACTTACACCGATCAGTAACATAAAATAAATCATCCATAATTTAAAGCCTAGCAGGAAACAGAAGAAGAAAACTTCATATGCAAATCAAAGTTCATGACGTCAAAAACCAGAAAAAGAACATAAGGGCGGAAATAGGGATGTTGCAGAAATGTCTGTTTCACTGCCTTAACTGTGAAATTCGATTGCTCAGTTATTCTTTTTGAGAAAAGGTGACTTGAAAATGTCTCAACAACTTGATTTACCGGAATCCATGGCATGGCTTATTATAGGCAGACTTGAATCCGGGAAAACACAACGTTGTGTCGCGGACGCTGTTGGAGTCGCCAGAAGTGTCGTTGCAAGGCTGTGGAATCGATTCCAAGAAATAGGGAATGTTAGACGTTGACCAGGGCAAGGTCGGCCACGCGCCACTACAGCAACTGATGACCGGTATATACTGTTAACAGCTCGTCGAAACAGAACAGACAATGCTACTCAGCTGCAAAGACAGTTGCTCTTTGAATCAGGACGAAGGGTATCCAGCCAAACAGTACGTAATAGGCTTCATCAGGGAGGTCTCTATGCACGTAAGCCAATGGTCTGCATTTCGTTGACCTCACGCCAACGTGCGGCCTGAAGAAGATGGGCCGCTGAACATCGAGATTGGGAGCAACATGATTGGAGCCAAGTGCTGTTTACAGACGAGACCCGATTCAGTCTGGACTGTGACACCCGATGTGTTTTGGTATGGAGGGAAAGGGGCACTCGAAATAACCCCACATTCGTTCGTGAAAGGTCACAATGCAGACGAGCTGGTTTTATGGTATGGGATATAATCAGCATAGGTGGACGTACGGACCTGCATATCATTCGGAATGGTATTTTGACAGCCCGAAGGTATGCAAACGAGATACTGAGACCTCATGTCATACCTTACGCTGCAGCCATTGGAGATTCTTTTGTTTTCCAGCATGATAATGCAAGACCGCATACAGCTCGTCTTGTGGAGAACATGCTTGAATCTGAAACAATACAGCGTATGGAATGGCCAGCGTGCTCTCCTGACCTGAATCCAATCGAGCATGTTTGGGACATGCTCGGACGACGAACTGTTGCGAGACCAAGGCCTCCTTTTACTCTCCGAGACCTTGAGATTGCATTTCTTAAGGAGTGGAACATTATTCCCTAAAGTCTTATCGATAACATCATCGCATCCATGGAAAACAGGTGTGCAGCAGTCTTAGCTATTCGAGGAGACCACACGCCATATTAAAAATCTTGCATCATTTCTAAACAATACTTTTTTTTATCGTTTACATGTAACGAAATTGTTGCCCTAATTAATCTTTTCATGTTTTTTCCATATTTTCAAAGAATCAAAGCTTAATTACAAATTTTTTACGTCTTTTTTTCTATATTGCGTATTGATACGCGTGTACTATCCATTTTATGCTAATACGTGGCTGACTCGCACAGTTTTCTTAACTTCTTTGCTTGCTCCCCTAATTTTTTTGAGCAGTGTGTATATATATATTCTTTCGCTCACTCCTTTCAACAACGTCATATCTCAAAAAACAAGATTTTTCAGGAGATTTGAAAGTTTAAAAGTACATTGAAATGTATTGAAAACTAGACGTATTACCCGGATTCCCTCGGGATTCAGTTTCTGTTATTATTTATTTTCAATGATTAGCCTCATGTTATGATGTTCTAAAGTTTTCGCTAAATTCTTTTGCGGTAGCAAATAGCATTAGTTTGTTGTCGGTGCTGTCGTTGTTCATCGCTTTCCTCTCCTTTCGATGTTGAAGCTCGAAGACGATGGTATGTTCGACGCGTT
The DNA here is from genome assembly GCA_907164885.2 of Dolomedes plantarius. Lineage (NCBI taxonomy): Eukaryota > Metazoa > Arthropoda > Arachnida > Araneae > Dolomedidae > Dolomedes > Dolomedes plantarius. The sequence continues at coordinate 176,634,264 of OU015498.1, read as the reverse complement.
AAAAGTTTCTTCATCAGTCTCACTGCTTCGGATCACTACAATTCGAATTCTGTTGCCTTCGAGCTCTTGGGAATATTTTTTCTTCAGATTCTTGTCCTTCTAACTGCATTTTGAGTTCTGTTGGCTTCGCGCGCTTGGGAATGTTTTTCTCCGGATTCTTGTGTTCGTCTAACTGCATTTCGAATTCCGTTGTTTCGAGCTCTTCTGTTTTTTTTTTCATCACATTGCTCATTTCTCAGCAATCATTTTGCCTTTACTTCTGCAGGATTAAAAGTTGCTCTCCTCTTTTTTGGCATTTTAAAGAATTAATTTAGAGCTAGTCAATAATGTTCGCATGGATTTATTATTATAGAAAAAAAATCAATAATGTTTGAATGGATTGAGATCGCATTCAATATTAAATCACAGCAAATCTGATAATTATTATAGAAAAAGTATATCCACGCATTTCAAGCTCGGAATTCTTTCTGAAAAGTAAATTGTCTGCTACGTTTCAATGCCACTTTCAGACCTTCTTACTTATAATATACACGTATTTCATGATTGTAATTCTTTCTCTAAACTAAATCATCTGCTATGTTTCAATGTCCCTTCAGTTATATAAATCATCGCGTCAAGGCTAAACGCACGTGTTTCTAGCTAAGTGAACGTGTCCTTCAGTATATTTGAGTTTGAACAGGTAGCTTGGGATAGTTTCAATTCATGAAATGGATAGATAACACATTCATTGAAAATGAATGACTTTCCATCCTTATATTTCCATTTTTAAAAAGAAATATTCCGGCGTTGCCACGTATATGAAAATAATATATCAAATTCATTCTTGCATGCGCCAATATATGAATAAATCATGTTTTTAATTGATGTGTATTTATTTTTACGGAAATGTTATAATTTAATATGCAACAAGGAAATGTTACAATGGCTTTGAACAAAAATATCCGTCGATACCACGCAAACTCGTTCTAACATAATTCGGGAATGGAACGTCGTAGCGGGATGAAAATAGTCTATAACCTTCGCGCAAGTTCAAGCAATAAGTTGACCAAGTTTCATCGCAATCAGATGAACGGTACGGCAGCGTATAAAATACGAACAAACAAACATTCATTTTTATATATATAGATAAATTTTAATTCTGCTCTCTAGCGGCTAAATATTAAGCAGTGAGATATGACGATCTTGTAAGGATATACTACTCTTTCAGGGCATTCTAAAAACAAGCATAACGAAAAATCGCCGATTTTTGAGATATGAAGTTCTGGAAATGAGTGAGCGATATATATGTGATAATATTATTGATAATCTTTAATCGCCCTTATCTGAACTTTCTTTCTAAATGTGGTAATCTTCTGACACCTTGGCGAGATGCTCCGCCTTTCTATATACGAACTCTGTCCGCCAATTCCTGGCAACTCCTCTTCGACCTAATTCGCGCGCAACGAGAGACGCGGGTTGGCTTCGATGCGAGTAACATGTTGGGTAACATGGAATAAACTTTAGTTGTTCTTTGTAAATTGAAATTGCATTTAATTTCTGCCTCGATTGTGTTTCTTCAAGAGATGACCCAATTTGGGTCATTTCAGAGAGTCTGACAAGATCTAAACCTTTTAAAAATGCGACTGCAACGTGAGCAAGTTAAAAAGTCTTTATTCTACAGGAGTTTCGCTTTGGATTCCCGCCTGAGTTCGTTCCTGAATGCGCAATCTTGAAAGGAGAAAGGTTACCAGTGCTAATACATCCGTGATCATCTCGAAGTCTTTAAGAAGTCTTTCAAATTTTTGTGTGTGCACGATAATACAAGCGTCTACAGACAGCAATCTAAATCCAGCATCAGTTTCGTTTTGCTCCTGCTGCCATCTGTTGACTTATATGGGAATCTTTTTATTATAAGTTTTTTTCTATTTCTACGTAATTTAGTATGTTTTAAAATCTGAATTACATATATAAAACAGGATTTAAAGAGATTTTAACAAAATAAATAAATGAATAAATTGAAATAAGTATATTATTGAATTTTAAATTTACTTTCTTCAAATGTCCACAATAATTTTTAAATTTACTTTAATTTTACTTTTTAAATTTACTTTCTTCAAATATTAAAATAGTATTCCGATGTTTATTAAGAAAATACGTCATATTTTCTACTTCTACGCAATTTAGTATGTTTTAAAATCTGAATTATATATATATAACACAGGATTTAAAGGTATTTTAACAAAATAAATAAATGAATAAGTTGAAATAAGTATATTATAGAATTTTAAATTTACTTTCTTCAAATATCCACAATAATTTTAATTTGTAAAATTTTAATTTGTGAATTAGAAAATGAATGTATTTGATAAGCTTGAATTAAATGTAATTTGATAAGCTTGAAATTTTGATGAACCCTTTATATCTCAACACCTCTGATTTGAAAAAAAAAATTTACTCATACATTAGAATACATTATTCTAAGCACGTAAAGAATAATAAAAAAAATTCACAACATAATATTAATAATTTATTGAAAAAAAATTGATTGTTGCATTTCTGCAACATTATGCAAAATGACAAAATATGGATTGTTGCATTTCTGCAACAATGTGAAAATGACACTAAGATTCAAATATTCAAAAATTTTAATTTAGGTGGAAATTTTTAAAACCGTTGTTACTTTTGCTGTAGCAAAGTCCTACACCACATTTGTCACAAATAGTTTGTGTGAATTCTTTGCATTTTAGCAGGGCCCGATTTAGAAAATTCTTGACTATAGACACAACTCGGGATGGGGGTCCCCTAACACTGATGTGCGAGTAAGATTTCCAAAATTGGCACAAAAAAAATCATGAATCATTGTGAAAGTACCATTTTACAAAGAATTGGCTATTAGAAGCGTAGAAGCCTAGAACATTATCAAATAACAAAAAGCAATACAACATATTAACTTCATCATTAAAACACCAATACAATGCAACCAGAAAAACTTATTAATCCCTTATATACACTTTAACATACATAGGATGAACTATACATATGATGAACCTATCAATCAAATTTGAAAGCATATATAAAAAATTGCTATTAAAAAAGGTAAAATAAAAAAATTTGAATTGGGAATTTTTCCTTTTTAAAATAAAATTTTTTTTTGGGGGGCCCCCGACATTCGGGGGCCCCTAGGCCCGGGCCTACTGTGCCTAATGGAAAATCAGGGCCTGCATTTTAGGCATTTACATCGGATTCTTTTTTCAGCCCAAATTATGTTTGCTATATTCACTTACGACAAAGGGTCGGTCAATTTCAATGTGCGTTTTGGTAGATTTATCATCTCTGCTGACCGTTGACTTAGGTTCTTCACCTCCAAATAATAATGCTAAATGAACAATTTTATTGTCTTTCCATGATGTTGTTGAAACATCAACACCATCAACTGTTGCACAATATTAAACAGATGGTCCACATTCTCTTTTCTTCATCAGGTAATTTACAGTTAGGTATTAGTCCAGTCAATTTGTGCTCAAAAGGGAAAATTTCGAGGGGAAAATTTTGGGGTAGTTTTGATTTCTTCCATTTTATATGTTTTTTGGGGTGCTGAATCCGAATCTGAGGTTTGTTAACAAAATTTCGTGACGCAACATTAAAAAAAATGCGAAAAAAGGTAAAAATTTTCATTTTTTGGCGGTTTTTTGCTTATAACTCGGAAACTATCAACTTTTCGTATATAACCCAATTTATCAAAATTAAAGTACATAAAATTTCCTACAAATTTCACTGTTTAGGTTTTTTTCTCCGAAGGAACGATTGGGCTCAAGCGCTATTTGAAAATTGGCATATTTCGGCTGGCTCCGCAAAACCCCACCTTTTTACACTCCAAAACTTATCATTAAAGGCTGTCATTTAATTCCTCCATCCAATACAATGTAGGATTTTCAAAATCACATTGTATTTAAATTCTGTGCAAATATAATTCCGTCTTGTACGTCTTTTCATGTTATTTATTCTCGGCGAGCCTCACCAAATGATTTTATAACTGCCTCGTTTGGTTTAAAAGCCCTCTTTCCTTTTATTCGATTCCTTCACAGTCGACTCAAGGCCAACTACGTCACCGTGTACATGCGTACCCAATCAACACCCCCTATATCCGATATAGGGGTGTTGACCCAGTCTCAAGTCCCTTCATATTGTTCACGAGGTTTCCTCCCCTCCCCCCTCCAAAAAAAACAAAAAATAAAAACACCGGCCATCCGATTCCTACCAGTGGCAGTGCGAAGGAAGTAAGTAGTTCAGTGTTAGAATCCAACGACAACACGATTCAAAATTTATTTTTACGCGTAGTGTTAAAAACGGCTTCAAATGTGTGTTTTATTTGTGCTGGATAATAACGTAGAGAAGGTGATAACGGTGCGGCAAAGAGGTTTGAAAACGTTTATCGAGTCAAGAAAGAAGAGGAAGGATGGTGAGCATGTTCAGCTACGTGAAAAATCTGCAGTTGATGTTCATGAGCGATGTCGTACAAACTACATTAATAAAAGAATGATTGCAGCTCATTTGAAGAAGGCGGAACAGGGTAGAGAGCAAGTCAAAAGACGTTCTACTGAAGCGCATTTCAATTTCAAAACTAATTGTTTTATGTGTGGCCTCGTCATAACACCTGACTTTATAGAACAACAAAGAAAAAAGAAAACCAATCGTAATATTGTGTATCAGGTTCGAATTTTGAAAGTCAAGGAAACTATCATAAAAAGGGCAGAAGAACGTGGTGATGAGTATGGACAAGCCATAATCAAACGTCTTCTGCCTGTCTCAGACTTGGTGGTTTCTGATTGTCAGTATCATAGTTTATGCATGAGAAAATTGTACAATCGCCCAAAAATTCAAGAGAAGAGAAAAAGGGGTCCATTCGCCAATCATGTTGAAGCAGCAATGGAATATGTCTACACTTATCTTGAGAATAGTGATGGAGAATGTCAGTTTACGCTAGACGAGTTGGTAGACCAAATGAAGGGTGATTATCGTCCTGACATAAAGACAGTTAAAGCTCATCTACTCAAAAAATATGGAAGGGATATAATAATGACCTTTTCTCCAAACAAGAAGCTGGTAGTGTGTTTCAAAAACACAGGGTATAAAATTTTAAATGATGCTTGGTACCAGCAGGCGTTAAAAAAACAAGAGGAAAGACTCCGGATTATTAAGACGGCTGCTGCAATTGTTGTTGAGGATATCCGGAGCCAGGTTTATGAGACAGCACAGTACCTCTCACCTGATAAATTTTTGGAAGGAAATGAGGAACTCATTCCTGAAAGTCTCCGTACATTTATGGAAACAGTTGTACTAAACAAAAAACGTGGGGACCATGATATGTGGAAGAAGAAGAACACAGCACTGGCTCATAGTCTTGTAGCAGCAGTGAGGCCCAGATCATTCGTTTCACCAGTCCTCGTAGGGTTGGCAGTGTTTCTGTACAAGAAGTACGGCTCAAGGAAATTAGTCGATGTGGTTTCCTCATTGGGATTTTGTTCGACTTACACAGAGGTTGTTCGCCTGGAAGCATCAGCTGTCAGCAGCGATCCGCTGAAAGTTAACCAGCCATGCTTTTCACAGCAGGTGTGCGATAATGCTGATTTTAATGTACATACAATCGACGGATACAGCACCTTTCACGTCATGGGTACAGACTGAAGAACAGACTGAAGAAATACGCTTACATGATGCGGAAGGTATGTCTAATCTCACAATCTATTTCGTAATCACTCATCTCTCCTTAAGATATGATCACAAGTTGTTGTTTTCTCACCACCTCTTTCATTTTCCAGATGAACAAGCCCCCGACTCTGACGACAGAACAACCCGAACCTGTGCCAGGACTCGCCGCCTTCGAAGAACCTCAGCCAGGACCCTCTAAACGACAACGGCTCATATAATAATGTAATATATGATCATATGTATTGTAATACAATATAATAAAATGTAATAATTTTTCAAGATTTTTCTTTGGAATTTCAACTTTTTTGTAACAATTACAACTAATTTGTACAATTTCGGACTACTTTAAATAACTTAAACATTATTTTATTTTTGAAAAAGTTACCTGTACCTCTACATATACGATCTAAATAATGTATGTGCAGAGAACTGGGAGGAATTCACTAATTGACAGCCATTAATAATAAATTAGAATTAATAATAAATAATAAATAATAATAAATTAGTTATAAGCAAAAAATCGCCCAAAAATGAAAATTTTTACCTTTTTTTGCATTTTTTTTAATGTTGCGTCACGAAATTTTGTTAACAAACCTCAGATTCGGATTCAGCACCCCAAAAAACATAAAATTGAAGAAATCAAAACTACCCCAAAATTTTCCTCCGAAAAACACAATTTGACTGGACTATATACGATTTGTCCTAACTGTTCCTATAATATATTATAGACTAAGAATACCTTCATTCACCAAATACACAATCAAAGGAATTGACGTGAAATAATTGTCAAAGTATAATCGGAAATTTTTATGTCGACGAATAATTCTTAATAAAAGCATTAGATTATTGGATGCTGCTCCAAGATCTGGCTCTCCCGAGTTAATAACATTTTCTTTGCCTGAAACTGGTTCGATTTTGCAAGCAAATCCTGATGCATCACTCAAAACTTGAATTTTATACCCCATTTATGGGGTTTGTTCGGATTGTATCGCTTCATAAAATTACCTGACTTTGTTGAACAAATTTGTTCATCTACACATAGGTACTGTTCAAGAGGAATTTTAAATTTTCATTTATTTTTTCTAGAAGTCGTCTTATTTTGAAAAGTCTATCACGATTAGGGTTAGATACAGGAAGATTTTGAGTGTTACCGTTGAAGTGGCGTAATTCCTGTGATTTTTCAAACATATTCAAAAGTATAATTTCTTGAATAATTGGCAGACCAATAAAATTAGACCAGTAGACCAGGAGATGAATTACAAAGTAAATAACACCGACAAATTGCTGAATATCTAAGGTAGTTATAGTAAATGTAGAATTTGGATTTTCTTTAGTGGTGTACAAATTTGTTTTTTTTTAATTATTTCAAATATTTCTGCAGGAAAGAGGAATGAAAACGAAAACGAAATGGTGTATCCAATTCTAAAATATCCGGTAGTAATTTAGAGTCACCTAAGAATGAAAGTTGCTGCTGATTCAAAATTAAATTCTTTATTCTCCATAACATTTTTTTCTTTTTTTTCCAAACTTTTTTGAAATACGAACAAATGTACTGGAATCACCTGGAACACTTAAAGAGGGCCCAGGAACATTTACTAATGTGCTAGGATCACTGACCAAAGTACTAGGAACACTGATTGAAGTAATACTTTGAAAATTATCATTATTGATATTTGAATATTTACACGAATCACTTTCTTCACTTGTATCAACTGTTTCTGTTTCATTGACAAGCGGTACAAAATTTGGATCTGCTAAGCTATCATCACCATCATCGGATATTTCTATGTCATCTTCACTGTCTTATTTAATAAATATTCTATTTCTTCAGGTGTTAGACCTCTACGTCTAAATACCATTCTAAGGAAATAATTGGCAAGTTTCTCCTATGCTGTCAAGTGCACCTTTCCCATGGCCTGCCTCTGTACAATTCCATGTCACGTTTTGGATACTGGGAAACTATTCTTGTGTGCATTACCTTAACAAATGAAACATTTTGTTTCTGTATTGTGTACAGGGTGCATAACCTAACATATGAACAGTATTAATTGAATACTGGTTCTTGAAAAAAAATATTTTGAAATGGTCTGTAGATGAGCCCAGATGGCCGATGTGTCATGTTTGAGTCATTTGCTTGCCGTGGCAAAAGGAATCAATGTTAACGAATCCTTTTGTGTCTGGTAAAGAACACAGTTTCATTGCACATCTTTGTGCAATGAAATTTGTTTGAGAACTCTATCAAAGTGTACTGATTGGATTTCTTCACTATACTTACAACAGTAATTTTCACTGAAGTCTGTATGTATTAGTACTGCATTAGGTTGTAGATTCTTCTTTAAATCTGCTATGCCTGTATATTGATGTTTAATGTTGCCAAGATGAACCAAATAACGGTTTATATTCTCTTTTAATTTAGTAACTAAATTTAATGCTGTTTGTATCTCCTTATTTACAGATTTTGTCGCGACTTTTTTAACACCTTTGCAAGAATTAGTTTTCTCCAAGATCCACTTTTTGTATTTCACGTCTTTTTTCTGTTTTGAAACTGTTAAATGTTACTATATTATCTTTACAAATGACGTATTTTCTTAATAAACATAGGAATACTATTTGAATTCTTGCTACATGTTGCTGTTGCACATCTTCCGTATCTGATATTTCCTGTTCACTGCTTTTCTTCTGTCAATAATTTGTGGAACGTTTATCCTCAGTTTTCTTTTTTTGATATAATTCACATGGCGTCATATTATTTACTGGTTTGACTTTCTGTTTTTCAGGTTTTTTAAAAATATTTTAGTCTCTCCTTTTCTTTTAATTTTACAAGCAATACTAGATCTGATTTATTTTTCTCTCACCTTAGTCTATCTTACTTTTTTTTCTGCCTAAATTCTTCCTTATATAGTTTCTCCATAGTAGTTTTATTATTCTTAAAAGCCAAGGAAAAACAATTATCACTGTCATACTTTCAATAAATAATTGACCATTTTATACTATTTAATTGAAAAAATAAAGATAAAGCATTAAAATTTAGAAGATTTGATGTTTATTTTTAACTTCTCCCAATAAAATAATATAAGTTAAAATGGATTAACCTTACTTACTCAAATTAAAAATTATATGAATTTTTAATATGTACTTTATTGCATTAGATTATTCTTAAATATTGTTTAGTACATATATAAATGGAATCAGATCATTCCCACACAATTTAAATCATTCTTTCACATGTTAAAATTATGAAGGAATGATTAAATACTTATGAACACCATTTTGTACAAAAATTATTAGACTTAGTCAGGCCTTTTTTAGTACCGTGTGAAAACACAGTACTAAAAATACACACCTTTATTTGAGAAAGAACAGTATACCCAACTATTTTTTTAGAAATAAAGCACTGGGCATAGGTATATTTTCAGTTAACTAAATATCTTTTAAAACACATTTCCAATAATATAATAACAGAAAAAAGATAGTTTATTAGCTTTTATTAAATCTATAAAAGATGAGGAAATGATAGGTAATAAAAATACTTACTTTTTAAAAAATAAAACAGTCAATTTAATTTTTTTATTTTTTTATTTTTTTATTTTTTTTTTTTTGGGGGGGGGGTTTGTTTATACAGAGGCTGTTTCGCACATTTTTTAGACGATTTTGGTAAGTGGTAATAAAAAATCGTTTGCTGCAAAAGAAATAATTGCAATTGTACTATGTTTTTAAAAGTCAAAATTATCCTCTGCGGCTTGAAAGTTTTGTTTTTATTCAAAATGGCGTTTTTAACAAAGCAGTGGCTCAAAGGCTACATTTATGCTCTTTCCGAAGAGAAATATGCATACTCCGTTATCCAAAAACGATGTGAGAGTCATGGTTTTGTGATATCTAAAGCGTCGATAGGTAATATCGTCAACAAGAAAGGAAAAAAACGTCAAATTGGAGCCTCAAGTGGGACAAAAATTCCAAACAAGTATCGAAGGCAAAAACGGGCATCTTCGACTATTGCAAAGGTATGTTGTTTAATGTTAAAAGAAAATCCCCCTAGTCAAAGGACAGTTGCAAAATCATTAAAATGCTCAGTGTCCACTGTAAACAAAATGATAAACGTTGATTTAATTCTTAAGAAAGCGAAAAAACGCAATGTGCATCGTCTTCTTCCAAATCATATCGCTGAACGCAGGACACGCTGCAGAATTCTATATGAGAAACACTTATCCAAAGGAAAATGGAAAACAATTGTCACAATAGAGGAATCATGGGTGCATTTAAATGATTGCAACAAAAAAACAGCCATTTATTATCATAAAAGGGGAGAAAAAAATTTAAGTACATGGTTCAAAGAATTGAAATAAAGTTTTTCTAAGGGATTCATGATTGTTGCTGGTTTTTCTTATAATGGCAAGTTAAAAATAAAGAGAGTGGAAGAAAATGTCAAGATTAACTCCAAATACTATCAGAAACATATTTTATCGCCAATTTTTCTGAATGAAATACCATCGCTTTACCCACAGTGCCATCAATCTGTGAGACTCCATCAGGACAAAGCTAGCAGTCACGCATCAAAATCCACTGTAAATTTCCTAAAAGAAATTGAACAAAAAAACTGGTATCAAGGCCATACCCTTCACTAATATCCCTACTAAATCTCCCGATGTATCACCTATGGATTTTTGTGCATTCCGACTTTTAAAATCAGCATTATCCAAACGTCGTCCCAAAACCCTTACAGGACTCTGGAAAGCTGTTCAGGAGGAATGGGATAGAATACCTCTTCTGACACTTCAAAAGGCATTATTATCCTGGAAATTGCGGTGTCGAAAGATAGTTCAGAATAAGGGATGTCAAATAGAACATTTAAAACACAAGAATTTTATGTAATTTAGTTTTGTGAATACAATATACATCGTCTAAAAAATGTGTGAACAGTCTCTGTACATTCATTTTATATAATCATTACATATATTACATATAATCATTACACATATTCTAGAGGTTGCAGACATTGTCATTTTCATAATTAATAAAACTTTTCAAATGGAAAAAAAATTCAATTACAAAAGAATTGTTCAATCCTTGTAGAGATACACCAAGTCCACCCTAAAACTTATGTAGTGCACAAAATGCTCCTTCTGTTGACACAGAAAGAAGTCACAGTTGAAGCAAAGGCAGCATTATATTACCCGTGAAGATAATAAAATCTTTAAAAAACATAATTTGACTAATTAACAGTTCATTGCTCTAAATATCTTAGCGCTAAATTTTAACTTATAATTCATTTTGAATTCATAATTAAATCTAATGCTATTTTATTAGATTCCCCATGTTCTGGTTTTCATATTGCATTTCGTGAAATCCTTTTTCTTTTTCGTGTTGAAAACAACCTTCTCTGAGGCTCTAAACATTTATTGTGGGGTACAGATTTGTTCTGAAGTGTGAGTGTATTCTTCATGCTTTTTGAATTGATGAAAGCTCTTAAAGATGGTCTGAGGGACTTCAAATTATTTTCTACAAATTTTGCATCATCCAAACATGATACATCATCTAGGATTTCGAGAAATTTTTTTTTTAGTTGCTCTTTTTTTTCTAATAGGCTTAGACTAGAAGACCTTTCATTTTTTTTTGCTGAGTTCTGCTATTAAAATATTTGCTTCATGGGATGTACTTCCTTCGTCTACAGATAAATCATTTTGAGCAGAATATGATGCAATTTTTAAAGCCAGACATTGTCGCTTACTCTCTGAGAGTGAGATGTCCAATATCCTTAGTATGGCCAACGTGCACATTACAGAACTTAACACTACAGGGTGGCTAATAAATACTGTGACAAATATCGAATCATTTAATTACACACAGATGAAATAGAAAATGGAAAATACAACAATATTATGAACATTATACATGAAAGTTTACCATGAAATAATTTTACTCGAATCGACCGCCATCTTTATGGATTACTAAACATAATCTCTTACGCCACTGTCCTATTGCGGCACGAATCATTTTATGAGGTAATTTGTCCCATTCACTCCGTATGGAAGCTTTGAGGGAGTCCAAACTTCTGTGCTGCTTAGCATTTACTTTAGACTCTAAAATCCCCCAAATGTAATAGTCTAAAGGATTTAGATCTGGTGAAGAAGGTGGCCAATCTTCTTGCTTGATAAACTTCGGGCAATTGGCATGGAGTCATTTCTGTGTTGTTTTGGATCTGTGGGACGGTGCAGAATCTTGCTGAAATATCCAATTCTCTTTTGGGATACAATCTGTTAGCATGTGGTAATAAACGTGTAGCCAATACTTCCTGTTTGTAATATTCAGCATTGATTTTTACCCCTTTATCGATGAATTTCAGAGGCAGTTTTCCATTGTGTGACACTGCAGCCCAAACCATAACAGAATTCTTGTTCTGAAAGTGTTTAACAGTTCGAAGATTTTCAGGTATATCCTCGAAGGTTCCTGAATATACAACATCATTTTTAGCATTATAACTTTGTTCTGTACAAAACAGCTTCTCATCAGAGAAAATTATTTTTTCAACACTTTTGCTACCGTGCCGGTTCAGCAATTTCTTACATCTTTGTAACCTTTTTACTATTTGTGCAGTAGTCAAACCTTGAACTTTTCTTTTGCGATAAGGGCGAAAACCCAGGTCTTCATTTATGATAAATTGCATAGTTCTGCGACTGATGTTCTCTTCTGCAGCCATTTTATTTGCAGAACGTTGTGGATTTCTTCGTATCTTTTCACGAATTCTTTTGATACGTTCTTTTGTACGAACAGTGCGTGGACGACCGGACCTTTGTCGATCTTTACAGCTATTGGTATCCAATAATCGATTTATAGTCCTATATATAAACGTCCTATTAAAACCAAGGCATTTTAATTGCTTAAATATTTTACCTGCAGAAAATCCGCGATCAAAAAGCTGTTTAACCATTAACCTTTTGGCTTCCATCTTTAAAAATATTCTACATGTTTTACTTTAAACAAAAATCGTCTGCGTTTACAAAAAGTTGCCAATCACACAAATAGATAGATAAATTGTTTTTCCAAACGATTAAAATTAACTCTTATTTTTTGGAGTGTTACAGTATTTATTAGCCACCCTGTACAAGTTCCAGTATCAGTTACTGTAACTTTTATTTCTGCAGGGCAGTAACCATTAATTTTGTTACTCCCTTGTGTCTTTAAGTGTCGCATTCCTTCTCCTTTAGAAATGTAGTATCCTGATCGATGGCACGTAAAATAATATTTTTTACTCGAAGCAGATGAGCATGCTCTACAATCCTTAATGTATTGACAAATTTCTTCTTTTTCAGTTCTTTCTTTCCACGTTTCAAATTGTTCAAAATTTTTAAACTCCAAATCAATATATTCAACTTTGATGTCGTGTACAGTTGCAAAATGTACACGCAAGTCATTCTTCATAGACTCATAGCTGCACAGAGGACATTTCCAGGAATATGCATTTGTTTGATCATTCACATTATGATTTTTTTTTAAATGAGACCTTAAATTATACATATCACTGACCTTGTAATTACAAAGATGATATTTATATGCATAATCTTTTCCATCTCTTGTGCTAGGAAAATCACTAACATGGTCAGAATGTTTTTTCTTCACATGCTGCCTTAATGCCTTATAACTTCCGTAGATATTATTACACAACGCGCAGATGAATTTTCCAGGCGATGACTCTACAGGAGGAATAGATGTTAAAGATTCGGCATCTTCAGGAACAGACATTTTTACTTAGATTCACTAAAGTATAGAAAGACAAAATGGAACGCTAAGATAATGTTATACGCAAATGTAACCGCTAAGATATACAAGGACAAAATGGAGCGTATTGTAGAGTGGTTCACAGACAAAAAAATTCCTTTTGCCAGGTTCCCGTAACAATTCTCATGTAATAAAATCATAAAAAAAAGATTCCCATATAAGCCAACAGATGGCAGCAGGAGCAAAACGAAACTGATGCTGGATTTAGATTGCCGTCTGTAGACGCTTGTCACGATAATCATCAACAAATTTATTTTCAAGATAAATACAATGATTTCTTGTGTGTACGCAGATCGCTGCACAGGGAAATCGCCAACACGAAGAACACCGTCAGAGTGTTTTTACTCTGACGGTGTTCTTTACAAAAATTTTTGTAACGTAGTACTCTGACGGTTATTACTTTACAAACATTTTCTCATTTTATAAAGTATTTTATTTTGTGTTTACAAAAGTTGGTGTTGTAAACAAGTCAGTTATTATATTATTTTTTGTAATTTCTAGTATTATATAAGTAATGCAAAATGACCACTGCCAAAGTAAATGTCGAACATGACGATTCTTTTAGAATCCCGAAGAGTGAGACTGAGATTAACATTATGCTCTTTGAAGATGGCACTATAGATATAGATTCATGGCTATCCTATTTTAATAAAAAATGTACGGAAGGAAACAAAGACGACGAATGGAAAGTAAAAAATTTTTCACGATTTTTAAAAGGAAAAGCACTTAACGTTTATATTGAAAATTGCTACCAAGTTAATAATTTTACAGAAATAGTAACCGTGTTAAAAGAAAATTTCTTCACCCCTACCTTAACTACCTTTAGTGAATTTGCAGGGTTAAAATTTAATGAAAATAATGATGATATTACGAAATACACTGCTGGCCACCCAAATTGCAACACCAAGAAAGACAAGAGATATCACAACAAAATTTATTTTGTAGATAACTTGTTGACCAAGTATCAAATGATTAAATTTATAGACTTCTGTGAAGTGTGGTTCCTGCCAAAATCAGTATCCAGAGTAGCCGCCATTGTTGGAGATCACCGCTGCCGCACGCCTCGGCATTGATTCAAAGAGACTTTGGATGAGTTCTTGGGGTACAGCAGACCAAGCAGCTTCCACACGTTGCCAAAGTTGATCTGCTGTAGCAGCTGGGGATGGAATCTGGGTCAATCGTAGAGCAACCATGGACCACATGTTTTCTATCGGCGAAAGATCCGGAGAGCGAGGCGGCCAGGGAAGCAATTCAATCTGGCGATTGACGAAGAACCGTTGGACAATGCGTGCCACGTGTGGTCGCGGATTATCCTGTTGAAATATGGCTGGGGGAAAGCCCTGAAGGTAAGGAAGGACAACTGGCTCCAACACCTCGGAGATGTAGCGCTGGCTGTTTAAAGCACCGGCAATGCGTACTAGAGGTGTGCGAGAGTGATATCCAATACCGCCCCATACCATAATACCCGGTGCAGGACCAGTGTGGCGGTGCATAACGCAGCTGTTCAGCATCCTCTCTTCACGGTGTCTCCAGACTCGAATGCGACCATCGTGGTGTTGCAGACAGAAGCGTGACTCGTCAGTAAAGACAATTTCATTCCATTCTGCCGTCCACATCCTTCTGTGATCGCACCATTGGCGGCGGAGACGTCTGTGGTTCTGCGTCAAGGGTAGACAAAGCAATGGACGTCTTGCGGACAGACCACTCTGCTGTAAACGGCGTCGAATGGTACGTGCAGACACTGGATGATGCGTTACAGACTGCATGTGCTGTGCTATGGTTCGTGATGTGACTGAGCGATCCGTCACTGCCACGCGCACAATTTGCCTGTCATCACGTGAAGTGGTGCGCTGAGGTGGATGCTATCGAACACGCCGGTCCGTCGTACCCTCCTGCATCCAACGATCACATATCCGCATTACAGTTGTTTGGTTTCGTCCAACACAACTACCGATTTCCCTGAAAGATAATCCACAATCTCGGTAGGCCACTATCCTTCCTCTGTCGAACTCGGATACTTGATCAAAAGATGATCGCTGTTTTCGACGAGGCATAATTGATCGTTTTTTTTGAAAAAACCACAAGAAAAACACAATTGCCGAACTTGAAATCGTCGAAATCTCCAAGCCTTAAATAGCGCTTTAAAGTGGCGCCACAGGCGCGCGTGATGTGCGTCTGCGCTGAAATTCTAATCATTTGCATATCTCACCTCCGCTAATGCATGTTGTAAATTTCATGTTATTTGCATGTTTCCTTCAGGGTGTTGCATTTACAGTGGCCAGCAGTGTATTTCAGGAGAAATTTAAATTACACCATGAATAAGTCACCAGTTTATAAATCATTCGGCTATCCTTAATCTTTCTATTTTAGCATTCCTGTCCTATCGCCCTCCTAATTAATTTTGAAGAAACCCCGTGAGTGTAAATGAAACTCACCTTTGTACTTTTTGAAGCTTACTACATTTTATATGAAAAATACTACGTACTGAATAAAGATTACTGATTTTATACTAGGGTTTCCACTCATTGTCCTCTCTGTTTCTTCGCGCTGTTCAAATGTTCCCTTTGAACAGTTGCCAGTCCCTCTCATGTTTGAGAAACTTGCCTGCCGCTTTTCATTTTGTGCGGTTTGCTCAACTTGAGTTTCAGGTTGGCAGCACCTTCCCTTTTGTAAACGCTCACGAAGATGTACTCACGACAGGTCACATACCTCAAATTTATGTTTGTATTGTCTTGATTTTTTTTTTTTTGCTTCACAATAATTGAATGTTAGTGTCAATTGTTGGAATTTGTATTTTTGTTCGAATTTTTGCAGCATCAGGTACCAGACATTTGGTATTGATGTTGAAAGTTACATTTTGACAGCATTTGGTAAATTTATTTTACTGATTGCTGAAAGAACTTTTTAATATTTTTGTTTACATAATCAAGAGAAAAATAAAGTGTGTTTTGTGTAAAGAAAAAGTCAATAACCAATGTGAAACGTAACAATAAACAACCAAGAAGATTATTTTTCTAAAAAGTGACTACAACCCAGGAGATCTCCAAAAGAACTAAACCATACTCAACTACTAAAAACTGTGGGGAAGAAAACTTTTGTGTTTTTATAACTATTTGAACTGTGCCCGTCCAAGACTCCTAAAACTTTTCAAAGACTGTGATACATATGTTAGGGACTGAGACATGCACAATTACTTTTGCTTGTATTTGTATTTGGAACATCTTTACATCTGTTGTTATTTGTGTTTTCATTTAGGTTTATTTTACTCCAGATATTTGTTTTTAAAATTATGACATTTTTCATACTATTATGTCTTTCAATTGTATTTTTTAACATAGACGATTTGTGATTCTCGAGCCAACTTCAACCTAATATTCTAACTACTAAATTTCATGTTCTCACTATCTGGAATGTCTTGAAGTCGACGGCCGCGACTCCAATCCATTTTAGATGGGGGGGGGGGGTGTTATGTGATAATATTACTATTAATCGTCCTTATCTGAACTTTCTTTCTAAAAATGGTAACCTTCTGTCACCTTGGCGAGATGCTTCGCATTTCCATATACTAACTCTCTCCGCCAATTCCTGGCAACCCCTCTTTGGCCTAATTCTATATTCGCGCTCAACGAGAGACGCAAGTTGGCTTCGATGTGAGTAACATGTTGCTGTTTTCATGGAATAAACTTTAGATGTTCTTTGTAAATTGAAATTGAATTTAATTTCGGCCTCGATTGTGTTTCTTCAAGAGATGACCCAATTTGGGTCATTTAATATATACTTGAATGAAAAAAAAAATTACACAAATCTTGACACTTGGAACACTTCCTTGGGGTATGACGAAAATCTTCACTGGGTAATCACAGCTTCAAATCAAAGTATATCAAAGATGAACAAAACCATTATATATATATATATATATATATATATATATATATATATATATATATATATATATATATATATATATATATATATATATATATATATATATATATATATATATATATATATATATATATATATGTAGGACGGCGTCTAGGGGTAAGTAACTTTACGGAAAGAATTATACGAAAGGAATAAAAAGATTAATATCTAAACTAACATTTTATTTACTTTTAAACACATAAAGAAAAGACATCACGCTATTTACAATTTACAAAGTTACGAGGAAGGTAAATTAAGGTTTTACTACAGAGCATGGTTCACCTGTGAGATGGGGACTCCGAAATATCCCAATTCGTTTAGCGAATTCGATAAAAACGCGACGCGGGAAAAGGCACGACTTTACTCGTCCATGTCAGCGGGGGGTCTGCGAGTGAGCTCCTAATGCTCTCTCCGAAAAGGTGACGTCATGCGCGTGCAAAGCTTTCCTATTGGACGCTTAAGCCCAACGGAATAAAATTCGTTCAGGTCGAAGTCTCCATCTCTCACAAATCAATTTTCTACAAGTTCGGCCAGCCTGGAATCACTGACCTCAGTGATCTGACTTTACATAAAACGATTGGCCTAAAACATCACTAAATAAATGTACATCAAAATTTCCGAAATGATTTAGATATGAGAAATAACCATACAATTTGCGCAAATGAATTACAATGACGAAATACAATAAACAAAAATAAAATAAGGGATAAGAGTTCGGTGGATTCTCTCCACTTGACCGTTTCCTCGTGGTACACCAGTGGTGATCTGCAGATGTTGGATGTTCTCTTCGGTACAATAGTCACTAAACACTTTGGAGATGAACGCAGAACCGCGATCTGTTATTATTCTTTGGGGATTACCGAAAGTATTTTGTTGCAATTTCAATTTATCGAGGGCATCTTCTGCGGTGGTAGATCTTACGGGATACAGCCAGGTGAACTTCGTGAAGGCGTCGACTATTGTGAGGATATGTTGGTACCTTTTGTTGGTAGAGGGCATAGGACCAATGAAATCTACGTGATAGGTGCTTAACGGTACATCTTCTTTCGGAATAGGGTATAGGAAACCTTCTTTTTTCCCACTCTTTCTGTTGGTTAAAATACACGGTACACAGTTAACGATCACGTTTTGCACTTGTCTGCTTAAATTAGGTATGAAAAATTCTCGTTTAACTATTTCTTCTGTTTTTGCAGCTGCGAAGTGTCCTTTCTCATGAGCTAGCTTGATTAGCTCAGTTTGCATATCTCTTGGTACTACTATTAATTCACGTTCATCTACGTATTTGTATAATATTTCGTTTTTAATGAAGAAGTCTGAAGTAGGGTTTGTTTCAATCAGTGAATTAAAATGTTGAGTGTTTTCGTCTCCTTGTTGAGCTCTTTTCAATCTGGCGGTGAGAGTATCGCTTGTAATTATGGCGACGGGGTATCGGCTTAAAGCGTCTACATGTTGCATTCTCTGGCCGGGTCGATGCACAATTTCGTAATCATAATTTTCCAACAGTAGTGCCCATCTCGCTATACGAGTAACTAAATCTTTTTTGTCCATAGTCTTTTGAAAAGCTGAACAGTCCGTTATGATTTTGAAATGTTGCCCTAGAAGGTAGATTCGAAATTTCTTTAAAGCGGTGACAACAGCAAGAACTTCCAGTTCATAGCTACTGTATTTCTCCTCGGCTGGAGTAGTTTTCTGCGACATGTATTGAACAGGGTGTAATTTTCCGTCATCCGCTTCCTGGAGCAAAACAGCGCCATATCCTTGTTGGCTTGCATCGGTGTGTAGTTCGGTTCTTTTCCCTTGCTGAAAAATGCTTAAAACGGGACTTTCAGTTAATAGTCTCTTGAGTTTTTCGAATGCTTCAATTTGGGCTTGTTCGAATACAAATGGATTGTCTTTTCTTGTTAGATCACTCAGAGGTTTCGCTATTTTAGAGTACGCGGGAATAAATTTTCGAAAGTAGCCGGTTAATCCTAAAAAACTTTGTATCTGCTTGACCGTTGTTGGCACTGGGAACTTCTTGACGGCTATCGTCTTCGCAATTGATGGGCGTATTGTTCCGTTTTCGACGACGTGACCCAAAAATTCGACTTTTCTACTTAGGAATCGACATTTCTCAAATTTAATTTCTAAGCCATACTTCGAAGCAACTTCAAACACTTTCTTTAGTTTTTCTAAACCTTCTTCTTCATCTTTTGCCGGAATTATCAAATCGTCCATGTAAATTACTACAATACCTTTTCGCATTAGTTCTCGAAAAATACTGTACACATATCTTTGGAATACGCTGGGACTAGTGCTTAGGCCGAAAGGTACTTTATTGAACTCGAATTGTCCGTCTGGAACAACGAAGGAGGTGAGGTGTTTGCAGTCTTCATTGACATCGACATGGAAAAATCCATTTTTCAAATCTAACGTAGTGTACACCTTGGCTTCTTGGAGTTTATCTAATACGTCTTCTATCAACGGCAATGGAAAACGATCCTTGACTAATTTCCGATTCAACTTTCTGTAGTCCACACACAATCTAGTGGTGCCATCTTTTTTCTTGACTAGCACAATTGTACTCGCATATTCGGATGAGCTTGGTCTTATAATTCCTTGTTCAAGCCATTCGTCGACTTGCTTGTTGACTGCTTGGTTCTCGGTAAAGGATAAGCGACGTGCAGGCTGGTAAACCGGTATGTCATCTTTCAAAATAATCCTCATGGACACGTTTGTCGTTTCGGTCTTTTTTGGCTCATAGTTGGAGATCAATTCAAACAGTTCTTTTCTTATTCGCGGATTGCTAACATGTTTGACTTCAATTTCGTCTTCAGTTTTCGCTTCGTATACTTGTGTGTGCATGAACCAAGTTTTATCTTCATATTTACGGAACTCAACACTTTCTTTGTCGAAGAAGACGGAGGCTTGTTCCAAAATATCTGATCCGATTACTGCCTGAAATTCTAAACACGACGTAGGTACGATGTGCCACGTGAGGGAATATTCTTTTCCATCCAATTCAATTTTCCGTTGGAACGACCCTTTTGTTTTGACTTCGTACTTCCCTAATCCAGATAACACTACTATGTCTTTCGAGAGTTCTGAGGGTTCGATTATTCCTTCGCATATATCTTCACGAATGAGTGTCGCTGAACTGCCGGTATCGATGAGAGCTTCAAACGTCTTGTTACCCATGGTTATTTTCTTCGTTTTAACTCTTTCTTGAGAGATTCGTGAGCAGACTTGAACCGGAGAGCTTGAAGATTTATTAATGTTTGGGTTTTTGGGTCGCTTTGTACAATCTACGGCATAATGACCTGGTCCTTTGCAGTAGCTACAGATTAGTTGTTTATTTCTTCCGGCGTAAGGAGTTCCGTTCGATTGAAAGTATTTATTTTCATGGCTATTGTTCCCAATTTGGAAATGTTCAGGTCTTCGAGAATAAGTATCGTTAGATCCTCTGGCTTCATATTTTCCTTTAGCGAATGAGTTGGATGACTTCGGTTTTAATGTTCTTCGGACATCTTCATATTCTTCAAATTTTTTAGTTAGTTCGGAAGGTGAGTTAATAGTAGACCATTCGTCTAGAAAATGGTGCTGAAGCTCGTAAGGTGCTTTCTTCTTAATTTGATCGGCTATAATTAACTCTCGCAGTTGATCGAAGGTTTCTATTTTCAAACCGGAAGTCCATCCGTCGAAATACGTCTGCAGTTCGTACTGAAAATCTTGCCATGTTCGCTCATCAGATTTTTGGTGAGATACAAATAGTTGACGAAGTTTTTCCGGAGACAACTTAAATCTTTTCAATAGTAAATCCTTGACGTGGTCGTAATCATTACATTTGTCCGCTGGTTCTCTTGCGATCAGATGAGCAACGTCAATGGGTATCAATCCTATCAGTCTCTGTACCCAATCTTTCTTCGGCAAAAATATCAATTCTGCGTGCCGTTCAAATAAGGTGAGGTTCAAGCTGATGTCATCCTTCATATTAAACTTATGGAAAGTTTCGTGAATCAATTTATTCGGCGCTTGGACGTTTTCGGAGTTGTTCGTCGTATTGACACTCTGTTGAACCTGTATTCGTAATTTCTCGAATTCATGTCCTCGCTGTTCTCGCTTCTGTTCAATTTCTCTATCTTCTGCTTCTCGGCGTAATTTTTCTTTTTCTTCTGCTTTTCGGCGTAATTTCTCTTCTTTTTCTTCTGCTTCTCGGCGTACGCGTTCCTCAGCTATGCTATCGATCAGTATTTTGACATCTTCCTCTACGTAATTTGGACTTTTCACGATCAGTTCTTTTATTCGAAGTTTAGTTGAACCCTCTTGGATACTTAACGACAATTCTGAGGCGAGTTCTATCAGGTCTTCTCTTTTCTTAGAGAGAAGAAATGCCATTTCGTATAAAAATAAATCGGAGTGGTAACCCAGAGAACAAATTTAATTTAAAACTTAGTTCAATATTTCTTCAAAACTTATTCTCAATGTGAGAAATTTATTTAGTCGCATTTAAAAAAGAAAAACGCTTGCTCAACCAGGAAGAAAGATAAAACGTGAACAATTAAATGCAATCTCTTACGATATTCGAATAAAACAAACAAATATTAGAAACTTCTGAAATCCGAAAATGGCACTAAAAACATATGCATAAACAACTTTTCAATTATTCACAATACCCTATTATTCATAAACAACTTTTAAATACAGAACAATATATATATATTTTTTTTTTCGTTGCGATAAAAGAACATTATTTGAACTCATGGTTTCACACAAAATGCAAAACATCCTTTCTCAGCATTAGACTAAACAGAGAAAGAAAGATAAACACCTGTCGCGACAGTTCGCCTAATGTCTGCGAACGAGCGGAAATGATTTTTTCATTTTATTACTCTTCTGTTAACATCTGATAGCAAACAAACACTCTGAGGGTAAAACTTTAGCTTTTCAATGTTCTATATCGAACAAGGCTGTATACCATAAAAATGGGTTAATTGATATCAGAAAAAGATTAAATATTTAAATATAGACTATTCTTAATTTATAAACATGGAAAGATAAATATTCAAATGAAATTTCGACACATATATTTCATACAACGTAATTGTAATATCTCTCGAATAATATGACTATGTTAATACAATCAATGTATTGGCGATTGTTCTTTGGCGTTGTTTCCTTGGCTTAATAATAAACATCACTGACCTGGCGATGGCGATTTCTCGGCGATTGGTGTGCTGTCCCTCTTTCGCTGGCGGGCTGATTTCTTTGGCGAATCTGTTAGCTGTGGACTTAAAAAAATACATTAGCATAGGACGTTGGTCTGTGAGCGAAAACCGAAAAAGGTGAACCCGAAAGGAAAAAATGCTCTTAGTTAAAAATAAAATTATTTCAAACCGAAAACGGAAGTAAAAGTATAAAATTCTTTAAACCGAAAACGAAAGTAAAAGTAAGGATGTTCCTAGGCAAATGCCTAATGTAAGGAAGCAGGTTTTAATCCGGGCCGGGGCCCCAATTTTTAGGACGGCGTCTAGGGGTAAGTAACTTTACGGAAAGAATTATACGAAAGGAATAAAAAGATTAATATCTAAACTAACATTTTATTTACTTTTAAACACATAAAGAAAAGACATCACGCTATTTACAATTTACAAAGTTACGAGGAAGGTAAATTAAGGTTTTACTACAGAGCATGGTTCACCTGTGAGATGGGGACTCCGAAATATCCCAATTCGTTTAGCGAATTCGATAAAAACGCGACGCGGGAAAGGCACGACTTTACTCGTCCATGTCAGCGGGGGGTCTGCGAGTGAGCTCCTAATGCTCTCTCCGAAAAGGTGACGTCATGCGCGTGCAAAGCTTTCCTATTGGACGCTTAAGCCCAACGGAATAAAATTCGTTCAGGTCGAAGTCTCCATCTCTCACAAATCAATTTTCTACATATATATATATATATATATATATATATATATATATATATATATATATATATATATATATATATGTACTGTAAACTTATCGTCGTGATCCGATGTATAAATGTCTCGAAGAATTATTCATAAATAGAGAAATGGCTCTTATTTACATCTTGTTTAATATACAATATTTCAATCGATCACTATATACATTCGATTCGTTCCGTAGAATCATCATACATCAACTAGGAAGAGCGGAGTTGATAAATACAGTTAAAATAGAGCCCATATCTCTCTATTCTGCCCTCTCGCTCGCGTCGTTTATGACATAGTCAAAGTTCAGTCTATTCTTTCTTAGTCTCCCGCGGTCTCTTATTTATCATTTTTCCTCCCCGTAACTTTCATGCTCCGTTTTCATGCCCCGTTTTCATGCCTCAGTGGCAGTCCCTTTGACCAAAAATATAGCAATGCATCACACTCGAATAATAACAGTACTTTAAACTTTTGAAGAGCAACACTTTGTAGGCATAATAATAATATACATTTTTACAGGTAAATGACTCTATATTTCCATCTGGGTACGAGATAGCAGTTCATTTACATGTAACAAAAATTATTCTTACACATTTCGTTAGCCAAAATTATTTTAACCAATTATTACAGATGCCTAATTCTTTTACCTTTATACCTAACCCAAAATTATGTTCCACTTATTTCTTATAACTTTACTTTAAGTAATACTAAGACAAAGTTATTACCTTAGCCCTTCTCTTAAAACAAAACACCAAACAAATTATTCTTCCACAATTCACATATATTCAATGCAAAAATTTCTAATATAACTACACTTTTGATTCCTTTCTTTTTTTCAAATTCTTTAGGGATTACTTGACTTAATCTTAAACAGTTACACATACATATTTTAATGAATTTTCTCCAAATCTTTAGGGATTACTTAAATTAATCTTAACTAGTTACAAATACATATTTAATGAATTTTTTCCGGGTTCTTTGGAAACCCCTTTAAATTATTTCTAATACTTTCTCACATAATACCATCAAGACCAGGTTATTATTTAACCCTTCACTTTAAATAACACAATACAAACAGAAGCTATAACTTAGCTTTTCAAAAAAAAAAAAAAATACATACCAAAGTATTCACACAATAAACAACAACAAAAAAAAATCACATATCTTATACACATTAATTCCTAATACCATTATATTCACAAATTTAATCCATTTTTCTTAGAATTCATAAATATTAGTTATCAATACCATTAAAAAAATACACATTTAATTAATTTTCCCAGAACTTCTTTCAGAGCTACTTAAATCACTTCTAAAACATTTACAAAATACACAATTAATTGATTTTCCCGAAATTCTTTAGGAATTGCTTAAATTATTGATACTCTTTGCTATTTTACGGGACCCTAAACAAAGGGGCGTGGTTTTGTTATTTTCTTATTTCACAATCTCTTATTGATCCATTTGTGAAGTTATGATCTAGTGTCGGTTCAAATTTACCCTTCTCGGTGTTAGTCTTGTCCCCCATACTTTTCGTCTGTTTCTTACCAGTATCGTTGGGACTTCCTTGGAAATTTAGTTCTTTGTCTTGCGTTTCACTACGAATATTCATATTCTCGTTGTTAGTTTCCTCTAGCCTTTTATTCCCTAGAATATCAATTTGATCCTTCCCCTCTTCTTCTTCCGTTGAATAACCCATTTCTCACACCTCATCTGAATTCTCATTGGGACTTAATTCCCCATCCAAATTTTTATCCTGAGATTTGTTGTTCTTGGTATCTTTTCCCTTGATTCTTTATTTCCACTCAATTTATCTCCCTGTGAGCCCATCACTTCCGGCGGCCCATCTCTATCGTTATTGGGGTTTAACTCACTATTTCCCACTTTTCCTGTAACCTCATCAGTCTTAGCTTCGATTTCTCTGGGACTTAATTCACTATTGTAACCGTTAGTTATAGTGGTTAGTTCGTGGTAGTACTTGGAATAACGGATGGTGATTACTCACATGTACTATGACAACTCAATTTATTTCACATTAACCCTTTATTTCCCAGTACCCTTTAAAGTTGAAATTCTGACTTAAAAATTTGTAGGCACTCTGTTTAGGCCTAAAGGAGTACAAAGTTAAAATTTCATAAAGATTGCACTCCCGGTTTCGATTTTGTAGGTGTTCCATACCGTGGAACACTGGGAAACTAGCGCTCTGAAAAGTGCGGCTAAGCGAGCATTGCGGTGAAGCGGAAAAAAACGCACACACACACACACACAAATAAAAACACAACAAAAAAAACTTGATTATATATGATTCTAAATAAATATTTACAGTTCCTGTATACAAAAACACACACACACACACAAATGAAAACACATAAAAAAACTTGATTATGTATGATTTTAAATAAATATTTTCAGTTCCTATATGCAAAAGCAGGTCCTATATACAAAAAAAAAACACAAATGAAAACACAACAAAAAAAACTTGATTATATATGATTTTAAATAAATATTTACAGTTCCTATATACAAAAGTAGTTCCTACACATAAAAATATTCACTAACTTATTTATTTTTCCTTCGTGATATTTTTGGAAGCCCGTCAGTCCCTTCTGAAAAACCGGTTGGACCGGTTTGGACTGGCTGAGCTGGACAGAGAGGTCGCCAGAGAGAGACACGCAAACCTCTCTAGTTTCCCAATGTTCCATATCGTGGAACACCTTTTGAAAATCTTTCGTTATTGCTATGGTTTCGGTATAAAAAAATTAAAATAATATAGAATAAATAGTTTAGAGTACAGCCAATAAAATTACATAGAAATTTTTTTCCCAGCAATTTTTTTTGTATTTAAAAATGATTTTTAATTTATGGCTCTGAAATATGGCTCTTTTTTATAACGCCGCTGGAACGAGGGTATGTATGGGCTTCTGACATGCTGCCATGTATTATCAAAAAGAGTAGATCAAAGTAAAAAAATGAAGCTAATTGCTTAATTTTACGCCGAATTTTGACGGTTTTAGAAGAGAGTAAAGTTTGGTGTTCCACTATGTGGAACAACGAGCCATTAAATCACTAACCGGCTGGCAAATCTGATTGGCTACTGAATATACGTTTTTCTGTGCTGCCATCTATTGGTCACTATTGCATTTAATTGTGCTAATATATTTAATTGTGGTAAGACGACAGACTACACCACGCAAGGTTTGTTACCGCTTACGATTCATACTGGTAAAAATTTTACATAATACGGCCTCAACATCACATTTAGCTTTCATTTGTCATATTTCGTTCAATTTTCGATGGAGAGCAAAAGCAGTGATGAGTTTTCGTCAAACACTTGTGAGTTTTGTGGAAAAAGGTTTACAAAGAAGAAAAATCTTTATCAACATATTAGAAATATTCACAAGATTGATCCAGATATTGCAGGCAAATTGAATTGTCCATCATCGGGATGCAAGTTAACATTTGTCTACTATAAAGATTTAAGGTTACATTTAACCTCTTTCCATCACTTAAATATTGTTTGTGAAGAATTGACTTTTAAATAGTGCTGTAATACAGAATTTTGATGAAACACTTTCACAGAATTTTTTATTTACAGATAATATGCTTAAGAAAAAAAGATAATGAAAAGAATAGACTGCATGTCATCAATTAATTTCTTTCTAAGTATATTTATGTGTAGTTTTTGTTTTAAATGACATTTTTTTCTTTTCTTTTCTTTCTTTCAATTCTTATTTGATAGGCTGCCATCTCATAATATGGGGATAAAATCAACATTGCCATGTCATTAAAATCTTAGTAAGATCATTCTGCAAAAATAGTTATTTTTCATTTCTTTGTGCTTTTTATTAGATGTAACATATATTATAAAAAAAGTTTTTTTTTAAAAGTACAGAACAATATTATATAAGATATTTTATAATAATCTTAAAATTTGTATCTGACATAATACTATAGTACAAAATAATATTGAAAAAGAAATGCAAGTTTATTATGTATTTGAAATATATTGATTTAATTCTAAATTTGATTTAGATAATATTTAATATTTTAAAACTCAATTTTACTTTCATATTGTTTTATCATAAATGTAATCTAAATAACATTTCATAAAAATATTATAGTTTTGCGAGATGATCGTTTTATTATAAATGTTAATGTATCCTTTTGCTTTTTATACGGTTTTTGGCCTAGGGACAATTAAAAACCGATTTTTTTCCTGTCCGATATTAATTTTACAAAAAACAAGCAATTATGACGTACGGTTTTTATAAATTTAAAAATTTCTATTTTACAAAAGAAGTGTTGTAAATTTATGTGTATTATACATAATTTAGAAAAGTCAGAAAAGCATATTTCTTTATTTAAAATTGTTATAGTAATATTAAATAAGCTATTTCAGTTTATTAAACATTCAGAAGTATCATAGAATTCAGAAGTTTACTTGAAAGTCTGGTGCTCTGATACATTTAAACCCATGTAAACAAACGCTATATGTCTTAGATAAATAGTTAGACACAATGACCGATAGATGGCAGCATTGAAAAACGTATTTTCAATAGCCAATCAGATTTGCCAACCGGTTAGAGATTTAACGGCTCGTTGTGGAACACCGGAGAGTAAAGGGTTAACACAATATACACACATATATATATATAAACATTTCATATTGATTACGATATCATGCAAGTTAACATTTCCATTAACGCTACCCTGTGATATATATCTAGCTATGAGCATCAATCAATACTACTAATCCCATTTTAACTAACTCTTTCCCTAATACGCACTGGGCATTGGCAGAAAAGCAAACCAAAACTATCCCTACCTTAATTTTGAAGATCGCGCCGTCACAGCAGCAGACCTCTCCTTGCAACAATAGATTCTCCGTCAGGGTACGCCTCGCCTGGATTGGCTGGGGGGGGCGGCGGTTATCGGACGTCTCTTGTCCCGAGTAGCGTCAGGGTCATCAGACGTCTCTTTCCCGAGTAGCGGCAGGATCACGATACGATTGCGGCGTAAGTCAGGGGACGTTTTCCGTCAAAACAAACTCGTTTCGGCTGGGCGTTGGTCAATCTCCGATCGGTCAGCTCCTCTCCTGTTGTCGGCATGAGAAGCTTTCGGTTGTACTGGTACAGGAGGCTTGCATCTACTTCTACAGTATAAATTCAATAGCACTTCCACTCGTCATCTGTCGAGCTTTCAATATCAAGCTCTTAGATATCTGGCGTATACGACAGCCTTGATACGCTAGGGTCCGTCCGTAGGCACCTTGTCATCTCAATCTCCGTCTAACTCTGGGGCTTTATCTCCGCCGCGCGCACTCACTGTTGCCCCCTACGCTCGTCTTAATGCTGCCTGCGTCTTTTTCGAGTTCTCAAATTAATCTGATTCTTTTCTACCTCTTTTCATACCGAGCTAAACTTTTATAATTTCTTATTCAGGCCTCCATTGGTGGCTATTTCCCGACCAATGAGCTAATCTGGGTCTCTTACTATTGGCTTCCCCCACATTTTAATATTCCTATTTTTCCAATCTAAATTGAAAGGAGGGTTGGCCCGTGCACCCTTCTGAGGTTTCTCTGGGGATCCTTATACCCCTAAATTCTCATGCTTCTTTCGCCCTTCTGCTATACTTCTAACGAAGTCAACCTCGTAAAACTTCCTAAATCCCTTTCTTATCTCAAATCCCTGTTAACTCTGTAGCTAACAAAATTAAATCAGCTTTCCGCCCCTTCCCTATGAATGTCATTTTTCGCTTCCAAATCACTTAACCACAAATACAACGAACGAGTGCAAATTCACTTTTACCACACAAACTCTTATCTTGATCTAATTGCCTCAACAATTATGATAATCCTACGAGCATTTAACTACCAGGGCCGGCAACAGGGGGCAAATGCTCAGGGGCCCGGGCCCCAAAATATTAATTAAAAATAAAAATTTTAAATTTAAATAAATTTAAATGCCAACAAGAATACAAACTTGTTGTTTAAAAAGTGAAAAAACAAATCAAGGCAGAGCGTGTGTCAGTGTGCAGTAGAGAAGTATGACGTTAGCGTTGTTGTAGTGGTCATTGAGGGTTGTGGCGCGGGTGATGGGGACGATAGAGCGAGGGCGCTGTGACTCCACTCCCTTCCCTTTGCCGGGAACATTCGCCACTCAGCGACAAGTTGTAACCTGAACGTCAAGATCAAGAAACTCCATCCCCCGCCTAAAGTTCATTGTTTACTCGTTGGTAGACCAAATAATCGTTTACTCTACAGTCACAGTTACAGATTAACAGTAGCAAGCTACACATTCTAGTGTTGTGTCATTGGTGTTGTACACAGGGGCGTAGCTACCGTGGAGCAGTTGGAGAACAGTACCGGATTGAGAGGGGGGATGAACTAACAGTAGAACTAACAGTAGATGAACTAACATTAGCAGGTTATATCCCAGAACGTGTCTCAAAAGAAGAATATTTTATAGAAGAACATGAAACTCCAACTACAACTCGTACTATGGATACCGGGATCAGGACTATAATTATAAATTCAGACTTGGGACCTCTAATAAACAAGGTGATAAACAGCAATATAATTGAGACTTTTGTGAAAATGGGCCCACCTGACATGCCGCCAGACCTGCCAAATGATGGGAAAAGGGCATTTCCAAAAACAGTTCCTTTTTCTAAAAGAAGAAGGAACCGAACGAAGAGAGTGTTAGGAGAGATTGGCTTGTATGGAGTGATACCGCCGAGTCATTGTTTTGTTTTCCGTGTAGACTTTTTGATAGCGGTTGTGGTAGTGAGAAATCTGATTCAAATAAGTCTGTTTTATTGAGTAACGATGGATGGGAGAAAGAAGATGGTTGGCGGAAGCTGTTAGACAAACAACCAACGCATGAAAGGAGCACCTCTCACAAGAATAGTTACATCCAATGGAGAGAGTTAGAAAGGCGGCTGAATGAAACTTCAGACATTCATTCGCAGCTTGATTCTGAATCGGCCTTAAGAACGAAATACTGGAAAGAAATATTTCAAAGACTGTTATATGTACAGTGACGCACCCAGGATTTTTTCTTGGGGGGGGGGCCCGAGATGAATGGATAAAAATATTTATAAAGCATGGGGGGGATGAGATGAACGAATAAAAATATTTATAATGCAAAATCAATATTTCTACTTCTTCTGGGGGGCAGGGCCCCGTCCCCCCTCGGTGCGCCACTGTATTTGTAGTTATGTTTATTGGGGAGCGAGGCTTAGCTTCCAGAGGAACCTACGAAAGAATAGGTGATCCCATCATTGGTAACTTTTTGGGGCTGATAGAGTTGTTATCTGAATTTGACCCATTACTAAGAAACATATCTCAAAAATAAAAATGGCTCAATAAAAGGGAAAACGACTTCAAGCGCACTACTTGTCTACAGATTTCCAAAATGAATTTATTTAAACTTGTGGTGCTAGAGTTCGGAAGAAAGTTCTAGAAGAGAGGAAAAAATCCAAATATTTTTCTATTATTGCTGACTCTACCCCAGATGTCTCCCACATGGAGCAAACAACATTGGTGTTAAGATACGTATTAGATTGCGAATCGGAATTTAAGGTTACTGAGAGATTCTTAAGTTTTGTTGATTGCAACCAAAAAACAGGACAGGATGCTGCTAACTTATTATGAGTGAACTGGAAAAGAACTCAATTCCTTTGAAGGATTGTAGGGGGCAAGGTTAACAACGATGCAAATATGACAGGAGTTTATAACGGTGCTCAAGCCCTTATAAAAAACATAACAATTGGAGATTAAAACATGGTGCGAGACGACATCGCCAATAGATGGCGCTTCTTCCCCACCGGAAATAAAAAAGAACTCAAAACGTGCTTTTCTTCGGTTGTGTTGAGACATTCTTCTATTCTATTGTCAAAACATTACACGGAAGCGATGTAATTCGTTAATTTTGGCATGATACTTTATGCCTTTCTGAAATCGTATAGGCTCTACAGAGCTAAATTCGTTGTTAAAATAAATCTGTAGTATTGAGTAATACAGTGGGTGATCGGTTAACGAACAGTTCGGACTGCGAACAATTCGGATAACGAACATTTTCACGAAAGATTTTTGTGTTCGGACAACGAACATATGTTCGGATAACGAACTAAAACGAATTCTACCGAACACCTCTATGACAAAAGGTCGAAAAAAATTTATAGTAGTCCAAGATCAACCAAGGGTTGGTTCAGTGAGTATATCTAATAATCCTAATCAAGAAGTCTACAAACGATACAATTTTAGTTATAAACATTTATTTTACATGTATGTACAACCCTTAAAGGGGGTCTACAAATTGCCACTAATCTAAGAGCCATGCTTACATGGAGAAGTTCCATCTAGTCGAATTTTAAAAACGGTGGAGGCGCTGCTCGCTACGCCATACATTTCGTCACAACCTCTCATCGGAGCTCGGAGCACACGACACGGTCACATACTGCGTAGTTTGCGCCGACTTTGTGAATTGTACACGTAACCTTTATGTACGCTAGTTGGTTTCTGCCCTTCTGAATTTTTGTATATGTGCTTTTTTGAACCCCTTATAAAAAAATAAATAAAAATACAGTTCGCTCTCTGTTTAACGACGCTCTACTTAACGACGATCTCTATTTAAAGACGATATTTCCCAGTCCCGGTTCCTCCGACGTTATGGGAAATGTTATGCTTTCACAAATTCTGTTTAAGGGCGATCTCTACTTAAGGACGATTTTTCACGGTCCCTTGAAAGTCGTTAAACAGAGAGCCAACTGTATTAGAAAATCTGGCAATATTATGAGGCCTAGAAAAAAGTCGAGTGTCAAGAACTGAGCTCGCCATAAAAACCAAGCAAGAGATTGTAGCCAACGTAGAGAGTGGGCAGAAGATATCTGATGTTGCTAGGCAATATGGCTTGAACAGGTCTACAGTAGGCAAAATCTTAGCTAAGAAAGATATCATCAAGAGGACTCAAGCAGCTAAAGGAGTAACGAAAATCACATCTGAGAAGCAAAGAAGTGCGACTCATGAAAAAATTGAGAGGTTGCTTTTAGTTTGGATAAACGAAAGGGAAATGAAAAGAGATGTAACTACTATGGTCATCATTCAAGAGAAGGCTAGAGAAATTTTTGAGAAGTTGAAGGAATAAACTCCAGGTTCGTCATCCGAAAAGTTAGAATTCAAGGCTACCACTGTCTGGTTTGCAAAGTTTAAAAGGAGATCTGGCATTAAGCATGTGGTAATGCATGGTGAGTCTGCTAGTGTAGATAAAGAAGCTGAGAAGTTCTGTCTCAAATTTCAAGAATTCGTTGAAAAAGATGGGTATTGTCCACAACAAATTTTCAATTGTGATGAAACAGGTTTGTTTTGGAAGCGCATGCCGAACCGTACCTACATCACAAAAGATGTGAAAAGTTTTCCTGGGTATAAACTCATGAAAGACCGATTGACGTTACTTTTGGGAGCTAACGCTAGTGGTGATATGAAGCTTAAACCACTTCTCGTTTATCACTCTGAGATTCTACTAGAGCATTAAAAAAAATTCCGTAATCAAGAAAAGACTGCCAGTGATGTGGGGATCAAATCAGAGGGCATGGGTCACGCAGGTTCTTTTCAAAGAATGGCTGTTTGAAGTTTGTGCTTCCAGCATCAAGGACTACCTTGAGACCAATGACTTGCCATTGAAAGCACTGCTGCTATTGGACAATGTACCAGGACACCCAAAGGACCTAGAAGATAATTTGCTGATAGACTTTCCCTGGCTGACAGTTCAGTTTCTACCTCCGAATACGACTTCGTTGATTCAGCCAATGGATCAGGAGGTTATTGCGGGTTTCAATAAATCGTACACTCGCGCGCTGTTTCGAAGCATGCCAATTATCCTCAACAATGACATTAAATACGTTTTTGAAAGAAAAATTTGACATTCTTGAAGCTATCCGACTCATTCAAAAGACGTGGTCAGAACTCATTCAACGACAGTTGATTTCTACTTGGCGAAAACTGTGTCCATCTTGTGTTCAGGGAGACGGAGATAAAGCCCCTGAAATTATGAATGAAATTGGGACAATTGCGAAAGATCTGGAATTAGAGGTGAACGAGGATGACTTTGAAGAGCTCATAATAGAACATGAAGAATAGCTAACGACAGAATTCTAAGAAATCTTGAATGAATGTCCAAGACCAGCGAAATGTATCTCCTTCAGAAAAAGAGGGAGACGAAAAAAACCAATTTGCTATTAAAGATCTTTTAAAGAAGTGGGAGGATGTCAGAGCAACGGTCTTAGAATGGCACCCAAACCAAGCCGATGTCAGTAGGGTTGGGGGATCTCTGCAACGACAATGCTATTAATCACTTCCGGAAAATTCTGAAGAAGAGAGAAAAGCAATCGACATTGGAAAGGTTCTTTAACGACCCATTAACAAAAAAAAAATGATTGATTAATGTGCAAGACTGTATTATTTTGGTAAAAAATAAACTTACTGAGAAATTATAAATATATATATCTTTTAGTTTAATTTTTAGGGCCTCCAGGACGAATTAATCATAAGTCCCATAAAAATCTATGGTAAATCGATGATCGGTTAACGAACATTTCGGTCTACGAACATAGTCTTGGAACGGATTATGTTCGTAAACCGATCACCCACTGTATTCGTTTTAAATCTAGTTTTCTGTTATTTGAGAATTAGCAGTGGTGGCCTCTGTTCTTTAGTTCTGGCGGAAAATGAGGGAGAGAGCAAAGGTAAGCTGGTTCCGTTTTCCTGATTATGTATTTATCATTCGGTAAATCTTAAGTCGTTAATTCGAATTCGTATATTTAACAATTGTGCCGCACACATCTTGAACCTTTGCGGGGTTAATACCGCAGAGTGTTGTGAAGAAGTGATAACATTTTTTGGGATGTTACAAAAAACGTATACAACTTTTCTTACAGAAGCCCACGGAGATGGGAAAACTTAGAAAAACGGATAGGATACTCCTTGCATAACCTTTCTCAAACTAGATGGTCCGCCCGAGTAGATAGCGTTCTACCTTTTGTCAAGAACTTGCCACTCATAATTCATGCCTTAAATGACTGTAAAGAGCTTAATCTAACCGTAGAGTATAAAACAGAGCTAAAAGGAGTTATGAAGTACTTAAGATCCTTTGAATGTATTATCATGTCCACAATATGGGTAAAAGTGATTGTCACTATTGATCACAAAAATAAAGATTTACAAACCCGATCTGCAACTCTCGACATAGAGACGAAAAACATTGGTGATCTAATTGAGGAGATGAAAGATCTGCGGAGTAAATGGTGCAATCTTTATGCTGGAGCAAAACTAGTGGCAGCGAACGTGACAGAAAGTATAGAATGTGAAAAGGACTTGAAGGAGAAAAGACTTAAGAAAAGAAAATTATTCCATGACGAAACCAGAGATTGTGAAACCTCATTAAGATGTGATGATCAAACGGGGCGTTACGTAAAACATGAGAATTTCAGAATTAATGTTTTCTATAAACTTATTGACTGTATCATTGGGGGCCTTACTCAGAGATTTCAATTTTCCGAAAAGGTTAGTGACCTTTTTCAATGTCTTTGGACATATCATGATGAAGATGAAAATGAAAAGCAGTGTTTGACTTTGTGTCAAACGTACAAAGAAGACATAGACACTGACATTTTTAATGAAATCAAAGACCTGAAGTCAACACATAAGACCAACTTAGAAGAAACGTCATTACAATCTTTACAACTTTTGAATGCACTAAGGAAGATAAAGTTGGACAGCTTGTTCCCAAATACATCTATAGCAATCATATTGTTCTGCTGCATCTGTAGGTCACGGTGTGAGCAGTTTCAGTGTAATGAAAAGAATAAAAAGTGTCCATCGATCAACGATGAACCAAGGCAGGATGAACGATCTCAGCGTCTTGGTGATGGAACCGGGTTTGGCAAGGAGCTTGAAATATAATGATATTATTGGTGACTTTGCAAGAAATAGGGATAGAGGCGTTGTATTTTCATAAAGTAAAAAAGGAAAAAGTACGTTTTAATATGATTTTTCATAAAATGTTCAAGTTCAATAAAGTCCTAGTTTTGATTACTGTATGATAAAATTGCAAAATGTGTTAAACCGTCAAAAAGGTTTTATTTCGCAAATGTTTCCCGATCCCTTTCCACTGACATGTGTTTATTTAACATAAAAAATTACAATTAAGTTACAAAAAAGTACAATTTATAGTACATCAAAAGATAATGCATGACAGTGTACATTTCTTCTGCAGAAAAGCTGATAATCAGGTAAGTCTTGGTTATAAAATAACTTGCAAGTTCGCAGTTCTGGTCTAATTAAGTGAGGGGTGAGGTGTACCGGGATTTAGGGGCCCGGACCCCTCAGAGTTGCCCAGGGGCCCGAGAATCCTGTCACCGGGCCTGTTAACTACTACAATTTATAAATCACCTCCCCAAATAAAATATTACGAGCACTTATACACTTTTCCCGTTATTCAAAAATAACACACTTTCACTCTTAAAATAATAAACCAATTACAAATAATTCAATAACTCAAAAAATTACTTCCATCGTTATAATCATGATTAAACACTTCAATACTTATAAAAATAACTTGATTCCTTTAACTAATTAATACCGCTATCTCATACACAGGGAGAAAAGAATGGAATCACTTATCCCTTTTTCTCCTCGATGAATAGTCGTCGTTTTAATCTTTCTCCGCTTGTTACCTTGAAGCGGTTTTAAAGGCAGTTCACCAGAGAGTTCACAAACATTAATATATCGGTACACACCACTCCGATCTCTAAATTCCTTAATGCTCATGTCGTACACACCACTCCGATCTCTTGAATTCCTTATCGCTGATGTACTACACACCACTCCGATCTCTGAATTTCTTATCGCTGATGTCGCACACACCACTTTGTTCTTCCTGAATCAAACGTCTCTCGTGACCGCGTATATTTCGGCGAGTATCACCACCCTCGAACTTTCATCTTTTCTGATTACTTTCGCATAGCTGGGGTCAATCCCTTGTTCTTTAGTCCGGCTGCGCCAAATGTAAACCGGATCATCATGATCCGAAATATAAATGTCTCGTAGAGTTATTCATAAATAGAGAAACGGCTCTTATTTACATCTTGTTTAATATACAGTATTTACATCGATCACTATATACATTCGTTTCGTTCCCTAGAACCATCATACATCAACTAGGGAGAGCGGAGTTGATAAATACAGTTCAAATAGAGCCCCTCTCTCTCCATTCTGCCTTCTCGCTTGCGTCGTTTATGACATAGTCCAAGTTCAGTCTATTCTTCGTCTCCCGCGGTCTCTTATTTATCCTTTTTCCTCCCCGAAACTTTCTGGGACATTTCTGTTCTTTCCACACCTTGAATCACCCTTTCCGATTTTTTTGAACGTGGACCACCCACCGTGGTTCTCTGCGCTGTCGGCTCTCCTTTGTTGAATGCCGCCCCTTTCAGCGCTAACGGTCCTGCGCTAATCATACTAAAGCTATGTCCACACTTTTGCACTTTCAGGTTCGATTTCGGTTTCGACATGTCGCACGGAGAGAGAAATGTGAAGCATGCTCAGAGCGATGCTTCACCACCTGCAAATTCCAGGACAGCGCATGCGCCGCGATAGAGCATGCGATATCGCAATTGTATCCAACCCGAGTGGATTTTCATGCTGAATTCCCTGCGTTTTTCTATTATCCAAGGCAGTTTTCAAGCCAGTGTTCAGAATGTCGCAGTCTTCGGAAGAAATTTTAAATTTTATTGATGATTACAGAAATTTACCGGCATTGTAGGATGTCAGCCACTCCGCATACACAAATAAAATTATTAATGCATTTAATACATTTAAAATAATTATTTAATAATAATTAATATGTATTGTTTTAAAATAAAAACTAAATGTATTTTTAAACAAAGCAAATTTAAAAAAAAATTTGAAAACTTGTACTATATCATTGAAATTTTCTTTTGAAATACAGGGAGAAGATTTCAAAAATATGCATCAGCTAATTTGTTATTATAAAAATACTGAATAAAAAATTCCCCATAGCTTATCATAGGAATTAAAAACCCACTTTGAAAAAAAAAATATATGTTTTAGTATTATAAAAGCAGGTTACAACCTGAATTCGCGCTTTGCGTGACGTAATTTCCCCCCCCCCCCATGTCATGCATTGCTTGCATCCAAATGCGTAAGATCTTGCACATATCATTTTCATTTGAAACTAAATATCATCGACACATTTTAAATGCAGGCATTTTTTAGTCCGTCATGGTTTTCTCGTCGTGTTCTTCATTTAACCCCATGTTAAAGAAAAATGAACGATTTTCATTAATAACAAAATATACTTCTTAATTTCTTACATATGTAGAATTTTTTATTTTTTTATTATGTATGAAAATTCAAAAGTAATTCTTCATGGCCCGCTTTGCTCAGAAAAGAAGTAAATGTCTCGGTTTAATTCTTTACTTTATATTAAAGAGGTTACTTACTCTTACTCTCTCTCTCTCTCTCTATATATATATATATAGTATGATTAGCTAACGATTTTTCTTGAATATTCTGTATACTTCAAAAGTAATATAAATGTTCCTTTTATTCAGAAATAAATTAATATACCAGTGTAATTTTACACTATATATTTAAGAGATAAAATCTTAACGAGCAATATTCTACCGTTTTCTATTCTTAGTATTTGTTTGGTTTTATTACTTCATAAACAAAGCTATAAATTGTAGTTCTATTTCTAATAACTTGGCATATAAAAAACAGGTCTTTTCTGTATTCCGTATCACCTGTTATTAATTTCTCTATCAAGCTACATTGATGTAGAACCTATGTGTATAAGAAAAACCATCTCTAATCGATTAATGAGGTATTACATAAAGAATATTGTTTAAATTCATTTTTTAGTCTTCTCATTTAGATAATTCCCCCCCCCACACCCCCCCCCCCACACACATGTGTATGTATATATATATATATATATATATATATATACACAGTCGGACCTCTATTTTGCGAACTTTTCCTTGGAACCAAGAACATTTTGCGAATTTCTTCGTAAAATAACCTCCAAATAGCGAAGTGCATTCTCTATTTAACGAACTTTTTCTTGTGATCCAATGTTTTTTTCTCCATATTTCTCAAAATATTTCTGAACATTTCAAACTTATTCTTTCTTTTAACACATTCCGACGCGGATTACAGTTTGAAGAAAATACGCCTGAAGGGGTTTTTTGGTGCATTTCAAAGATGAGTGAAGTATTATGAGAGAAAACGCTTTTTCAAACAAAAAACTCAGACAAAATTAACAGACTTTATCAGTAATTAAATTTAAGGACGCAAGTGGTAATGTATGCATAAAATTACATGTGTTTTATTGAATGCGATAATGTCATTAAAATTCATTAATTTTAATATAATTTTTTAAAATTGAAAATACAGTGTATTCCCGGAAAATGTTTTGTTTTATTCTTGTTTTCCTTTCACATTTATGTTTGATGGGTAAGATATATAAAACAAATACACATTAATTTACAAAATAAAGGTGTGATCAATTACTTTTATTAATAGTATTTAGTGTTTATGAATTTAAAATCTGTTTTGTGTAGTTTAAAGTATTTTAAAAGGTAAATCTCTATTTAAAGAATTTTCCATATAACGAATTTTTTTGGGTAATTTAACGACTTCGTTAAATAGAGGTCCGACTGTATATATATATATATATATGAATGATAAATATGCAAGTAGAGGGATTATACATATTTAAATACAGAGCACCGTACCAAAATTGTAGTCTATTCTTGTTGCACATTTCTTGTTGCTTTACGTAAAAGTAGTGATCACCTTATAAACTCCGCGAAATCACAAGAAACGACGTAGCAGTAACCGTCCGACTCTTCCATCTCGTGAGGCATGAACTGTCGAACAAATGTGGACAACAAATCGAATGCGTCTAGAGGCATGCCGGGAAGCATGGATTTAAAGTAAGTTGAAAGTAAAGACAAACCGCAAGTTGAAAGCAAAATCGAACTCGAAAGCGCAAAAGTGTGGACATAACTTTAATGATATGTCCACTTCACTTAGTATTGGTCTTTTTCAAAGGTGCATTCAAACCTCGCCACCTGTTTGTGCTCTTTTGAGTTTATTGATGATCCTGTCGATCAAACTTAATTCATTCCCAATTAGGAATGTCGGACGCGAGTCTGACATATATGTTGTTGTTTCCAATGCCCCCTGGCTGGAAGTTCTAGACCCAGGTCCATATAGGCTTCGGGCTGAAGTGTGCGGCTCCAGTTTACATAGCACCACAAGGGTCGGAGTCCGTCTTAACTAGCTGACACATCAATATTGACCGAGTACCCCCATGGGTGACAATGGGGGGGGGGGGAGGGTCGTACCCTCTCCCTTCCTCTCTGGACTCATAGAAGGACTTTCGGGTCTACGGATTCAACGTGTCCATATCCGGCCAAGACACGGAGGTGATTAATGCCGCGCGTCGGGATGTATATATATATGTGTGTGTGTGTGTGGGAATCGAAGAAGCCGAACACCACGGGCATCTAGTAAGTGCCTCACCGCTGGAGGGCGTGCCTGCGAGTATGACGCAGGCAGACGTTTCCCGGTCACGGGAGAAAAAGGCCGGCAGTTCGATTCTTATCTTAACACTTACTTAACTTAAAATTTATTTACTGAGCACACATACCTTGATGACAATTAACTTGCTTACTGAAGATAAAGTCCAAGTGGACCAAGGTACTTCCATTCATACCCCCCAACCAGCTTCGGGCGCTCACTCGTAGGAGAGACGGCAGTTCGTTTCGTGCTCGCGGAGAAGGACGGATTGACCTTGGGATTCTCGTGAAGGAGACCCACGCGTGGCGAAAGGCATTGCGCGCGTGCATGGACATGCAGAGTCCAGTGCTTTGTAGGCGGCGGTGTGAAGGTGTCTGACGTGACACGGACTACCTAGTTTTTACTGCAATTTTCATCTGTACATACATTGCATCGTATCACTGTTTTTTAATAAAAGAGTTTTATCGCTTTTAAGTGAACATGTGATTTCTTACCAGTAGCGTACGCAGAAATTTTCAAAGGGGGGGGGGGGTTATAGTCCAGTCAAATTCCGTTTTTATTTCGCATTAAATGAAAGTGTTGAGATTTTTTCAGGAATGTCTAGGGGTTGGTCCCCTGAACAACGCCTAATAAAGTCCCCTCGATTTGAGGCGCCGCGGGGGTGGGGTGGGGGGTCCAAAGGTCACTTTATTCAGTTTTCGGCGTTTATCTCGAAAACAGGGTGTCGCACAGAAAATTGTCAAACTCAAAAATTAAAGCTTATAAAATTCCCTTCCAAATGGTATATCCAAGTTTGTACCCAAGTGTTACCGTTTTCGAGATATGAGCCGTTGAATATGAAAAATTTTCAGAAAAAGTGGTAGCGGTTCAGGTATCTTGTCAAACTTCCTCTTCTAACTCTTTCCCCTTCCATTTCTCAGAAAACTCGTGATAGAGAAAGTTGTATAGCGAAAGATTTCCTTCAAAAATGTATATAGTTATGCTAATTTATCTTCACCAGGTAAATAGAGCGTTTTGAAGTTTAGGGGTACTTTTCAACATTTTGCTAGTAAAATGCTCGTCACTAAAGTTTCGTTTGCAAGGTCAGAAACTCTCTTAATCACTTTGTACGCTGTTTAATTAGATACGTATAGTATTCATAACCGATATAAATAATAAATTATGTATACCAGTACGTATAATGTATATCTCATAATATACAGAACACTTGTAGTACAAAGGAGGAAGTAAGAAAACAAACCAAAATGTATAAAAGTGTCACTTTAGCTCAGATCATTTTGTAAAATTTAGATATCACACCGTATGAAAAAGAAGTAGTTCAGTTACTTCAGACCTCAGTAGAAATTACTCCACAACACATTTCCACAAATACCTCCCTTGCCAGCATTCAGTGGAAATTGAACAACGAATTGTCACGTCTCAAAGGTAATGGGCCAACAGCAGCTTTGTGGGTCCAGTACTTTGAAATGGTGGTTTTGAGGAAAAAATTCATTGCAGCACAGCGCAACTGGGAAGATCATATGATATGCGCCCAACTGATGATACCTTACTTCCATGACAGCGGGCATTTTCATTATGCAAAGTGTACTCATCTATATGTACAACACATGCTGGGACTAACAACTCGCCACCTTCAACTTAAACAGGATTTTATAGATCGTGGATACTTCACTGTCAACAGAACTGGAACACCAATGGCTGGTGTGTGGTCTGACATGGCAATTGAGGTGACATTCATTTGTGACATGAAGAGTGAAGGAGAATTAACACGTGGGCGAGGCTTTAGTGATTCCGTGTTGGTGAAATGGGTTGGGAGAGCACGCACAGCTACAGCAATATGTAGTTCACTTGATATGTTTTGTGGCGTCCATACTGCAAGAGAAGAACAACATGTTGAGTTTCGAGCATCACGCATAACCAGAGATGATCTAGACAGAAGGAAGCTTGCTCAATGGTTGGCTGATCACCCGCCTTTTGCTGAACGTAATTGTTTGATGTCACTTTCAACGGGAGTAATTGGAACAAGTAACGTCAACTGCTACCAGGCCTTGGAAATTGGAACCCGCACAATCAGCACTTTTGTTGGAAGGAATTTCTCAGAAGTGAAACAATCCAAGAAGGACTCAGTCGTTCCTTTAGCTGCGATGAGCAATATGATGAAAGTTAATGATGAGGTAGTGGTGGTAGAGCCTCTGATGCTATTTCAAAGAACTCTGATCACCAGGAAGAAAGAAGGGGATGTAGAGGAGTTGCTAACGTACGAGTTAGCCCCATACCGTATGTCTCTATTCGCCGAGGGGATAATGAGAAAAATCAAAAAGTCAGCACTGTCTGATGCTTTTCCAAAATGTAATCAACTGATCAATGTGAAGAACAGTTTCACGGTAATCGATGGCGGCTTCCTGCTTCATAGAGTAAAGTGGAACACCAACACCACCTTCGCCTCCATCTGCGGTCAATATGTGTCGTACATAATCAAC
This sequence comes from Dolomedes plantarius, assembly GCA_907164885.2. Taxonomy (NCBI): domain Eukaryota; kingdom Metazoa; phylum Arthropoda; class Arachnida; order Araneae; family Dolomedidae; genus Dolomedes; species Dolomedes plantarius. The sequence continues at coordinate 176,591,872 of OU015498.1, read as the reverse complement.
CATTACGGCAGCAGTTCAGCTGTGGTTTTTGATGGTTATGAAGACACGAACTCCACGGAAAGAGACGAACAACATCGGAGAGCATCAAGTAAAACATCAGTGGATATTGACTTTAATAAGAACATGGTGGCTACTGTTTATCAGGAAAACTTCCTTTCCAATGAAAGGAACAAAACCAAGCCCATTACTATGTTAGTTCAGGCCTTGAGTGCAAGAAGTATACAGTATACTACAGCCAAAGGAGATGCTGACTGCAGTATTGTCAGAGGTGGGTGGCAAAACACCTCTCATTCAACTGTGGTGATAGTAGATAGGTAAGACCTGCACGTCTTACTTGTGGCACTCACCCCACGAGACACGAATGTGTTTTTCATAAAGGCCGGACGGGGCAACACAGAAGACAGGCTCTACTCTTCCCAACATTTTCAGGTCTTATCATTCAGCCAGTACATTCTCTTCATCCATAGTTTCTCAGGATGTGACACTACGTCAGCGATTTATGGTAAAAGGAAAGCAGCATTAGTACAATGTATCCAGTGGTATGCCAATGAAACAACAAACATCGCCAAAGTGTTTTATGACTCCAAATCTTCACCAGAAGACATTGCTGAAGCTGAGGAACGAATGATCCTGCTCATGTGCCAGGCCCCGCCAAATGAGCATGATCTCAATCACCACAGGTACCTTTCATTTTTCTTTGCTCGTACTGAACCCATTAAGTAAATTTAATAATTTATATAATTCATTAATATTCAATAATACGTTATACACTATCTGGCCAAAAGTATCCGGACACCCCCCTAAAGAAGTGGATCTAGCAGGTGGCGTAATTTGATGCGTAACCAAAAGCTATAAATGTATTGGTAGTGGTTTGTCAGGTCATATTTATGCGTTTGTGAGACGATGAGTAAGTCAAAGGAGCTTAGTGACTTTGATCGTGGCATTATAGTGGGATGCCACCTTTGTGGGAAATCAGTTCGTGAAAATTCAGACATTCTACAGAAGCTAAAATGATAGTGAAGACTTGTTTGAAATATTTTCCGAAGTATCAGATTGGCGGCTTTAAATATATAGGAAAGCAGTTGATGAAATAAATTGTATATAATATATTTAATGTAAGTAACTGTTGTTTGAACCTACTTTTGATAACCATTTTTTGATTATATGAACAACTTTTATACATTTTGGTTTGTTTTCTTACTTTCTCCTTTGTACTACAAGTGTTCTTCTGTATATTATGAGATATACATTATACGTACAGGTATACATAATTTATTATTTATATGGCTTATGAATACCATACGTATCTAATTAAACAGCATACAAAGTGATTAAAAGAGTTTCTGACCTTGGAAACGAAACTTGAGTGACGAGCATTTTACTAGCAAAATGTTGAAAAGTACCCCTAAACTTCAAAACGCTCTAACTGTTTACCTGGTGAAGATAAATTAGCATAACTATATACATTTTTGAAGGAAATCTTTCGTTATACAACTTTCTCTATCACGAGTTTTCTAAGAAATGGAAGGGGAAAGAGTTAGAAGAGGAAGTTTGACGAGATACCTGAACCGCTACCACTTTTTTTGAAAATTTTTCATATTCAACGGCTCATATCTCGAAAACGGTAACACTTGGGTACAAACATGGATATACCATCTGGAAGGGAATTTTATAACCTTTAATTTTTGAGTTAGACAATTTACTGTGCGACGCACCGTTTTCGAGATAAACGCCGAAAACTGAAAAAAGTGACTATTGGACCCCCACCCCACCCCACCCCCTACCCCGCGGCGCCTGAAATCGAGGGGACTTTATTAGGCATTGCTCAGGGAACCAACCACGACACATTCCTGAAAAAATCTCAACCCCTTCATTTAATGCATGATTCGCCGCCATTTTGAGCTAATTGGACTGGACTATTATTATGAAAGAGTAGTTTTGAGCAATCAGTGCAAAGCGTAAACCTAATTAAATAATATATGTAATCAGAACAAATGGGGGGGGGGTTATAACCCCCATCAACCCCCTCTTGCGTACGCCACTGTTTCTTACCCAATCACACCCATATATATATATATATATATATATATATATCATAAGTCAATTTGAATTCTAGATTTTATGTCAGGAACAAGCTCTGTTATTTATTTACTTTAAATAGTTTTATTATTTTCATATGTTAGTAATTATCAAGTGAAAATGTATAATTGTATGAATATACAGTGGAACCTCGATTTTACGTTTCTCATGGGACCAACGGTAAAAAACGTACGAAACGGAAAAACGTAAAATCGGGGTTAAAACATAATTTAAGTATAGTATAGGCAATTTTCACGGACCAGCAGAAAATGACGTATGAAGTGGGATAACGTACGAAACGGACAACGTTAAATCGGGGTTCTACTGTATAACTTCATTAACCGAATATATTCCTTGCTTTAAAAGTTATATAAATATTTTATAGCAAAAGAAATACAAAAATATGTATATATTTATCACGAGGGGTAATTTTTGTCATGAAATTTCAAACGTGAAATTGTTTAACATCTAAGCGTGTATCTGATTATATGTTTCTATGACATAAAAAAAATTATTTCACATCGTAAACCACAAAAAAAGAAAAAAAAAAACCCAGCTTATTTAAAAAGTCATTCTTAAGCAGTTTCTAAGAGGACATTTTTAAGTCAACTCGTTCACTACCTTAGACCAGTGCTCCGCAACCCCTGTGCCGTGGCACACTAGTGTGCCGCGAGGTGATCTTGACTGTGCCGCGGTGATTTTATCGATTATGATAATAAAAAAATTAACCACCGCATTAAATAGAAATTTTTCTAAGTAAAATATTCCTCTAACTTTTTTGCTAATATGTAATTTTTCTGGGTCGAAATTTTACACAAAACGAAAACATGTTGTTAGCCATACATTGTATGTATGCTCGAGCGTCATATTTCTGGATTTCAGTTAAGAAAGTATATCCACAAATTTCTGACAAGGCCATTGCAATTTTGCTCCCATTTTCTACGACATTCTTATGCGAACAAAGTTTTTCGACACTGGTTCTAATTGAAAATGACGAACGATCATATTTAAAGGGCCTTGACCATGAACTGTAGCTCTTTCTATTATAGAGCCAAATATAAAACGCACATTTATCAAAACAATCTCAAATATCTCATTAATAAATTAGTTACGTTTAAATTAACTTTGATTTATTAGGCTTAAGTAAAGACCAAAAAAAAAAAACAAATTTTAATATAAAAATTTAAAGAGAAAAATTTTTTACTTTTAAACTATAATTTTATATATTTTTTCTTGTGTTGGTGTACAGATCAAAATGATTATAATTATCTTGATACATAGCTATTTTGTTGTGTTTTTTTTATCTAATAAAAACATATACGTATTTATTGTAATTTATATATTTGCAAGCTTTTTCTTGTGGTGTGCCGCGGAATTATCGAAAAAAACGTTGTTGTGCCGTGGAAGATAAAAGGTTGCGGAGCTCTGCCTTAGACGACCTTAGTCGTTTAATATATGAACTACTAACATTTTCCTCTACTTAATCTTTTATATTTTTCGAGAATATTTCATTATGTTTGATTGGCCGGCAGTAATGTTTCATTTTAATTTTATTTGTAACAAGCTGTTTACCCTGCTGATTCCGGTATTTATTTATCCCGATTTTTATTAGACAGGAAAAGGAATGAATTCTACCTTTAGTGCAAATCGAAGTCTTAGTTTATATTTATTGCACTAAAAATATAATGGAATTTACAGTAATAATGCTGTAAAGAAGAAAACAATTTTTCACTGCAGCTAACCCTTAAAGGGAAATACAGATTAACAAAACTTATAACTAACTTCAAGATAAATGTGTTAGGCTTACATCTTACAAGAAAATAGACGATAAATTATTTTAAAAATACTTAAGAATTCCTGTATCAAAATTTCACTTACTGCTAAACACCCTAAAAAAAAGGATCGCAAAAGTGACTTACACTTAAAGTACGAGACTAGAAGAGAAGAAACGAAGGAAATGCAGGCCCATTTGAAACAAAAAAATTTCTAGAAAAATATGTTACGAGAAATATAATTCTAATTTCAAGATATTTGTTTCCTCCCCCTCCCCAATACTGATGGTCACTATTCATCTCAACGACCTCGAAATATAGGGATTCGACACTACTCTCGGTTCTTTAGGACATTTTATTTTTCACCCCTTCTTTCCCCCCCCCAATCAGCATTGGGGGGGGGGGGCTGAACTTGCCCTTAAACGGCATCGGAGTGTCACTATTCATTACAGCGATCCCGAAAACTATGGATTCGACACCAATATCAGTCGTTTTTGATTAGTATTACACCCCCTTCCCCCCTAGGAGTGTCTTAACTCCCAGTATTTTTTCCCATATTGTAAGTCATGTGTACCAAGTTTGGTTGAAATTGCTCCAGACGTTCCAGAGTGATGTTGGAACATAATACATATATACATCCGTTATTGCATATTATATCGATGAATTTGTATTTTCCACACAACATCAATTATTATTTCAATCGCAACACTGAAAAAGAAATTCATTACTGCATATTTCCCTGTTGACTTACTCAGTAGCTGGCTTGCAGATAATGCAGATCAATCATTTGCTGCCCGAACGTCCCTCTAAAGACCCGGATCCTGGTCATTCGCGAATGAGACCTATAAGCAGATCCGAAGTGGTCTTTCAGAGAACCAGGTTATTTTGAAGAGTCGATTCTTTTTGAAAGACCTGTATCTTCAAAAATTCGAATATGAATAAGCCGTGTCATAAAGATCTGTTTACAGTCGGCGAAGATCTACCTCGGTCTTTCCGGCTTGCGGTGAACGACGTGGGAACCGCCAAATCCGAGATACTGAGATCCGGATCAGTCATTCATTCCAAAGAGCCGTTCAGAGCGAACGACTCGGAGCTGATTTACCCATCTCTACTCCCCACCTTCTGAACAGTGGTTCCCCGCAGTGGCGAGATGAATTTGGTGTTATTTAAACACTTTGAACTTACGCATTCAACGAGTATACTATTGACGTGATCTGGAGAATCTTAATTCCAAAGTTTTTAAAGCTAGAAATAAAACAAATGTCTTGAAATTAGAATTATATTTCTCGTCATTTATATTTTTCTACAATTTTTTTTTTGTTTCAAATGGGACTGCATCTCCATCGTTTCTTCTCTTCTAGTCTCGTACTTTACGTACAAGTCACTTTTGCAATCCTTTTTTTTAAAATTATGGTGTTTAGCAGTAAGTGAAATTTTGATACATGAATTCTTAAAATAATTAATTTATCGTCTATTTTCTTGTAAGTTGTAAGCCTAACACATTTATCTTGAAGTTAGTTGCAAGTTTTGTTAATCTGTATTTCCCTTTAAGGGTTAGGTGCAGTGGAAAAATTGTTTTCTTCTTTACAGCATTATTACTGTAAATTCTATTATACTTTTAGTGCAATAAATATAAACGAATTATTTAAAGAGACCTGTTTAATTATCTTTTTTAAAATCAGAAACAAGAAATGTGCAGAGACAATAATTAAAATCCAGACATAGAATTTAAGAACTATCATATGCAGTGTAATATAAATAAATTTTCTGCATTTGTAAACAGCTGCAAGATATAAGATTACGCAAGTTTCTAAAAGCTATGAAACACCACAAAATCTTACTGTCAAAACACTTTCAATTGTGTGATTAATTTAATAGTAAATAGACTTATTGATATCTCCAAAACTGAACAACTAATTGCAGAACAAAGTGAACCATATTTAAATTATGGGAGTGAGACCATTTAACACAGTCCATTAATCCCTTCCTTTTTGCTCCTGTCAAAAATACAGGCTGTGGTTTCGTCTTCTATTTCTCGTGCTTGTGATATTTCCGGGCTGGAGTGCTTAAAAGTAACATACCAAAAAGATTAAAACAATCCATTTCATTTACCCTGAAAATTTTTTATTTCTTACTTTACATATCAGATGGCAGCACCAGACTATTTATAATGTACTGCAGACCTCCCGTCAGAAGAGACCTGGAACTGGTTTTAAGGTTGCTGCTCCAGGGAGGTCAATTCTTGAAATGAGGGGTTGGGGATAATCAACACCCCAATACCATTTCCCGCGAAAAGTATTTATCGCTTTTTAGGCATTAAGAAAACGATCATATGTTTTGATTTTTATTTACATGTAATCAACGTATTTTTAAACTTTTAACCTGCATCGTACTACAGTGGTTCCTCGACTTACGAGTTTTTTGAGATACAAGCATTATCTCAGTAGATTTTTTGCTTCGAGTTACGAGCTAAAATTCGGGTTACGAGCAAGCTTCAGATATCCCACCGCTAGTTTGAGCAGCGAATGTCATGTTACGTGCTCATCAAATGCGAACACAAGAAGCATATAATATTTACAACCTTTAAGTACAATTGTTATACAATTGAATACATATAATTCTGAGACTACTATCCAGTCTTAAACCGAGAGTTTAACACTGAACAATTACCACCAGGGGCAGCTTGCTTTGCCCAAACTTGAGTCGCCCTCTGAAACCGAACAGCGCCTAACCTCTATAGCAGAGAGATAGATTCAATTCCCTCCCCCACACTGGAACTCCCCATGGGGTCTAAGGGATGGGATGCCCTTGGTCCAAGGATCGCAAGCTCTTACCCTTCTATGGATTCTGAGAAAACGTTCTTCGGATTCTCAGAAAGAAGAATCTGGACATTACAGCCACAGTGGACGATGCAACAATCGCCCAGCTTCCGTGTCTCACTCGTTCACTTTAAAAGAGTAGCTCGTAATAAAAGCAAAAGTGGGGAAAGCGGGGCGAAAAGGTCAAAAATCAACGAATAAGATTTAATTTTTCAGTTCAGCCTTTCTCCTCTTCTTCCATCAGTATCTTCAAGTCTGATCTCCAAGGTAAATGTTATACATTACATTTAATAAAACAAATTCATTGCAGTGCATTCTATTGTATTGCGCTTTTATACAATGTCCATCGTTTACAAGCACATTTTTCTTATTTAAAAACATGTAACAAAAAATTGCGGTGTTTTGGGGGAGTCCGGAACGAATTAATGGCATTTCCATTCATTTCAATGGGGAAAATTGATTCGAGTTACGAGCTCCGTCATGGAACGAATTAAACTCATAAGTCTAGGTGCCACTGTACTTACTATTTCACGAAGTATTGTGAGGGAGTTTCCGAAATCCTCAATAAAATTTAGAGTCATGTTTACCTTTATAAATATTGGATCATACAAAAATGTATTATTATAGATGCAGATTTCTGGGTATTTGGGTTTTTGCAATTGTTAGTTTTTCTTTCGCTATAGGAGATGCAATCTGTTTCGGTAATTTTGTTTTCATTTAAAATAATAAGTGTGGCCAGTTATATTAATAATTGATGCATATATAAAACAACTGCGCTTTCAGAAACCGATGACAGCACGAATAAATGATAAAAATTACACTACGGAAGTATGGTTTTCAATTATAGATTTTTTTCATTACATGCATTGTACAGAGTTGATTCTTATCAGAGTTTCGGAAAATTCGGTTTTTGGATTTATGTAAGGCATTTTTTACTCAATTTTGTTTTTATTTGGGATAGTATAAGTGGTCAGTTAAAGAAATGAGGGATTAAACAAAAAATGATTATATAAGACCTTAAGTTATGGAAAAAGTATTTAAGCCAGATTTAATTTACAGAACAAAAATATCTATATATAAATATTTCTAGATTTTTTAAATTGCAAAATCATTTATGATTTGATCAAATTTTAATAACCTCATGCTCTATAGAAAGTATTGCAAGACTGTTTAGTCTCTATCGTGATACTGTTGGCCTCAGGTATGTTTAAATTAATTTAATATAGAAAAGCTTCTGCTCCCGGACCCTATTTGGAAAGCCAGCAGCTCTGTCATTCATAGCAAGGAATTTTAGAATTTTTATGGGTTTCAGAAATATTAAGATGGAAGAATGTTTTAATGCTTCCATTTCTTCAACCAGCATATCGAGATATAGAGCTGCATGTTTTACACACTTCATTTGGTTGTCATTCTGAATAATTTTTACATCTGTTAACACAATTTTCTTTTAGACATATTTTTAATTTTCCTAATCTAATAGGTCCAATGGGCTTAAAGCTGGTCCTGCCCTTTAAAGTGTTATGATGACTACACTAATGACCTCTTCTAATGAAAAATCACTTGCAACTTATTTTTTAAACACTTTATAAAATTTTTCCATTTTCCACAATTTAACTAGGGAAATATTTCGTCAAACTCTAATTTCATCTTGTGTGAATTATCTTCTCATAATTTGGTTTTTGCTAGCCATATTTTTGTCCCTGAAACTCCAAGTCACTCTGAATATATATATATGCAAGTTTTTCTGTAGATAGATACCCAGTGATATAACCTCAAGTCTTTTATACCAACCCATAGTAAAAGTGGCTAAAAATTTTCTTTAATTATGAATGTTAATATTAACACACACAAATAAGAACTTTTAACAGCATATAGTGCAAATCTCTTTGACTTTTCAAACATTACTAAATTAACCTTCTTTAAATTTTTTTGCATTAATGGTTCATTAATAAGTATATTCAGTGCATTGCTGTCTAATGATGTGTAACTGGAGGAATATACTTATTAATGGTTCATTAATAAGTATATTACTCCAGTTACACATCATTAGACAGCAATGCACTGAAATTTGCTCTTTTAATATACAGTGGAACCTTGATCAATTGTTTTCCCATAAGTGTAATTTAATTCATTCAGCTCTGATAATATTTCTTTGTTATGTTCCTGCATCTGTAGTTTTACCACATTTATCGTTCAGAGCAACAGGTTCCTTTAAAAAACGATAGATCAAGGTTCCACTGTATACCTAAAGTTAAGCATGAGATACTTATCAAAGCAAGAGATAAAAGCATATGCATGTCATTTGTTCATAGGAAGATTAGAAACCATTCATATCAAATTGAGCTCCTGTTGTGGATGTGATGCTTAAGTTGAATTCTGATAGAAAGATAAGCAATTTTTATCCCTATAATTAGGCTGGAAAGAAAACGAGATTTTGTAATGCTGAAATTAGAATTCAATAAAATTTTGTAAAAATGCCTTGTTACTAATATGTCACGAACACTCATATTGATGCAGATTATGTTATATATTTAAAAGATTCTAACCTGCTTAAAGATTTCTGCACAGCTGGGTACATAGCTAAATACCGATGGCTATGATAAATATGCATAACTCTAGATAAAATGAAAGTTTTGATTTCGCTCGAATTTAAAAACAATGATATGATTCAAAGGTATCTCATCTGTGTTCCTTGAAAAAAAAAAAAAAACTTGACATCTGCATAAAGAAGCAAGAGCAATACTTTTCTACAATGTGTATAAATGGCAATAGAGAATTTGTTTTTTCACTGGGTGATACTTTAAAACACTTAATGGTATTTTGAAAATATATGAGAAATTAACTTATGGAAACAATATAGTATTTTATTTATGAAGTTTAGGTTTATTTGACTATACACATTATGAGAATATTTTCTCAAAGCATATTAATATATTTTTATATTTCTTAAAAATTTAACCTAAAATTTATTTTTCTTACTATTGTACAAAAAGCACAAAATAAATAGAAACAATTATATATATATATATATATATATATATATATATATATATATATATATATATATGTACACAAATCCCAAAACCACCAGCTTAAAGGAGAAGAAAGAAAAAAAAAACCTGATGAAAGTGTACAATGAAATATTCACTATTTATAAAATAAACTGAAAATTGAAGTTTCAAAAGATTTCTTTTTCCTTTTTCCCAATCAGGTTTTAATTTAGCATTATAAAAATGATGATATAAGATGTTATAAAGGTTTGGAGCACTATGGTCTACTTTTTGCTACATGAGGGCTAATTAGACAGGGACCTACAGTTTAAAGCCGATTCCGAATAGCTACAAACTCGAATCCACAGGATCTGAACCGAAAGCCAGCACCCTAGCCATTCGGCCATCACCTGGCAGATGTTATAAAGGAAATAAAAAGTTTTCCAAACCATTCACTAAATAACATCAATATACCAAACAATTTTGCTTGTCTATCTCTTTAAAATTTTGCTTCAAACTCTCCTTTTTCTTTTCAGGCTCACTCTCACATTTGGAACGGATACCTATATATAAAACAGAACAAAAGTATTAACATATAAACAGAATGATATAACTTGTATATATATATATATATATATATATATATAAATTATTGATATCCTCATTAGACAAAAAGCAATTTATAATACAGTACAAATATACAGTCATCTCTGATCTACTATTGTTTCTTTAACTGCAGTTTTCCAATACACATAGTTTTTTTTTTTTTGACACAATCAACTATTCTGAGATAGGGCCCAAGGTAGCCAAATGATAGTGCTTCAGACAGAGGGTGCTCAGTTCGAATATCAACGAGTGCCATTGAATATTTTTGTGTCTAGGCTAGATACGAGCACATTAAATCTGTGGACCAGAAAGTCCTTCCATGTGGTAAGATGGATGGAGGAAGGTATGAGCCCTCCAGATGTCATCCCTGGGGGAATGAAAAATTGAGGTGCCACCAGGGGGGGGGGGGGTTAGTTCACCTATATGGTATCTCCATTTAAAACAACCAATGAATGTAAAGTGTGAATGTCTCTGAACTAATCTTTCATATATATGTATAAAAAAACTTCTGAAATTTTTAAAAAAGAAAGTGCTTAAACTAGTAAAAAATTTCAATCAAAAATTAGAATGCAAATTATTTAGAAGAATAAAGATCCCGTACCACTATTTAATTTTGTCACGAGTTTACTTGAATCTTGTTAAATATTTGATTAACACAAAGGATTAAAATAATTGACATATTATTTTAACTGTATATGTGCCAAACTTTAAGGAATTAAAATTAAGGTGATTTTACATCAAAATTTCAAAGATTCAGGAAGGTAACAAATTTTTGCCATCAGGTTAAAGATCCTCAAAGGACAAGTTATAAAATAACTCACAAGTCAAATATGTTATGCTACAAACTAGACCAACGGTGGGCAAATGTGGCTCTTCATTGAGTCAAGTGCGGCTCCCATTAAAATTTTAATTTTATTTTTTCCCTTGAACTGTTTGTAGTGTAGTGTGCATGTGCGCAAACCGCATTAGCCTTCTACATGAAGGGGGTAAATACACAGCGATAAATGGAATTCAGTGCTCTTGCACATAGCACATGTGTACTACATGCATTGACACATGTGTACTACATTCTTTAGCCTCATATGTGCCCATCGCAGAACTAGACAGTTTTCAGGCAAGCAATTATTTCTTCTTTCAACAAGTAAATTAAAGAAAAAAACTTTATCAGAATTTCAAAACTAACAGAAAAATAAAAATTCTTCAAAGCTTTAAGGACGGTGTGTAACCTTGATTTTCTTTCATAAAAAAATTTGATGTTCATTGTGTTAAGACAGACACTCAGTAGTTGATCGTTTTTATTTTAAGAGGATTTATTCGCAAATTACAAGAAAGTTAAAAATTTTAAGTTCACATTCTTCATATCTTTAGATAATTGAATGTTTTTAAAAATTAGGAAGATTTAAACATTTTCACAAGGTTGGCACACTGCTTTGAAACTTAGGAGTCTTGCAAGAAATTTGAAAGTTTCCAGTTATAATTATGTGAAAATGCAATTAGTATCTTACCATTATAAAAAATGTTTTAAATTTTCTTTAATATATGTGTTCATCAGTTTTAAACAGATCCAAAGAACATTGAAATTTATGCAGAATTTGATATTTGCTAAAAGCAGTTTTCAAGAACCAAAACATCTTTTACGAACTTAGCCTCAGTAAGTAGCTAGAGATAACTGTCATTGGAGAAAAATAACTAAGCAAACAATTTCAGTTTTCATAACTTAAAAATCAATCTTTGCAGCAACTGATGTTAAAACATAGATATATCAGAATCTTTAATTGGGACACCTCTAACCCACTTCAGAAAATAACTACTCAACAGAAACTAATTTCATTGTAAATTAAGAAAAAATGACAACAATAGAAGAGATTTCTTGTGAAATTTATGAGTATAAAAATATAATTCACAAATATCAACATGGTTAAGGCAAATAATTCTGAAAGGAAAACATTTATAAAGTTGGAGTATGTTATACTATACTTTAAAAGCAATGATAAAATGAAAAAAATAAATGCAAAAAAAGTTACTTAAAACATTTTACAAAACCATACAATTTTTTTCTTCTTTTAAACGCAATAAACTGAATTTAAAGGTACTTACATATTTTTTACTATAAGAATGAAATCTACAATAACACAAACTAGAGCTTTCAATTAGTTTTAACAAAACTACCACCAGAATATTTAGCCATGTAAACAAAGATATTGTATAAAAAATTTAAAATCTCTAAATAAAAAATTTCAGGAAGTACATTATTTTAAATGTAACTCAATAATATAATAAGGCACATTTCACATAATTATCAGAAATAATTTATGTACCAGCAAAAAGGATATAAATATATAAATGCATATCACCCTATGAGCCCAAAAAAGTATACATTCCAAATTATCCTCTCCAATGCAGCAATGATTTCTTGGACATTATCCCTACCATCATATGACACTGCAGTTTTGCTGGCCACTTTTCTGGGAGCACTGTACAGGTGGCCATCATTACCCCCCCCCCCCCCAATGGGCCGGTCCCGTAATTTTTTAACCGAGTAGTCAAGTGACGACACCAGAAAACTTGACTCCACACCTCCAGAGATATTTTGGGAACATGGAGGTCATTGCAGCTATGACAGATTCTTTTCCGTACAACACCACATTCCAAATTATAATGCGTAATAAAATACCTGTTATCATACTACTACAAAGTAATTTCAACAAACTTACGTTTGAAATTTTAGTTCTAACATGAGATATTGTATTTAAATATGATGATTTATCTATATTCGACAAGCTAGAATTTGATGAATAATGGCCTTGATTCCCACTAATATGACTAGAAGAGCAAGAGCCACCAGATGGTTTCTGTTTAAGCTGACGAGGAACAAAAAAATTCGAGGAAGTCTTTACTTTCACTTTTTCTACCAAAACTGGTTCCTTAACAGCAGAGGGAGCAGCACTGGGGTACATTGTATACTCTTTTCCAGCCCAGACATAAGTTACTGGCTGTGTAGTAGCAGCATTTTTTTCAGATGTTGATGGCTTTTCCAATTTGTTGATCTGGGACTGAGGAACATTCAATTTATTTTCAGGTGTATTTTGCCCTCAAATAAACATAAAAAACTTTATAAATACTAACATATTTGTGTTTAAGTAGTAAAAAAACACAACATAATCTGTAAAATTAACAAAAATTAGTTGTTGTTGCTTATGCCTCCTGCAGAAGTTTTCCAGGCCAGGTCCATATAGGTTTGCAGGCAGAGGGGTGTGTATATGGTTTTTAATGGCACCACAAGGTTCAGAGTACTACTTAGCCAGGTGACACCTCAATTTTGACTGAGCATCCCCAGGGGTGACATCTGGGAGGATCGTACCCTCTACCACTCTCTCTAACCTCATAGGACTTTCGAGTCTACGGATTTAATGTGCCCATATCCAGCCAAGACTCGAAGGTATTTAATGGCGCTTGTCGGGATTTGATTCAAGCACCCTCAGTACCAAAAGCCAACACACTAAGCCACCTTGGGCCCACAAAAATTAATAGTTTATAGCATTAACATATATTCCTTTTAATCACCTCGAGGCAGTATTAAATTGTATTAGATGCTGAAATAGATACTTATATTATATTATTCCATGGATCTGGTTGTAACAGATTTGTTCATGGATATGGGCTAATGTTGTAATAAAAAAAATAATGAAAAGTAATAAAAATTTAAAAAATGGAGAAATACTAATACATCACAAACATATATATTATATATTATTATATATATATGTTACCGCAATGTGTGAAAAGTAGGTATTGTATAGAACACCCATGAAATCTATAGAATGTGTAATGTTTTTTAGGCAAAGTCTGAAATATTTGTATTAATTAAATAGGCTATGTACTTTTCTTAAGCATTGTATGTAATACCTAGGCATTATATAGATAGACAATACTTTTAGGTGAAGTATGAAAAGAGAATCATTAAAAGGCCTTTATTCAAAAGATGTATATCAAAATGAAAGAAATACAAAATAAAATACAGACTATCTTATGGAAATAAGAAGAGAAAAATACCAATATTGACCAACTTATTGTAACAAAGGCTAAATTGGAATTTGAATTGCACATAATTGCCTATTTTACACACAAACACTTCATATTTTGGTTCTTGGTCTTGCAAATAAACCTCACAAACCCTTGACAGTGGGGGACATTCAAGGTCGACAGTGTCAAGAGTATACGAAGAATACATGGATGGTGGAAAAAAAACTAACGATCGGACAAACTGCAAAGGACAATTAGCCTTGACAGTGCGTGGTGAAAGATGGCTCAGGCGTATTGTACGTAGCCAGCGAAGCCAAACATTAGCTCAAATTACCACCCAGTTTAATGACGGTGCCAGTCGTACAGTCAGTAAACGGACTGTGCAACGCTCGCTTCACCGTATGGCTTCGACCTTGACACTGTCGACCAGGATAAGGCCCCCTTCCTGTGTACAGAGCGATAGCAGCTGATCGACAAGGTAATTTGTGGTTAGAAACATCATCAAGTCACTAAGTCCTATGGACAAAGTGAATTGTGATCTGGCATAGAGTTAGTTCAAAATTCCTAAAGGAGTTTCAAGTTGGTAAATACTAACTTCTGTAACACTCATAACTACCACCAATAAATTGCACAAATTATTCCTTCCTTTGTAAACGTCAGAAATAGGAACTCGCACAGTGGCCCCCAAAGATGCAGCTTACTTTTGTTTTCAACGACCATTACATCATAGTGATTTGGTTCCATCTCGGCAATCATTTTAGTTTTTCTCATATTGCTCACTAACTCTTGTTAACTGGTTTCGGTTAGGAAAACAGTTTTCATCAGCATTGGCTTGCACTTAGATAGTTCTGCATACATCAGTTGTTGCATTTCAACTTACCATGATTCTTGCCAGGATACTTCACCTTGCTCTGGCATTCTCATAGAGTCTGCTGTGCAATTTGAAACTCGCATATTTTATCACTGCCGAACAAGGACTGAAGTGCAAATAGTGTAAGTATTCAATACTATCTGGTTAAGACGAGCATTGAAAGCCATGTGCCTCACCATTTAACAATAAAAACATCACTAGCAGGAATGTTTTAAACTTGGCGAGTTTGCCTTTTGGTATTCCACAGAATGCTTACGGAATATGTGAAATGTCGAGCCTTTATACTTTGAAATCCCATTTCCAGAATTCTAAAGAATGTCTAATTTTAAAGGAATCAGTTATTAGAAAGCTATTTTTTATTTGTGATAATTTTGCTCCAGGATAATTTTTTATAATTAAAATATTGCTTTTAAAGATTCTTTAAGAAAAAAAAAAATAGGAAAAAATGTTTATTTTTTTAAAATCTACTTCAAGACTGTTATTTAAATTGGCTTCCTGTTTAAGAATAATACACATATATATTTGCCTGCAAAAGAATTTTCCTTCTAATATTTCTAAACCATATATGTAAATACACTGCTGAAAACAATTAACGGAGCACATGGTTTTAACGAAATTACGCAAATACTTACACCGATAAGTAACATAAAATAAATCATCCATAATTTAAAGCCTAGCAGGAAACAGAAGAAGAAAACTTCATATGCAAATCAAAGTTCATGACGTCAAAAACCAGAAAAAGAACATAAGGGCGGAAATTGGGATGTTGCAGAAACGTCTGTTTCACTGCCTTAACTGTGAAATTCGATTGATCAGTTATTCTTTTTGAGAAAAGGTGACTTGAAAATGTCCCAACTGTTACGGAATTGAGCCGCTAGAACCTGGCGGCTCTTCCAACCAAAGTTAGTTAAGATTTGGGGGCAGGAATGCCCCAAACTTTACTGATAGCTAATAGTGCAGAGTCGTACTGGCTAGCAGGGAAGGTTGGACTCTTAATCTTTAGATATAGTCAGAGCAACGCTAGCTAGCTTTGTTGTGTGATATGCAAGATGTTAAAAAGACGTACGAAGGTTTAAGTAAAATAACAAATACATTTATTTAGTAAAACGACATTAAAGTGTCTTGTTTACAGACGCACTACACAGCTCGTAGTGTTATCCTAAAAAGTTGGCTTTGTCGTGTTCTTACCGAGGTGTAGAAAAATAAAAGAAAAATAACTCACAGGTGGTCGAGGCAAAGCTTTGCTATCGTGGTAAGAAAACACTTAAGGTAGATAGCGCTTTCCTGGCACAAAAACTATCCCGTGGCTACCTGCGGGCATGCAAGGTCGAGACGACTAGAGCATCCGTGCACTGCTGGCAAGTTGGTCGCCGCTTCCTAATACGGGTCCTCGGTAGAGCCTGGCTCGGTAAAATCGCTTCTCAGCAACTATCACTCAACCACACCGTCTAATACCACAGCGAATACTACCTCGAATACCCCGTCTAAGTGAACGGGCTGGGTATTTATACCGGCGTCGACCGCCGCGCTCCCTCGTGGCAGGAGAATAGCGAAGTTAATTATGCTAATTTTTCGTGATGTGCGTTGACGTCATTCTTAACTGATGGTATGGCGTCATCGTTGGATGAATGACGTCGTTCGGCTGGCATATCGCTGGTCATGACGCAACTGGCGTCTGACGATGCTTACACATTGCTGTGGAGGTGGGAAATGATGTAAATACATCGCTCCTGGTACGTGGCTGGAAGGTTAGGGGAAGAAGAGGAAAGCTAATCGGGATTTTCCCTAACACCAACAACGTGATTTACCGGAATCCATAGCATGGCGTATTATAGGCAGACTTGAATCCGGGCAAACACAACGTAGTGTCGCGGACGCTGTTGGAGTCGCCAGAAGTGTCGTTGCAAGGCTGTGGAATCGATTCCAAGAAACAGGGAATGTTAGACGTCGACCAGGGCAAGGTCAGCCACGCGTCACTACAGCAACTGATGACCAGTATATACTGCTAACAGCTCATTGAAACAGAACAGACAATGCTACTCAGCTGCAAAGACAGTTGCTCTTGGCAACAGGATGAAGGGTATCCAGCCAAACAGTACGAAATAGGCATCATCAGGGAGGTCTCTATGCACGTAAGCCAATGGTCTGCATTTCGTTGACCTCACGGCAACATGCGGCCTTGTCGGGAATCCGGCAAAAGATTCCATTGAAAAATTTAAAAAGAGTGAAATTGCGCAGGAGCGCTCTATAGAAATGAAGCCAAAAAATATTTATAAAAACTACTTATTAAATTTAACTAGAAATACGTGAAAAATACTAAGGTATGTGCGTGGAGGTGAGGTAAAAAAAAAGTCACTGAAACATTGTTAAACTTGAAACGGTTTAATTATCCGTTCATAAAATAACAAAGTAGCAAAATATAAAACAGTTACGTGAGTCCTGCTTAGAATAGAACATCGCAGGATTAGAAATACGGTTGACGTTTCCTCGGTCGGGACAGGCGCGGCATCTTCATTCCTCCATTGGCGGCGAGTTAGGGCATCGGCAGGGAACGGCACTTGAACAGGAGCGACAGGCGGAATCAGATTGATGAAAGTCTTGTAAAATCTTCCTTATATTCACGGCGGCTGGCGCGAACGTCCAATAACAGATCGGGCGAAGTACGCATGTACTTACGATATTTGCATGTACGATATTTGCGTACATTTACATTTTACATAAAATTTAAATACTGATGCAATGCGATACAATTTTAATCTCATACGATTTGTATGACGCGTTACATGTTAAATTCCGTTATGGAAGGCAAATATTTTTAAAGTTAAAATAATAAGATTGTAAAGGAAAATGAAAGGGTGAATGAATCGTGACAACGATTCACATAGGCGTTTAACCGATAAGAATTGTTTACAGTATGGCGCGGCGCCGGAAAGCTTTAAGAACGTGGGTGAACAGGTGAGGAAATTAAAAAATTTTTTTTTTTTAAATATTCCTAACAAGTGGCCCCCTTCAACCACTGGGTTTAAAGTAGAGTAAAAGGTTAACATAAAATATACAAGACATTTAGTCTAACAATACAATATACACAAGTATTTAAATTTCACAATTTGAAAATTTTGAAGAATCCAGATAACCATATAGATAAGGGAGATATAAATTAAATTTTCCCTATTGGAATAGCTGGTTACCATGGCTTAATATCTTAAGACCTGGATTTTAAATTTTAAATTAAATAATGGTTAAATAAAAAATTTCTTATTAAATAAGTTAACCCTCTCTAAAACTTGAGGTTTAGTAAAATTGTCAGCAGGATTTGCCTTAGTTTTTATATATTTAATTTCAAAGGTTTTATCCAAGACCAAGTTTCTTAAAAAATGAAACTTTACATCAATGTACTTAGTCCGGACATTTTCGATCGCTGACTTCGAAAAGTTTATTGCGGCTTCATTGTCGCAATATAATGTAAAATTTTCGAACTTAGTATCAATTAAATTAAATTTATTAAACTCTAATAAAATGTTTTTAAACCATACCAGCTCCTTTGCAGCTTCAGTCAACGTCACGTACTCAGCTTCCATCGTTGAAAGAGTGACGCTTTTATGCTTGAAGGTTCGCCAAAATAGTGGTGATTCATCAACTAAAAGGAGTATTCCACCTACCGACACCCGGTCGTCTCGATTCGAGGCAAAGTCCGAGTCACTGAAGCAGTGAATGTCCGGTGTTTCCACTCTTGATAAGTTCAGCTTGAGATGTCGTGTGTCGTAAACGTAACCTAATAACCTTAGTAGTAAGTGCCAGTGATATTGTCCAGGATTTTCTTGAAATTGTGAAAAATTATTCACGGCATAGGCGATATCCGGACGTGTCTTCAAAGCAATATAAGAGAGGCATCCTATTAGGCTCCGATATGGACATTTACGCATTTCGTCGATTTCCTGTTCAGTGGTAGGTCGTTGATTGCGTGAGAGTATCGTTCCCTTTGAGATTGGTAAGGAGCTGTGAGGAATTTTAAAATGTTTAAACGTGTCATAAACCTTTTCAATGTAGTCAGTTTGGTTGATAGATAGGTGGTCTTTTTCCTGTATAAAATTTATACCTAATAACCTTTTGGTTTTTCCTAGGATTTTAATATCAAATTTAGATTTTAGCAATTTTATACCATTATCTATATCCGCACTGGATTTTCCAAAAAGTACCATATCATCAACATACAATATCAAAAGAATACTATTTGAAAATACATAAAGGCAGTTACACCATTCGAATTTAACAAAGTTCAATTCTAAAAGAGTTTTATTAATTTCAAAGAACCATTCTCGGCCTGATTGGTGTAAGCCATAAAGTGCTTTCTTAAGCTTACAAACAAAGTTTGGTTTAATATCTACTCCCTCGGGAGGTTTCATATAAATATCATAACTCAAATCTGCATAAAGGTAAGCATTTTTCACGTCAAGTTGACAATTGAGCCATTTACAAGTTTGAACAAGAACAGAAAAGAAAAACCGTAAAATTGAAAAATTAACTACCGGGCTGAAAACTTCATCGTAAGTTTCGCCTTTACGTTGCTTATAACCTTGAGCAACAAGTCTGGCTTTAAACCTTACGACATCAGAGTTTTCGTTAGCTTTTAGGGTAAAAACCCAACGGCTACCGATTACATTAACATTATTAGGTTTTGGGACAAGATCCCATACTTTTCGTTCATTAATAATAGAGAGTTCGTCTTTAATAGCTCTTAGCCAATGTTCACTTTGAGGTGAAAAAATAGCTTCCTCATAAGAATTAGGTACATTCAAAGTCTGTAATTGTCAAAAGTCTTTAACATCGTTACCTACAACATTTATATTTGAGGTTTCTAAATTGCCTGGTACAACACCTGTATAAGTATTTTTACCACTAAAATCAAAGAATATAGGATCAAATTTAAGATTCTTAGATTCACAAAATTCTTTAGCTTTTACAGATGAGTTAAGTGTAACGTCTGATCCCTGAAGATCATAATAAACGTCTACCCTCGATCGGTCTTTACGTAAAACAGCGCGTCTATTCCAAGTCATATCGCCGCTTGTACTTGGTTGTATCGCGACGGTTTGGGTAGGTTCTTTTTCAACAGGTTCTGTTTGATGTTCCTCAATTGATTCGTCATCTGAGCTTAAATTTTGGTCATTGCGGTAAGTAAAAACGTGGGAAGGGTCCAGTTCGCTTCCAGATTTAGTAAAGCTTTTAGTTGGTTCGCCGAACCTAACATCACTGGTTTCCACTATTTTATTCTCGGCAGGAATCCACACTCTATAACCACGTGTTAACATGGCATATCCTACCATTATCCCTTTCTTTGCTCGCATATCGAGTTTGGTACGGAGCTGCTTGGGTACAACAACAAAAGCATTAGAACCAAAAATTTGTAAATGTTTGACTGATGGCGTTTGGCCCCCGTAAAGCTCAAAAGGGGTTTTCTCTTGGTGAGAATGGCAAACACGGTTCCAAACATATGTAAAACATAGAACGGCCTCTGACCAGAAACTATCATTTAGTGAACTGTCCTCTAGCATGACCTTTATAGCATCTACCGCCGTTAGATTGAATCGTTCCGCCACACCATTTTGCTGAGGCGTGTAAACGTTGCTGCGTTCTGCTCGAATGCCCTGATTTTCTAAAAAGTTTTTAAATTTTTCATGCACAAACTCTAAGCCGTTGTCCGTTCGGACATTAATAATTTTCCTATTTAAAAATCGTTCCGCCCGTTTTTGGAATTTAGTAAAATATTCAAACACTTGGGTTTTATCTTTTAGAGGGTAAACTGTTGTCTTCTTAGAGTGGTCATCCACAAAAGTTAAGAAATAACGATGTCCGTGAAAGGATTTAACTGGAAAAGGGCCGCATAAATCAGAATGAATCAGCTGTAAAGGAAACTGAGACCTTGGACCGCCTATACTTTTATGAGGTTGGCGTTTAGCTTTAGCGATTTGACACTTGTCGCAATTAAATTTGAAATGTTTAAAATACGGCAGACCTCTTACCGATTTGTTTCTGCTAGTGTTGATTAGAAATTTAGAATTAATATGGCAAAATTTTCGATGCCAAACTTTAAAATTTGTTAGATTCACATCGTTTGCGTTGGCTGAAATTTCGGATTTTATGCGCTTCACTTTCGGAAAGCATTTATATAAACCATTTAATTTCTTAGCAACAAACAATCGTTCACCCGATTGAGAGTAGACATTTATCTTACTTTTACCACCAACAAACTTTGCCTTAGCGTCATCAAATTTAGATCCCGCGATTAAGTTTCTGTTTATACTGGGTGAATACATAACATTAAGTAATGTCACCTCTTGAGACTGATCAGGATCATCATGAAAAGTTAATTTGACATTGCCAACTCCTTCAATGGGGGTAAGTAGCGTCACCCACAGCCACGCTCATTTCCTTATTGTGAACTGGTTTAAAAGTATTAAAAAGTGACCTGTCACCTGAAAAGTGAGCTGTAGCAGCTGTGTCAAAAATCCAAGCATTTGGATCCGCTACGGTATTTAAATTTGTTTCTATTCCTAAACTCATCTCAACATTCGCCGCAAAATCTTTATCTTTACTTTTAATTTTACTTCTACACACTGTGGCATTGTGATTTCCTTTCCCGCATTTTGTGCATTTTTCAACTTTAGCTTTATTCTTTTTAGAATTTTGTTTTTTATTAAACTTTACACTATAAATACTAGAATTTTGCGTTTCGAGATCAGAGCAACTCTGCTTAATTCTCGATTCTTCGCACAGTAATTCTTTTAAAACATCGTCGTATTTAAAGTCCTTATCTTCCCATCGATAGATAGTTTGTATGATTCCAGCAAATTCAACAGGTAAAAACCGAATAAGTTGAAAAGATTGGAACACCTCATCAAGGTCGTAACCTGCATCTTTCACTTGTATGATGATTTTCCTCAATCTAGCAGCATACATGCCTACAGACTCACCGTCTGGCCGGGTATTAAAAAACGTGTCTAAAAGACCAATTAACCGAGCCCTAGATTTTGGTTGAAAGAAATCTCTTAAAGTTTCCCAGGCTACGCGAGGATCTTCAGTTTCAGATATTAAATTTCTTAATTCTTTACTAGTATTCAGATAAATTGTAGAATAACCGCGTTGTACGCGAACTCTAAAATCTTTCTGTTCCTTCGCAGAAGCGGTAGCTGCGGGTGGCTCTTCTATCCCTTTAACAATTGACCATGCATCACGGTCAAGCAGTATAGCCTTTAAATCTTCTGACCATGAGACATAGTTGTCTCTGGTTAAAGGTTCAATCGTTACTCTTTGATCATAGTCACACATCATGAATTTATACAATATTACATACAAAGACAAATATAGGAAAGTTAAATATTTTCTTGGCCCCCCACTAAAACATACTCAAACTCCAGCACATACAATGAAATTTTTAAATACACACAATAAAATTTTTCACACTAAATTGGGATTTAAACAAATTGGGAATTGGCTTCTTAAATTTTTTATAGAGATTAATTTTTTTCCTGACGGCCCATAACCCTTGTCGGGAATCCGGCAAAAGATTCCATTGAAAAATTTAAAAAGAGTGAAATTGCGCAGGAGCGCTCTATAGAAATGAAGCCAAAAAATATTTATAAAAACTACTTATTAAATTTAACTAGAAATACGTGAAAAATACTAAGGTATGTGCGTGGAGGTGAGGTAAAAAAAAAGTCACTGAAACATTGTTAAACTTGAAACGGTTTAATTATCCGTTCATAAAAATAACAAAGTAGCAAAATATAAAACAGTTACGTGAGTCCTGCTTAGAATAGAACATCGCAGGATTAGAAATACGGTTGACGTTTCCTCGGTCGGGACAGGCGCGGCATCTTCATTCCTCCATTGGCGGCGAGTTAGGGCATCGGCAGGGAACGGCACTTGAACAGGAGCGACAGGCGGAATCAGATTGATGAAAGTCTTGTAAAATCTTCCTTATATTCACGGCGGCTGGCGCGAACGTCCAATAACAGATCGGGCGAAGTACGCATGTACTTACGATATTTGCATGTACGATATTTGCGTACATTTACATTTTACATAAAATTTAAATACTGATGCAATGCGATACAATTTTAATCTCATACGATTTGTATGACGCGTTACATGTTAAATTCCGTTATGGAAGGCAAATATTTTTAAAGTTAAAATAATAAGATTGTAAAGGAAAATGAAAGGGTGAATGAATCGTGACAACGATTCACATAGGCGTTTAACCGATAAGAATTGTTTACAGTATGGCGCGGCGCCGGAAAGCTTTAAGAACGTGGGTGAACAGGTGAGGAAATTAAATTTTTTTTTTTTTTTAAATATTCCTAACTTCTGAAGAAGATGGGCCGCTGAACATCGAGATTGGGAGCAACATGATTGGAGCCAAGTGCTGTTTACAGACGAGACCCGATTCAGTCTGGAGTGTGACACCCGACGTGTTTTGGTATGGAGGGAAAGGGGCACTCGAAATAACCCTACATTCGTTCGTGAAAGGTCACAATACAAACGAGCTGGTTTTATGGTATGGGGTAGAATCAGCATAGGTGGACGTACGGACCTGCATATCATTCGGAATGGTACTTTGACGGCCCGAAGGTATGCAGACGAGATACTGAGACCTCATGTCATACCTTACGCTGCAGCCATTGGAGATTCCTTTGTTTTCCAGCATGATAATGCCAGACCGCATACAGCTTGTCTTGTGGAGAACATGCTTGAAGCTGAAACAATACAGCGTATGGAATGGCCAGCATGCTCTCCTGACCTGAATCCAATCGAGCATGTTTGGGACATGCTCAGACAACGCATTGCTGCGAGACCAATGCCTCCTTTTACTCTCCAATACTTGGAGATTGCACTTCTTGAGGATTGGAACAGTATTGTTGGGGAAAATCCCGATTAGCTTTCCTCTTCTTCCCCTAACCTTCCAGCCACGTAGCAAGAGCGATGTATTTACATCATTTCCCACCTCCACAGCAATGTGTAAGCATCGTCAGACGCCAGTTGCGTCATGCCAGCTTAACGACGTCATTCATCCAACGATGACGCCATACCATCAGTTAAGAGTGACGTCAACACACATCACGTAAAAATTAGCATAATTAACTTTGCTATTCTCCTGCCACGAGGGAGCGCGGCGGTCGACGCCGGTATAAATACCCAGCCCGTTCACTTAGACGTAGTATTCGACGTGGTAGTAGACGGTAGTATTAGACGGTGCGGGTGAGTGATAGTTGCTGGGAACCGATGAGGAGATGATCTAGCACGACTCAGCGCAGCTCGTTTTGAAAGCCAGGCTCTACAGAGGACCCGTATTAGGAGGCGGCGACCAACTTGCCAGCAGTGCACTGATGCTCTAGTCGTCTCGACCTTGCATGCCCGCAGGTAGCCACGGGATGGTTTTTGTGCCAGGAAGGCACTATCTACTTTAAGTGTTTTTTTTTACCCGATGGTAAAACCTTGCCTCGACCAACTGTGAGTACTATTTTATTTTCTTCTACACCTCGGCGAGAACACCCGAAAGCCAACGTTTTTGAATAACACTACGAGCTGTGTAGTGCGTCTGTAAACAAGACACTTTAATGTCGTTTTACTAAATAAATGTATTTTTTATTTTACCTAAACCTTCGTACGTCTTTTTAACATCTTGCATATCACACAACAAAGCTAGCTAGCGTTGCTCTGACTATATCTAAAGATTAAGAGTCCAACCTTCCCTGCTAGCCAGTACGACTCTACACTCTTAGCTATCAGGAAAGTTTGGGGCATTCCTGCCCCCAAATCCTAACTAATTTTTTTGGTTGGGAGAGCCGCCAGGTTCTAGCGGCTCAATTCCGTAACATTTTGGTTATGGGCCACAGGCCCTAAAGTTAATTCGTAAACAACTATTTTTCTTTAACTTGAGGGTGACTTTGATCTAAAATAGCAGAGCACAACGCGAAAGCTTTGTGATATGTGAGAAGCTAAGCGTCGAAGGTATAAACAAAAGGTAAAGGCCCTGAATTTATGAAATTCTATATTTGGGGGGGGGGGGCCTATTTGTATATATATATAATATTTAGTGTTTTAAATACTGTCTTGCATTTTTTTATATGCTTATATATATATATAGATTTACATACTGTACTTGTAACTTAAAACATGGCCTCTTTACAACCCCATATGGCTATAGATAAATTGACCGAGGAAAATTTCCATACCTGGGTAGCAGATATTAAATTTGTACTAATATCCCTTAATGCGTGGGACATTGTGAATAACCGCGAAACCAAACCGATAGCAAGTGCGGAAAATTTAGCTGAGGTAAGGGACTTTGAAAGAAGAACCCGACTCGCTTTATCTACAATCTTTTTAAATCTATCCCCTGCGTTTAAGTCGGTCGTGGAACATTGTACCACCCCCCAGGACACATGGTCAACCCTAAATAGGCATTTTCAGCCTGACAGTCGTAGCCGGCACATGCAGTTATTTACCGAACTGGTTAATTGTAAGCCCTATGCTAGCGAGAAAATTAACATGTTTGCGGCACGAATCCGCAAGTTAAACGAAAGCCTAAAGGGAATAAACCAAGAAATAAAGGAGACTTACCTCTGTTTCCAGCTAATCCGGTACTTACCATCGGAGTTTGATCACTTAGTGCAAACTATACTTCGTTGGAAAGATGCGGAATTTAAATTTGAAGCCATTCTAACTGAACTAGTCGCCGAAGAAACCCGAATTAGCGTGCAGAGACAGGATAAGCGTGAAAACGCTACTTGCGAAACGCAGAACACCTTTTCGGGTCGGCATAATTCTCGAAGTTGGAATAAAGACAATTTCCGACCGAAAACTCCATCGAGAAGCCCTTCTCCCAACAAACAAGTCCATTTTGGGACATACCCAAGTGGGAAATCACCGGGGCGTAGAAAATCTAAACGCTCATTCCGGCGAAACTCACCAAATAATGAAAAACCCCAGAGCCATTATACTGTAGAAGCCCTATTTACATCTCACAGTAATCCAGGTGACTGGGTCGTCGACTCAGCGGCAACCCATCATTTTTGTAAGGATAAATTCCTATTTGATGGACCCCTTGAGGATGTAAATGACAGGAGCCTAGCAGTTGCTACTAGGGGAAAGCCTATCCCTATCAAGCAAAGAGGGCCAGTCGACCTACTCTGTAAGGGCGAGAAACGCGCCATTACGCTTATGCGTGCATTGTATGTACCATCTCTAAGGCGCAACATAGTTTCATTACCTTTACTTGACGAAGATGGATTTACTTTTGAAGGGGGAAATGGACAACTCCACGTTTACGATAAAGATGGAAATGGTTATTTCACAGCTCGCAAACAGGGGGGAATTTTTTATGCAAAACAGCAGCTAACCCCAGAACAAGCTGCGAGAAAGAAAGCTTACCAACACGAGAAAGAAACTCGATCGAAGAAAGGTAAGGCTTATGAAACTACAGCTAGAAAGAAACGAAATACCCTAAGCAAAAGTAATCAAAAACCTGCCAGTGCATTGAGCAGATGGCACCGCAGAATGGGCCATATGAACCCTGAACTAATCAGCCAGTCTTTTACAAATAAAAGTGTCAGGGGTGCTCAGGAGGTAAAATCATCCAAACTTTTTTGCGAGGATTGCAGGTTAAATAAAGCTAAACGGGTGACATTTAAACCAATCGGCCAAACTAGGTCATCGAAACCACTCGAACTTTTACATCTAGATTTGTGGGGACCTGCTTCAACGACGGGATATGCAGGAGAGAGGTATTTTTTGAGTATCACCGATGATCACTCAAGGAAAATCGCCCTGTATCCGATTAAAGATAAGACAGCTACTTTTCCCACCTTTTTAAATCATGTGAAACGTGCCGAAAGATTCCTTTCAACTAAGCTCAAAGCTATCAGAACTGACAATGGTAAGGAGTTTGACAACTCACAATTCCAAGTGTATTGCCGTACGAATGGTGTGGCCCACGAATTTACAGATATTTATTCGCCTGAAATGAATGGAGTAGCAGAGAGGTTGAACCAGACAATAGGGAATACCCTCCGCACGATCCTAAATTCAAGTAAGGTTCCAGTAAAATTTTGGCCAGAAGCCGTCCGCTATGCGGCCTACAATTGGAATAGAGTGTGCCGTAGAAACCAGACGAAAACACCGTTTGAGAAATACGGAAAGTTCAAACCCTCCATTAGTCACCTTAAACCATTCGGGTCAGTTTGTTTTGTGGGTGTGCCGAAGCAACACCGAACCAAATTTGATCCCAGAGCTAATAAGGGAGTTCTTGTAGGCTACGCATGTAGGATTAAAGGGTACAGAGTGTTGTTCCCAGAAACTGGGCGAATAGTCGAAACCCGGAATGTTAGCTTTGCTGAAGATGAACTAAATTTTTATCAATTGAAAGCTAAGCAGACTAACAATGGAGCAGTGCTGGGCGGCCATCCAGAAACTACCATATACTCACTTCACAACCCGGAGCTTGAGACGGTGGTAATCCCACATATGGATTCGCGCCGAGTACATACCCGGAATTACCAGCAGGATCCCAGACCAGGCCCTAGTTATGCAGTTCAAACTGATGAAGCAAGTGAGGACGAATCAGACAGAGAACTATACGTCCAAACACCTAGACTCCGAGTCGCTAAGTGGACAAGGGAAGCCGTTCCGAGACCAGATGGAAAGCGGACCGATATATACTATCGAGAAGTTAAAAGGCAAGGGGGCAAGAGCCACATATTGCGAAGCCTCAAGGAACTCAAGCAATACTGTAAAAAGCATAAAATTGAGTACCAGCCTGAATACTTCAACTTTAGCGGTAAGAATAAAAGGACGGGCCCTGTTCCAACTCCTCAGCGACAGGTGATTGATGATGATAGCGATCTGGAATCTGAAAGTCAGACGGAAAATGAAGAAATCAACTACTTTTCCGCCTATGACACTTCCGAAAGTGAGACTGACACAGCATGACTAGAAACTGTAGTCATCCCGAAAACCTTTAAACAAGCATTCAAAAGTAAAGAATCTAAGCTATGGAAGAAAGCGATGGAAGAAGAATTAAAAGTGTTAAGTGAAAGAGGTGCATGGAGCCTAGTACCGCCACATTCAAAGTACAAGCCTCTCGGTTGTCGGTGGGTTTTTACAACCAAAACCGAT
The DNA here is from genome assembly GCA_907164885.2 of Dolomedes plantarius. Classification (NCBI taxonomy): domain Eukaryota; kingdom Metazoa; phylum Arthropoda; class Arachnida; order Araneae; family Dolomedidae; genus Dolomedes; species Dolomedes plantarius. Next base: position 176,563,539 of record OU015498.1, on the reverse strand, counting down.
GAGCATGGAAATGTGGTAAGATACAAAGCGAGGCTCGTAGCACAAGGCTACAAACAGGTAAAGGGAGAATCCTATGATGAAACTTTTTCACCTGTAGTCAATTTCACCCTTATACGCCTATTTTTCTCCATGCTAGTTTCCAACCTAAAGTGGTATCACCTCCAGTTAGACATCAAATGCGCGTATTTATACGCACCCTTATCTGAAACCATTACTATTACCCAACCACCCGGTTTCGTAGAAAAAGGAAAAGAAAGCTACCTCTGTCTACTAAAGAAAGCCCTTTATGGCTTACACCAGAGCGGAAGGGTATGGTTTTATGAAATCGAGAATATATTACTTGAAAATAATTTTAAGAAAATTAACTGGGCTAACTGTGTTTACCATTTATCAAATAATCTAATTTTACTTTTATACGTAGACGATATAGTTCTTTTTGGAAAAACTAAAACCCATATTGAAGCAGCAGTTAAAATTCTGCAGAAGTGTTTCGACATTAAAATACTTGGCCAAACTTCTAAGTTATTGGGGGTTGAATTTGAATTCAATCGAAAACAAGTTTTCATTCACCAAACCCAATACATAGATCAAGTTGCTAAACGCTTCAAAACCTTCAATATCCCAATTGTATCCTTACCCATAGCTAAAGGAACATTATATACCAAATTACAAAGCCCTACATCTGAACCTGAATTAACGGAAATATCAAAACTACCGTATCGAAATATTCTAGGGTGTTTAGCATTTATCGCAAGTCGAACTAGACCCGACATTGCGTATGCTGTAAATATCTTCAGTCAGTTTCAGTCTAACCCAGGATTTGCTCACTGGTACGGTCTATTGAAGCTATTAGGGTATGTAATAGGTACAAAAGATTTAAAGCTAAATATTTCCTCTACTACTAATGAATTAACAGCTTACAGTGATAGCGATTTTGCCGCCAATCGAGACGACCGAGTTTCAATTTCCGGTCAACTCATTTTACTAGATAAATCGCCTATATTCTGGCGAACTGGCAAGCAAAAGGCCATAGCGCTGTCAACTATGGAAGCTGAATTCATGGCTATAACAGAAACCTGCAAGGAAATACTGTGGATCAACCGTATAATGCAAGAATGCGAAAAATTGAAGATAATCAAGCTAGCTAGATCCAAACCCCTTATCAGAACGGATAACTTATCTGCAATAGACTTCTTAAAATCGCCGATTGAAAATAGTCGCACTAAGCATATTCATATAAAGCTTCTATTTGTGCGTGATCTCCTTCTAAAAGAAGTTTTCGAGATAAAATTCGTGCCTAGCAAAAAGAATCTAGCAGATCCGTTCACAAAACCAAAAACAAAAACAGACTTTTCAGCCTTTAAACAAATAATTTTTAAATCAGAAACTTGAAAGCTATAAACTTAAAGTAAATTCCTAACTCTAATAAACCGAATTTCCTTAAAATAAACCTTATCCTTGAGACTAGGACGGTTATTAATTTATGAGTTATATTACTTTCCATTATTTTCTGTTTACGGAACTAGCGGCCATTGTTTCGGGTTAGTTCTATGAGAACCTTCTTTCTCCCACATAATTTGGGAGGGGTTCGCTTAAGTGTTTTACAGTTGCAATGTGTTTATACATTCTGCATTTTTGTCGCATGTGTATTTAATACTAACGTTACCATTGCATATATTCTGTACTGTGTTTATATATGCACGTTTATGTCTCTATCTAGCATTGTGTTTATATCTACATACTAGCAATAACTGTTTCTATTTTTCCGTACTGTGTCTATACTTTAATATATTTACTAGTACGTTGTTTGTGACAAGCAAATTGTAATCAATTTTAATATATTCTTAAAGTTTTATGCTATTTAAACATCGGAGGGTATGTTATACGCAAATGTTTTTTTTTTTCGCATGATTGTGTGTATGAAAGTGGGCCCACGAATGTTTTGAATTTTTGTCTGGAAAAAAAAATACTTCATGTGTATACTTTGCCCTACCTGTTGATGAATTGAATTGCATATTATTTGCCTATTGAATATTGCATTTTGAATTGTATTGCATAATTGTTCAGGATTATAAGCTATTTTTATAGAAACATGTCAACAGAATATTTATTGTATGTTTATACAAGCGACTTACCCTTATTGTTTTGCAAAAACATGTAACTTAACCACGTGCATGTGTTGGTGCTCATTTCTGTAAAGGGGGGGGCAGTTGTTGGGGAAAATCCCGATTAGCTTTCCTCTTCTTCCCCTAACCTTCCAGCCACGTAGCAAGAGCGATGTATTTACATCATTTCCCACCTCCACAGCAATGTGTAAGCATCGTCAGACGCCAGTTGCGTCATGCCAGCTTAACGACGTCATTCATCCAACGATGACGCCATACCATCAGTTAAGAGTGACATCAACACACATCACGTAAAAATTAGCATAATTAACTTTGCTATTCTCCTGCCACGAGGGAGCGCGGCGGTCGACGCCGGTATAAATACCCAGCCCGTTCACTTAGACGTAGTATTCGACGTGGTAGTAGACGGTAGTATTAGACGGTGCGGGTGAGTGATAGTTGCTGGGAACCGATGAGGAGATGATCTAGCACGACTCAGCGCAGCTCGTTTTGAAAGCCAGGCTCTACAGAGGACCCGTATTAGGAGGCGGCGGCCAACTTGCCAGCAGTGCACTGATGCTCTAGTCGTCTCGACCTTGCATGCCCGCAGGTAGCCACGGGATGGTTTTTGTGCCAGGAAGGCACTATCTACTTTAAGTGTTTTTTTTTTACCCGATGGTAAAACCTTGCCTCGACCAACTGTGAGTACTATTTTATTTTCTTCTACACCTCGGCGAGAACACCCGAAAGCCAACGTTTTTGAATAACACTACGAGCTGTGTAGTGCGTCTGTAAACAAGACACTTTAATGTCGTTTTACTAAATAAATGTATTTTTTATTTTACCTAAACCTTCGTACGTCTTTTTAACATCTTGCATATCACACAACAAAGCTAGCTAGCGTTGCTCTGACTATATCTAAAGATTAAGAGTCCAACCTTCCCTGCTAGCCAGTACGACTCTGCACTCTTAGCTATCAGGAAAGTTTGGGGCATTCCTGCCCCCAAATCCTAACTAATTTTTTTGGTTGGGAGAGCCGCCAGGTTCTAGCGGCTCAATTCCGTAACAAGTATTCCCCAAAGTCTTATTGATAACATCATCGCAGCCATGGAAAACAGGTGTGCAGCAGTCTTAGCTGTGCGAGGAGACCACAAGCCATATTAAAAATCTTGCATCATTTGTAAACAATACTTTTTTTTATCGTTTACATGTACCCAAATTGTTGCCCTAAATCATCTTTTCATGTTTTTCCATATTTTCAAAGAATTAAAGCTTAATTACAAATTTTTTTACATCTTTTTTTCTGTATTGCGCATTGATATGCGTATACTATCTATTTTATGCCAATACGTGGCTGTCTCGCACGGTTTTCTTAACTTCTTTGCTTGCTCCCCTAATTTTTTTGAGCAGTGTATATTTTCATATTTCAATTTAAAACCAATACTATTAACATGCATTTATATTTACACTACTAATATGAGAGTTATGAGCTATGTAAATCTTAAAATTTTAATAGCTTGATAAATAAAATTTCTATATAAAAAAGTCACTCTGCAAATTATTGATGCAATTTAACAAAATAACAATCTACAAAATATATATAGAATTTATTTTTAAATAAATTCTATATATATTTTGTAGATTATGAAGTCTCACATCTGCATAAATAAATCTGGAACCAGCCTGATACACAAGTCAAGTTTGGGCTTCATAAATTGAAGTAACACAAGGGGAAAAGATATGGAATAAATATGAATTGCTTAAAAAGGGCAAATATGCATACTGACATATTTAAAATGAGATAAAGTATCAAATATACTATAAAATTCTTAAATATTTGCCAGCTATACCATCTCACATGATCCAAAAAATATATTTTTGTAGGTTTAACCAGAAAATGTATATATAATAAAGTAGTTAATCAAAAAATTTGAAAAAGAAATTTTTATAATGTTACTGCATTCATTTAAAGCATAATAGAAACAGTTACCATAAAAAGAACTTTCAGTACTTTTTGGTTAACAGGACGCCTCTCATATTTGTGCACCAAATTACCAAATAAGGTAACCCATTTGGCACGAAACATAAATATTACTTAAAAAAATAAAGATATGAAAAATTTAATAAAATAAGAAAAACAAATATAAAATAAGAAAAATATCTGTGTCAGACCATTGAGCGAAAGCTTTGATGGCAGCGATACACGAAAACGTGGCAGAAGGAAGTATAATTCACTCTGACTGTTTAAGAGCCTATAAACTGGATGAATTAGAAGATTCAGGATACAAACACCCGTGTGTTAATCATAAATATAACTTTATTGATCTGGATGTCATACACAAACTGTTGAAAGGTTGTCGAGCAGAGCAAAAGGGTGAAATAAATGTCAGCATGGCACTGCTCACCACCACCTTGATTCATACTTAGGAGAATTCATGTGGCGTTGATTGCATGACAAAACGTACATGTTTTCAGAAATTTTAAATGAAATTAGCAGATTTATGCCTCCTGTATAATATGATATTAATGTGGTAAAATCCATTTTGTATTTTTCTTATTTGTTTTTCTAATTTCTATTATTTTATTATTTTTTTCATATCTTTATTGTTTTTTAGCTAATATTTACGTTTCACACTAAATGAGTTACCACATTTGGCGATTTAGCCAGCAATTATGAGTGGTGCCTTGTTAACTGAAAAATATTGAATTACTTTGCATTAAACATTTCTGCTGTTCCTAAAAATTTAGAAAATTATATTCAAATTAAAAATTCAAATATAAACTTATTACAGTTTTCAGAAAATTTCTTACAGGAAATAACATGCTTTCATACATATAAAATAATATATGAACAATGATAAATACCTAAAGCAAGATTACAAATACCTCCAATTGCAAATTCAACTAAACTTTCATTTCCATCATCTAATTGATCTATAAGAGATATACATACGTATTGTTTTTTAATATGGTGAAAATAAATTAAGAAAACATAAATTCATATATTTATACAAATAAATATTACATAAAACAGATAATTATTTATGTTGTATTTGATTTCTTCAAATTTTCTTCAAATGAAGTTCTTTTGGCTGTCAGTATGGAATACTATTAGTTATATGAAAAGGAAAATAGTTTGCCTCTGTCAAAATTAGTATTCCAAGAGAAAATTAAATTTTTCTTTTTTCCCTTTCAGGTAAAAAATGCATGAAGAAATTTAGGCCGAGTTCAATAACTTTTTAAAATGAAAGTCATTTAGTATAATTTCCAAATGAAGTAATCTAGGGACTTAGAAATTTACAAATAAATATGAAAAATATAAAACTCAGAATTTTATAAATGATGTTCTATCATAAAAAATAAAATAAAAAATAAAAATAATTTTAAAAAAAGTTAACCATTTTACAAAGCCTTTTTATAACTTTGTGCAAATATTTTGGGTTTGATTTATTTACATCTCATTTTTCAGTAATATGCTGTTTTTTGCAATATAAGATATAAAATTTAAACAGAAAAAAAGAGGAAGCAAAATGATAACAAAATAAATAAAACAAAAAAATTTCAAAAATTCTTAATGTTAAAAAAAGAGGTTGGTATAATGGGATTGGTTCGGAGCACTACAGTCAATTTTTTTGCTACACGAGGGCTAATAAGACCAGGACCTACTGCTTAAAGCTGATTCCGAAAGGATACAAACATCCATGCTAAGAGTTGGATTCGAACCCACAGACGGTAGCGATTGCCAGAACCCTAGCCATTTGGCCATCATCAAGCCAGTAGAATGGGAAAGTACCCAATTGTTTAATTTTATTTTAAGGAAGCTTTTGTCATTATTGAATGGATTAAAATTGTAAAATGAAATAATAATAATAAAAAAAGAAAACACATAACATACTTTCTTGAGCAAATACTAATGGATTATACTAACAAATTATGAAAAGAAAAAAAACCCCTCTCTTTACATGATCATACTAAATATGGTACATTTTATATTCAATGGATGATATACTTGATACTATATGATTATAATGAACATACTTTCATTCTAGTTTTCTAGCCTTTGGAAATGAAATTCCATCTCCAAAAGAGATGCATCAATAAATGAATGTCATATTCTTTAACAGGTATAACTCATAAGAATAGATAAATCCCTCAGGGAGAGTTTAAACCCCCAGAGATACTTGTAAAAGGGCACTTTTAAGGTCATAAAGAAAAGGCATTAAATAACTAATAATGCATACCCCAGAAAAAAAAACTTTGTCACCACTTCATCATGGTCCATAGGTTTGTAAGCAAGCAATAATAAAAATATAAATACTTCACATATGCCATACTTTAGTTAAAATATGTATTATTCTTTGATTTAAAAAAAATATTAAACCCCTTATTTTTGGATTAGAATATATTAAGAAGTCTTTTTATTTTTTTTTATTGATTTAGACGTGGAGGAACATTTTCTTACTAAATTAAACATAGGAAAATTCATGATCTATTTATGAAAATTTTAATTAACGTAAACATTATTAGTATTTAGTTTTCATTGAAAATTTTCAGTAAGAATCAAACAAAGCATTTATTCCTCATTAAATATTATAAGGCTTTCATTTTCCAAAATTTATATCAAGAAAATTTATCAAGGATCTAAAATCAAAATTTATAATCTTTGCATCATCATACATTTATTAGTGATTTGAATGTAATAACTATAGCAGTTTCTTATTTGAGAGACTTAATTTATCATATGTGTATAAATCTGAGGCAGTGAGAAAGTACAAAAGCAATTGGGTAAATTTTGTACTCAACAAAATCTTTTGAATTTTGGTAATTACAGTTATGATACTTTGCACATAAATTATCAAAGGACAATGCATACTAAATGACAAATATTTTTATGCACTAAAAAAGAATTAAAGAGTAATTTATTACCTAAAAACAAATCAACGATATTTAATTCTTTAAAATGACCATAGTTGTCAGGATCATATGCAAAATTTGCGAAGTTAGCTAAAACTTGCTCTTTTGCATCTGTAAAGAAATATAGAAAACATCAAAATTCCAGGAAAACTTCTAGGAAATAAAAAAGAGTTTTGTGAAATTGCAACGAGGTTGCCTTAAGTGCTTTGCAGGCTGTCTCATGCTTAGTTGTAATCTTTACAGTTTAGTGTCTTTTTCAGTATTTTACTAAACTAGCCGCTGCGCAACCAGCATGATCGCTTTTAGTTTTATATTTTTTTTTGTGAAACAACTCAACTGAAAGAAATGTATGTAAGGAATGTTACTATTACCTGTCATCATTAATATATACGTTGTTAAGTGGTAGTGCGATCTCAGCCAAAAAATTTATAATCATTGCAAAATTCTCTATAAGGCTGATTCTTAAACATCGTGATTAAAAAAATATGAATTTCCATTACTTCAGAACAGAGTTAAAGATAAGACTGAGAAACCCAACAAAGATTTTAAAAATTACATTCCTTTCTGTATGTAATATTTTTCAAAATTAAGATGTCTACACTTTATCATTACATCAAATAAGAAATTGTTACAGAAATTTTTTCACTAAAAAATGAGTAAAAATTCAGCAAGTACTAAAATATAGTGTAGATTACATTACTCTCTATATGTACTATTGTTCACAATTCAGATATCTACACTTAATCATACCAAATAAAAAATTGTTGGGAAAATTTCTTCACTTATAAAATGGAGTAAAAATTCAGCAAGTACTACTAAAAAAGTGTAAACAATAAACTCTTACTTACTATTAAGATATTATAATGCAATTATTAATATTTTACTATGATATTCCTCACACTTCTTGATATACACAGTTGAGTATTTCAGAAATAGGAGATACTACAGTGACAGAATCAAAAGAATGGAATCTAGATAAACCTACATACAACTGTCCATGACTAAACACCGAATTTGATAGGTCTAAACATATTTTGTCAAAAGTTTGTCCTCTTACATACATTTAGAAAAAACCATGGAACAAAAGAATGATTTATCTCATGAATAAATTAAAATTATTCACATGCAAAATACAGCAATTAAATTGTACCAAATTATATGCTATTGTCGAACTACTATACACATGCAGTTGGCCGTTAATGTTTACATCTGGTAATTGCAGCCATTGCCATTCGGAGTGTAGAAATATTGCCGATTTTTGTGCCGCATACCTAGGCATTTTATATATATAGATACCCTTCCTCAGAATCATCAACTACCACCAGGAACAGATTTTGGTTAAGCTTCTGTTCCTCGTCTGTTTTCTAAGTAATTCCTGTGACAGTTCGATGTCACCAATTTAAGAACACTTATCATAGCTTTAAAAAAGAGCTATTAAGGCTTTAACACAACTGATTTCATCTTAGTTATTCCTAGAGCCACCATAAACAACAAAATACTGTGAAATGAAACACTGATAAAAAAATTAATAATAATAATAGTGCTTATACTTTACCTACAGATGATGAATCTTGAAATTCAGTAACGAGTTCTCTAAGATATAACAATCTTTCTCTTGGGTTTTTCTGCCTTTTAGCCATGAAATTGTTTGAATTTACTGATAATCTAAAATTTTCAAACTTCAAACTCGGAGCTTGTGGATTAAACAGAGAAGAATGGTTGCCAAGAGACTGCCGTTTTGAACTTTCAATTTGTTGAGATGAACAATAATCTTGCAAAAAAACAGTTCCTAAATTGCTCAACCTTCTGTTACTACTTTTTTGAAGTCGAAGCATACAGTCTATTACACGAGCATTAACAATATCTGTCAGAAAATTAATAAAAACAACACACTGACATTAGTCATTAATTGAGTATATCTATGTATTAGCATCTCCAAATTACAACTTTTTGACACTATTTAATGATGTACTTGAAAATCTAGTGTATATACTTCAGAAGAAATCTCAACATTTTATAACCAAGACCACTACTTCTGCTTGAAAATGAATAATAGAGAGATTCCTTTAAAATAGGTTACATGGTTTAACTGCATTACATAAAATGATATGAGATTTTATGTCTATGCTAACATTTTTCTATGATAATTTTAAAAAAGAATAGTAGCACATGTGATACAAGAAATAACTTTAGAATAATATTTAAAATTTTCATGTTTATGATCAAAACATCAAATATTCCTTAAAATAACATGAATTTAATACCCAGTACAAATTTCAACTATAACTAATAGCTTATCTTACAGATTAAGCACAAAAAAGTGAACTTTTAATTTTAAAAAAAAAATCTATATACATTTTTCAAATAAATACTTATATCACATTTCAATATATCATTTGATATAATATTATACAGGGTATATTAAAGAATCTATTTTACGATATATCATTTCTGCTGCTATATCTTGAAACAATGATTAGACAGAAGATTTAAAATGGGAGTATTGGAACACATAAATATATTATCTCTAAACTTGAAGGGCTTGTCAACTGAATGGTTTACATTATTCAGTTGAAAGAAATTTTAAGAATTTGCTTTTAAAATGCAATTACAATGATTATTTAGAGAGGGGAGGGGAATTCATACTCATTTTCATTCCATGAAAAATTTATTTAATTTTGGTAATTCAACACAGGAATGAGATCAAATAATGTAACAATCACAATTGAGATTGCATATTGGTATTTTCATACCAGTCTCTAAAACAGCTTTCTTTAACCACAATAAACAGAGAATTCATAAGCATAACAATTTACAGTGACTGTTCATCACAGATTTGAAGATATTTCAGTTGTCATTCATGGAAATTAAATCTAAGACTCTACTACCATCACTACTGTTAATAAAATTCAAATTCAGTAACCACCACTTATAGTGATCAGTAGTTATAAGAATCAACCGTTTATAAGAATCAATATTGCAAAAACAAAAGAAAAATGTATTATTGCCATGTTAAAGTTTTTGCTTTAAAGAATCAATCCACCAGTTTTAAGAATCAACTTACAATCTTCACTTTCCTTTCATTTTTCCAAAAAATCCACTTAAACCCTTAAATGGCACAATGTTCTATCTTTACTTTTTGAAGAGAAAAACTGGTAAGACGTTGGGATGGAACACGGTTGCAAAATGCATACCTTTTTTTGTTAGACATTACATCAGTTTCCCTGTCAATGCTTTATCTAAAAAGTGTCCTATTATCTTTTCCCACGGGCATCTCTGCCCGTTCAGGTCAGAGTTCACTTTTCTCCACTGACAAAGACAGTGACTCTTTTTTCCCACCCCTACTTCCTGGTTGTGGCTTTCTGGACCCTGCAACACATAAATCTTTGGTGAAGTATCTACTATCACTTAGGCAAACATGATTCAGCACATTATCAAATTGTAAAACTATCTATGAGGTGAATGCTCATCTGAGACTGTAATGAGCATTTGTCGCAAGTGTTCACTTTAGTTTTCTAACAAAATTGCCGATTAGTGTTATAACTTTTTGATAGTCGAATTCAAAAATGATAAAAACAAGGAAAACTTTTAGTTATTCTAAAAACAGAACTTGTTAATTAGATATGATGCTCTTCTGAAGTGCAGTCAAAGAGAAGCTGACTCCCATTAGGGGGTAACTCAGTCTACTCTTAGTAAAATTTTAAAATATCAAGAGGAAATTTCGGCTACCATTAGCAAAAATGGAAATCTTGATCGAAAAAGGAGATGGAAAATCAGTCGACGTAGAAGAGGCTCTATTGCAGTGGTTCACTCAAGCCGGAATGATGAATGCACCTATCAGCAGAGCTATGTTGCTGCAAAAGGCCAAAGATTTTGGAGGAAAAGGCGGTGGGGGAGAGAAAACCCTTTTTGTGCTACAGAATGTTAGCTAACCTGATGTAAAGAGAGAAACAATATTGTTTATAAAAAAATTACAGTGAAAAGCAAGGTGTGGTTACGGAATCAGCTCAAAACTGGCTCTCTGATTGCTTGCCTGCAATAATGAAAAACACGCCCCACACCAAATTTTTAATACAGATGAGATTGGGCTTTATTTTAGAGAGATGCCAGATCGAATGATGTTTAAAACAGATTTATCTAAAACAGGTTATAGGTAAGAGTAAATCTCTATGATGCTTTACGAAAATAAAAACCCTTTCCGTGTCTTACAAAAATTAAAAAAATGCTTGGATGTGTGGCAGGATCTTCACTAACTTCTTTCTAAATGGGATATGAAGCTAACTGGGAAAGAAATAAATTGTTTTGATTTTGGACACCTCTCCAGCTCATCCAGTTGTTAAGCTTACAACTATAGAGCTTTGCTTTTTGCCACCGAATACATCAGTAAAACAACCTCTTGATCAAGGAATCATAAAAACTTTTAAAACACTATATCACTCTGACTTGCAAAAAATTGTTGATGCAATCGACGAAGGAAAGGGATCTGCATCAGAAATACTAAGTAAAAATATCACTTAGATGATATACATATGATTGCAAGTGCCTGGAAGAGTTTCAAATCACTGCATTGTTAATTGCTTCTGTAAAACATGATTTTTTTTGTGAGACTGATAACTCATTAAGTCAAGCACAAAATGATCCTGTTGAGGAATCACTTCATACATGGGTTCAAAGTGACAAAAACCTATGGACTTCGGAAGAAAAAACAAAAGATGAAATTGGGGGGGGGGGGGGGGGGGACTGTTGATAACTGAGGACGAGGATGAAATGAATGACGTATTCCCAGAAAAACCACCATGAGTAAAAGAATCCAGAGAAGCGCCAAGTATTCTTAGGACTCTTGAATATAGAGGAGCTTCTGAAGACCTTCACGGGAATTTTATGATATTGAAAGATGTATAAACAGCCTCATGAAAACTTCATTGTGTCAAACAACCATAGAAAACTTTTTCTTGCACCCTTCCTCAAGTTGAAATGTAAAAACTGTTTAGCAGGTATGTTGTTACAAATATCAGACTTTCTTCTTCTTTTACTATAATCATGTGTATCTACTTAGAGGTCTAGAAATTAAGTTGTAAAATAATTTAATAAAAGGTAATTAACATAAATTAAAGGGTATTTAATGCTAAATTATCTAATATATGTATGTGTGTGTATATATGTGTGTGCGTGCCCAAAAACCTAACTTTCGGCTATAAGAATAAAAAACAGTAACTAACGTGATTCTTATGAGCGGAATTGTATCTTGAGTTCTGCTCAATTCCTTCGGAAATTTTTTTAGAAGAGACAATGAATTAAAAAATCCATATAATAGTTAAGAGATTTTAATTTTGTAATTGTGGAAAAATTGTTAAATGTTTAGTAACAGATTAAGGGATAATTTAAAAATAAAATAAGATATTGAATAGGGAATTAAGGTATGAAAAGGATATTTTACTTTTATCACTTTAGGAATCTGAACCACAATCTAGAGAATATCATGTACCAAACATAATGATGAGAATATGAAGAAAAAAAAAAGTCATGAAGACGTGCATTCTTCTAAGAGAAGCAAATTTGATATTTGAATTTACTTTACAGAAGACCATTGCAAGGCCTAACCATATTATTAGATAAAACTTTTTTTTTTAAATTTCATAATATTCTAAAGAAAATTCTACAATTCTTATATGTTATAATATATCATAATATAATCAAGATGTAAACTTTATAGTTTCAAAATAAAAATATAACAGGAACATTATATTTTAGTAAACCGTTAAAAAGCAAATTTATCCCACAGAAAGTAAAGCTAAATCAACTAAGTAGTATAAATATTTTATACATAGTGATTAAAAAAAGATGGTTTATAATTATTAATTAACATTTCACCAACAAACTTATTTATTCTGAGAAGTTCCAGAATAAATAAGTAAAAACAGTCAAACATGTTTCAATATATAATAGTGTATATATATATACAATCATCTAATAGAATAAGTACATTATTAAGTGTTATCATGGAATGGGACTTTAGCCTTTTAAAATAAAAATAAAAAATTAGCCTAGTTATACTCTTCAAGTAGGATATTTAAAACACAATAATATCCAGAGTGATATTTCAATAAATATATTTTATACACTAAATTAAACATAAAGAAATGTAGTCCTACCTGATCTGCTCTCAGGATAAACTAAAAACATCAAAGTAATAACAGTTGATAACACTGCTTCTTCTCTTCTGCTTGATAAACATTTTATGACCTTTGTAACACCACCCCGTTTATAGATAAATTCCTTAAAATTATTATCTAAAAATAATAATAATAATATATACTTATTTTAATTAACAGAATAAATTATGCCTACGGAACAAGACAGTTTTTCCTTAGTAAGTTTTGTCATCCAATAACCTTATGTCAAGTACCAATAATGCAGACAGCAAAAAAATGTTGAAACAATTTAATATAAACAGTAACTTAGATAATACTAGATATGAAGGGCATTTAGTCAGTCTAAAGTTCTATGAGTAATGCAGAGCATCTTTGTTGAACTTAAACCTAATACACAATCATGACTCTGGAATAGGAGTGGCCAAGATAAACAGTGTTATGAGCCATTTGGGAATGAATACTTAAAAAAGCTAAAAACAGAAAAAGGTTATATTTGGTAGGAAAGAAATTTTCAGTGATGTTTGTTCTAATGTTTTTAATAAAAATATCTCTCTCTAATTGTTAGAACAATGTATATATTTCTAAATTCTAAAATAGTTTTAAAAATAATTTTTCTTTCAATTGTGGCCAAATTATTATAATCTGGCATATAGTGAGTTGTTGCAGTTCATAGCAATTCAGTTAAATGTTGATTCGTCAATACTGAGTGTTGTTTCATTTTTTATTAACCTAAATGCAGAACACAAGAATTCACAGCTATAAGATGTACCAAGAAATGTAGATACTTTGCTAATTTTAATCTTGGGTAATTTGATTATGGCACAAGTTTGTGAAAAGAGCCGCATGCAGCTTGTGAGCAGCAGTTTAGCCACCCCTGCTGTAGGCAGTTATGAGATACTTCCAATAAACATTAAATCTAAGGTGATTTATTATTCTAGTCAAAAGCAGAGAATTTACTGTTCTTTTATCTATATAAATAAAGCAAATGGTATGTCTGTCGTGTCATATTTCCAGGTGAACCAGGCTTCAATTATGAAATTCGGCCATATTTGAAAATGTCGAAATCAATATATTTTTTTTCTTCATGAAAGTACATAAATGTTACATATTTGGAAAGAGTTTTAGAAACTGATAATTTTTTCTGTGAACACTTATTCTGTTACTTTAATAGTTTTAGAGATATTTCAATTCTAAATGCATACTCTACTGAACAAAACATAAACGCATTGTGATTCTCACTAAAAAATGAATCACTGACAAGATCTATTTTACCATCATATTTTGTTTTGCTATTATTGAAGTGTGCATAATGTTTTTCAGTGTGATGTTTGAAATTCAGCCTACCAATATGACGTTTATACACATTTATACCAGTGTGACGTAATATTATATTTGCTTGGTTCCTGCACCTGCGATTGTTTGCGTGCTTGATACTATATTTTGTGTTATTGATACTTTACAATAACTGAAGATGGCAACTTCGGTAGATACTTCAGTCAATATGATGGAACACGTTTTAAATTGTAATAGCGCTTTTGCATTGATATGTTATAATGTTTGAACTTCGCTGGGATCGCCGAGTAGGGCATCTCAGTCCGTTGTGATATATTTTGTTTTTCTAATTCTCAATAAATGTTGTTCAACACCTGGAAGTCTTTAATACAAAAGAACCAAACACCTACTGTGTTTAGTTTTCAAATTGATTTTGGTTGATAAAATTGAGATTTTTACTTTTCAGGTTTTTTTGCTCCAATGATGAAAGGCTAAATCTAGCTGAATTCTGAGGACTTTAATTATAAATTTATATTTTTTAAATTGGGTTTTCTTTTAATTCATGCGTATAACATTTCACATGCTTTTTTCTTGATAATACAATGCAAGAATACAATGTCATATGAATGGAGCTTGAGTGTTTAAAATATGTAACAAAACTTGTTATATTGTGTTTAGTTTTTAAATTGATTTTGGTTAACAATTATTCCACAATGACATTTTTACTTTACAGCATAAAGTGGTATAGTTTGCAAAATGTTTTTGTGTATTACTGCCAAAAGATATTGTTTTAAAGTTTTTCATGAATCTTAATGTAAATTGATAAGTAATTAACTGCTATTAACTATTAGCAATACTTTTAAAATTCAATAATTAACTTTTTAATTAAATTTTAGCTTAAAATTCAATAATTAACTTCG
Organism: Dolomedes plantarius; assembly: GCA_907164885.2. Lineage (NCBI taxonomy): Eukaryota > Metazoa > Arthropoda > Arachnida > Araneae > Dolomedidae > Dolomedes > Dolomedes plantarius. The sequence continues at coordinate 176,548,176 of OU015498.1, read as the reverse complement.
TATTAACTTTATAAAGTTTATTAGTTTTCCTAAATAAAGTTTTTTGTTTGAATGTTTTTGTGCGGGTTTGTCATTATTTATCGTGTTTATGGCCTCAACATACAATAAAATGGATATGCTCCCCTGAAATATTAAAAAATTTAAATTCAATAATTTCTTGAAAAACAAGCTTTTTAATGCCCATTTGTTTTAATAAACTATAAGCATAAAAAATATGTAAACTTTATTTTGCTCAAGTCTCAAGAGGTTAATGCTGTTCTATTAGAATTCAATTCCAGACTGGCACATGAAAATTTATGTTTTTGTAATGCAGGTATGCTCATATCATACCAGGTGGTGGTGGGCGTTAATGCGAATAATAAATTTTTCTTTTTGTGGGGTGGGGAGAGACTGCAATAGTGCCTCTTATGAAAATTCTCCCTCTCACTGAACCAATTCAAAGCCGTCTGTCTGGTGGACGGATGGCCTGAGCGTAGCTGGTCGAAGCCCGGCTAGTGTTAAAATATAACATGAAATGAGTGACAAAACTGGCATATAATTATATAACACAGGAAACCCTGTATGTTCTAAAATTGCAAAAAATTGTAAGATACCAAACTATGATTTTAATTAAATATGCTAAGCAAAAGCAATGGATGTCTTCTTTAAAAAATTTATGTACATTGCTTAATAGACATATATATATATTTAAATGCTGAAAGCAACTATGTTTAAAACTTTTAAAGCAATTCTACATTAATTTTTTTAAAAAGAAAATCTTAAATCAAATCTTAAATCATTCTCTTTTAGCTAGTATAATAATAACAGTAACCCAATGTAAATGTGACAAAATTAGAAGGGATAATGTTTTCAAAATATATCAAGTCTTTTTATAACTGTGAAAACATTTATGAGCTCATCTAAAAACAGCATCAAACATCATTGACAAAGGAACTGATATAAAAATGAAAAGGACTGGTAATCCCATCTGAAAACAATGAGTGCACAATTTAAAATGAAAATAACCAAGTGCAAATTGGCCCAAGCAGCAACTTAAAAAATGAAATAAATTTTATTTTAAACTTGTGTAAGGTTTGTTTCATAATGGTATAGATATATTAAAGTAACAAAACTTGTAAAAAATTTTATCATTGTATACAAGTTGCATAAATTAAGTCTTAAAAATAATATAAAAACAGTATTAATATATTTATTTACATATAAAGACCTTACACATGATTCCCCAACTTTTTCAAGTCTGAAAATTAAGCAATTTTTTAGATTTTTCCACACATTTTTTCCAGTAATATAAGAACCTATGTGAAGGTCTATTTTTTACCCCTCTTTCCACTGAAAAAATGTCTACTGTTGCAGTCATAAATGATATTTATTTATCCCAATCCTACAATTTATCCTAGATAACAATACATATTTTCAAAATACTGAATGCAAAATAGAACACATAAAATAAAGAAAATACCAAAGATGTATCAATTACATTTAAATTATGCAAATGTAACTTGGTAATGCAAAAATCCTTGAAAACCAGGGTATTTCAGAGAAACATATGAAGAAAGACTATGGTGATTATTTGGTTAACAGTATTTGCATTTTACAATACAAATTAATTCTGTCCAGACAAACTGGTTTTCTAAACAAAGCAGTCACCAGAAACAAATAAATACAAACATAGTTATCTCTTTTCATTTCTATTTGCTCTACCGTGTCTTTACTTTTCTCATACAGAAACTAAAGGGATAACTGGTAATTACTGGTTGCTGCTTTTACTAAGTCATTAGAAAAGAAAAACTTAAAAATCTTCTACTATGTTATGCCATCAAAAATTCTTTGGTTCATCACTACAGGGGCTATTCACAATTAAATCAAAACCTTGTCTCAGTAGATATTCCACATTGATTAGAATAGCAGTGATTATTTCTTTTTAACATGTTGCTCTAGGAACTGAAATTTTAAGGATTTTTGACCAAAATAACAATTAGAGATATTACAGATAACCATAAGTGCAATTGCAGATTTTTTAAAGTTACAGCCAGAGATAACAAAATGTGATAACTTTCATTGCAATTTAACAATTTAAATATTAGTTAACATTTCACTTAATCTTTTTAACACTGCAATATATATTATATTAAATTTATGATGGTCATTAATAAATGTTTAAAATGAAATACAACTTATCACAAAGTATAATAAAATAGTGTTTGATGAAAATTTTAAATTTGTAACTTTAATACATGGGGAGAAGTCTCATATCCTGTGCCAGAAAATTTTGCGATTTGTTTTGGGCGATAAATATTTCAATATGATGTATTCTCATTCTAAAAGTCAATCAATTTAATATTAATCATGTGGTAATTTCAAACATTATCAATTCTATAGTTTTATTTTTTTAAGGACATTTCAATCGCGTATAGAAGGTTTGCAGGTAAGTTTCTTTGCGTTTGCAATTAATGTTTTTTTTGCTATGCATCCCTTACTTTTTAATTTTTTCAATTTTTAAAAGTATTTCACAGTAATGTGATTATTTAAAGATAAGGAAATGGGTTTTGTGGATATTTTTAATATAAGAAATTTTATATATTGCATTTTGTGGATATCCTTTTTTTTTAAAAGGCAGATGCAATTGAGACTACCCAAAATCCCTTCCATAATTGTTTCTTCAAAACGTGGCTTTCTGGAAGGTTATAAAATTTTATTTGTTTTGTTTTAAGGTATCCGAATACCTTTAAAACGTCAATTTTGACGAACATTCTGAAAGTGTTTCTATTTCTTTTTCTTAAAGATTGTAAATTTCTGTTTCTAAATCTAATTTTATTTTTTCTGTACGATCATTAAAAATGAAATGAGAGCAATTTAAATATCAGCAGCAGCTATAAATTTCAATTCTAAATTTGCAGCTAAAAATTTCAAGCTATAAATTCAAAGTTGAAAACTTTGTGTTTTGTGAAGAACTCATTTTTAATTAAAAATGTAAACTATTATTGTGATAACACTAAATCTAACTATACGTCTGAAATTTTTCACGTATGTTTTCCATAATATTAAGAAAGTAATGAACTACAGATTTGGTTCTAGGTGTGTTATTAGTTGATTTATAGATGTATTTAGAGAAAATCTCATGAGAAATTACTAAAATTTTACATGTAATTGCATATAATGTTCTGTAATTTTTTTTTAATTTCATGATATCGATTAGCTTTTAGTTCATTACACTCAGGAGGTATTTACATACAAATGACCAAAATGTTAATGTTATATGCAAAAAAAATTTTTTTTAAGAGCTAAAGCCGTTTTTGTAAAAAATTGATGTTTTGACCCAAAATCATAAATTTTGTTAAAAGTTGCATAGTCATGGTCAATTTTTCATCATTTTTGTGTTTTCTTGTTATATCCCTTCGAAAAATAAGACAGAAATTTATGTAAGTGTGGTGTTTCAAAAAAGTGCTTCGAAGATAGTCTGATACCTTAGGCCTAAGTGGCGCTGTAAAAAATGGCGTCGCTTTAATGGGTAACATTAGTCTAAGTTTTCCACGTTTGACGGAAAACTCGGAAACTGCACCAAATAGCGCCAAGCGGCACAGGATACCGAACTCTTCCCAATACATGATTTATATTAAATCAAACAACGGAAAGGTTTTCATCATACATTCTCTACCTACAGAGAAACCCAATGAGTATACTGCTGTTTTATAAGAAACTAGCTGAAAACCCGTACTTCGCTACGGAGTACATTCAAATTAAATACAACGGTCAATGCATGCAATTAATGCCAAAATAATAATAATAATAATAATAATAAAAAAATATATATATATATATTTATAAAGAAATCGTAATGGATATACAGACAAAATAATGTAGAAGAAAATATTCAAATTAAATTTAATAGAACATACTAAGAAATATAGTACACTTAATATAGTACAGTTTGAGGAACATTTCTTTTACTGTGTTTTAATATTTTTTTGGATAATGTCCAATCGTCTGCCACATTAGAAAGAAAAAAAAATTTTTTTTTGTCAATTTATTTCGTTGTTATGCACAGGACGATAAATAAGTATCATGAAAAGAAAAGAAACCACGTGATCAGCATTTAATAAATTAAATTCTAAAAATTTATCTTTAAAAATTCACCAAAAATCAAAAAATGAAGGTAAAGATTCAAGAAAGATTTCATTTTAAAGGACTTTTTAGGATCTTTCTCATGATATAAATTTTATAACCCTCCAATTATTTTAAATGCAAACGTTGAAGAATGTTTGAAAACAGCTTAAAAATTTAATTTAAAAAAATCTAAGAACTTTTCAAAAATCTCTCTTAGCACACCCTAACACTATAAGAAAAATCGCCATGCAAAATTTCAGCCCTTTAGGTCCAGCGGTTTGATCTATGCATCGTCTGTCAGTCAGTTACGGAACTGTTTTATATATATAGACTAGTTGAAAACCCACACTTCGCTACGGAGTACATTCAAATTAAATACAACGGTCAATGTATGCAATTAATGCCAAAAAAATAAACATATATATATTTATAATAAATACGACGATCAATGTATACAATTGATGAAAAAAAAAATATATAATATATATATATATATATATATTTATAAAAAATCATAATGGATATTTTTATAGACAAAATAATGTAGAAGAAAATATCCAAATTAAATCTAATAGGACATACTAAAGAATATAGTACAATTTGAGGAACATATCTTTTACTGTATTTTAATATTTTTTTGGATAATGTCCAATCGTCTGCCGCATTAGCAAGAAGAAAAAAAATGATTTTTTTTTGTCTATTTGGTTGTTATGCACGTGACGATAAGTTTATTTAAAGTACCAGAAAAAGAAATCATGTGATCAGCATTTAATAAATTAAATTCTAAAAATTAATCTTTAAAAATTCACCAAAAATCAGAAAATGGAGGTAAAGATTCAAAAAAGATCTCATTTTAAAGGAATTTTCATGATCTTTCTTGTGATATAAATTTTATAACCCTCAAATTATTATTTTAAATGCAAACTTAAAAAAAGTTACTAAAACAGCTTAAAAATTTAATTTAAAAAAATCTCAAGAATTTTTCAAAAATATTTCTTAGTGCACCCCTACACTATAAGAAGAATTGTCATGCAAAATTTCAGCCCTTTAGGTCCAGCGGTTTGATCTGTGGGTTGTATGTCAGTCAGTCAGTTATGGAACAATTTTATATATATAGACTAGTAAAATAAAAATAAATAAAAGATAACAGAAATATAATTAAATTAAGGCATTTAAAAACTAAGCAGACATCAAATTTAAAATGGTTGTAAATGTTTAACAAAAACACTCAAGTTCTCAACACACAATATTATACATTAACAGAACAATTCATAAAAGTCTGTAATCTATAAAAATTCAAAGAGAATGTTATATACCTTATAATACTCATTTCAAATGACAAGAAGAATAAGTAAACATAATAAAAAATTTTATATTCAATCAAGTAAAATGAAATTTACCTTTTTTCGTTTTCTAAGCAACATATTTTCTTCGTTCTTGTAATTTTATCTTAGTCTCATAAACAGTTTCAAACTCAGGAGCATAAAATACATGAAGCGTGCCACCCAAAAAAGATTTGTTATCTAGATACTTCTTGGCTATTCTGTAAACGAGAAAGAATTAACATATATGATGTATAAATATTCATTTGGCCTCTTGTAACAAGGAATGAGTAAAACAACGTAAAAAAACAAAAAATAACAAATAGCATTGGAAGCAACTACTAATAAGTACAGACACAATATACCAACATAACACAAAATCATAAATTTGATTCTTTGATTTGTGTAGTAAGCTTCAACATTTTATAACTGATTTAAAATAGTTTTTATAAGAGCAATCTTTCAGTATTAGAAATAGAAAGAATGTTGGTAAAGACATCAATACCCGATTTTTTTTTCTCTCCCAAAGTATACCTTTATCCCCTTAAAAAAAAAAATGATAACGCAATGCAAGAATTCAATGTCATATGTATGGAGCTTGATTGCTTAAAATATGTAACAAAAACTTGAGTGTTTTTTGTTATACACTTAAACCTTTTTAAATATAATCTCTGTTCAGTTTTTAAATGTGCTTATTTAGTTATATTTTTGTTATCTTCAATTTATTTTTATTGTGCTAATTTGTATCATAAAATTGTGGTATAATCATTAGGATTCTCTGTAGGTATGGATTGTTTGAACAAAACCTAAACTTTTACTTTATTTGAATTAAGCAAAGCATGGAGATAGATAAGATCACAATGCTATGATTAAAGAATTTCTTTCCCCCTTTTTAAGCTTCACATATTTGTACTTCCTTAATGGAAAAAAAGACACTTTAAAAAGTACTAGTAATTGTTAAGAAAAAAACTGTATGACAAAATAAATAAGACATGAGAAGAAGATTGCACAGTAATAAATATCAGGTCTCTGTGAGAAATAAAAGAAGATATGGAACAGAATTGCCAGACGCACCTCCCTTGGCGACAAGAAACTTTTGGTGCCAACTAGTCGCCAAAACAGGTCTACGCGGACATTTTACGCTTAAAATAACAGATATACACAAAATATCAATAACAACCCAAATATTAAAATAAATTCAAAACAAACTTACCAATGGCAATAATAAACTTTCAAAAACATGACACAAATCCACAACAGCTACTTTAAAACATATGCAAATATATCTAAAAACGGCTGTATTAAAATTCAAAACCTAAACAGAAATGCTCAACCGCTACTTTAAAACATACACAAAAGTATCTAAAAACGGTTGCATAAATACAAAAACTAAATCCTTAAAATTAACGAGAAATTTGTTAGGTGGGCGGTGCTAAAAAAGTCAGTATAATACAACTAGTTAGTCTAACTAATAATAACTAATTTAAATAAACATAAAAAACACCTTGGTTAAATATATATTTCTTCATTAAACATATAATACAGCACAAATTCAAACGATCTATTTCCATTATATCGCCTCTATTTTAGACACTAAAATCCCCTGATATTTCTAAATTACCCTAAATACTGCACAGATAATAAATAAATGAACAAAAATAAATTGAAATATACAACCAGATTATTGTATCCAAGCTGCATCCTAGCTGAAACTTAAAAGCCGAATTCAAACCATGAAGCTGATTCAAACATAAACGAAAAATTCAAAAACCGTTGCCACAACATAATATTACTACACTAAAGAACGTTAAAAAAAACCATTCAATGATGCAAAACACAAGAAACACCCGAATCTGGCAACAACAAAAACACAAATTGGCAACACCAAAGTAAAATCTACATCTAATACTATCCAAAATATGTCATTAATATTTTGCAATAACATGGCCACCATACTATATCACGTAAACAAACACACACAACTAGCCGTTCAAACTGGGTTGCCACAAAATAACAAAATCTCGCCAAAATCACATGGCTGCCACACCAAACACAAAATTGCCAACTTGGCAACGAAGTGCGTCTAACACATCTGTACCTTATTGGGAATGGCTGAATTTTTGCATGAGATTGTCTAGTAAAAATAAAGACAAAATGATGAAAAGAAATTCATAAAAGATAAATCCTTAACACTTTTTTTAAATCTAACTCTCATACTTTATTGATTCCCATCACACTCATTATATAAATTAAACAGTGTTCAGAAAGTTCAGGCAACAAAAAGAAAAATCAATCTTGACTTTAGGATTTAATCAACTTTACTGTACAAAACCTGTATTCTCTCTTTTCTTCAACTATTCTCTAACTCAATCTACTGTCAATTCACTTCTTACAGGGTACAGCATAAAGCAATTTTTTTTTTATAATTCAAAGTCAACAGCAGGATTCATATAAAATTATGGAGAAAAAAACTAGTTTCATAATAAGCATAATGACTAATCCGTTATTAAATATCATATTACTATAAGATTATCATGAAAGGAAAAAAAAAACAACTTATACCTAGCTGCTGGATGTGAGTTATATTTAACAAGATAGGCTTCAGTGAATTCTTCACAAATATAATCATCTAATGGTCGAAATTCATCAACAATGCCATATTGATCACATAATCCTTGAAGTTCTTCATCTCCACCAACTACAGGCACATTGGTGATTATAATATATATTGATTCTTGATTTATAGTGTATACCTAAGTTTACAAAAATAGAAAAATTATAACACTTTAACAATCTTAATTAAACAAACAGATAGTTGCTCTAACATGTTATTTTCAATAGCTAAAAATTCATTCAGCATTTAACTCAATGCAGCAAAAATTATTCAAAACTAATTCTATCATAAAATGAGAAAATTTCAGTCATTGCCTTTAAAAAAATTATTTTACATAAAGGAAAGGGTATCTGAAGACAAGAAGGTACTATTGAGGCAGCTAGTGACTTCAAAAGTACTTTCACAAAAGTGCAAAACTTTTTGCTTTATCTATTTTTAAAGATTTTGATGATACATATTTAACATGATACAGTGAAATCATTTGGGATTATTTTCATATAAAATATCAATATAATAAAGTAAAAGTAAATAACATCAGTAAAGTTACATATATATTTCAACAATGACAGTTTAATAATCTGATCATACATTTGTGTAGTAAGCTTCAGCATTTGATATTCGATTTATGATGGATTTTACAAGAGCAATCTTTCATTATTAGAAACAGAAAGAACATCAGTAAAAAAAAAGATGATAATATAATGCCAAATTTTAATGTCATATGCATTGCGCTTGAGTGTTTAAAAAAAAAGTTTGGTACAGATTTCTCAGACGCACCGCGTTGAAAGCTTGGCGATTTTGTGTATGGCGTGGTAACCATGCGATTTTGGCGAAATTTTTTGGTTGCCAAGCTGAGGCGATTAAGGCGCCAATGTTGTGGCTCCTGTAAATTCGTGACGTATTTACCATGTGATTATTTCGTGACGGATGTATCACGTGCATTTGACAGGTGATTTATTTTGACGAATTAAAAGATTCTTCTTATGTTGAACAATTTTGAATGCCGTGTGCGAGTTTTTAAAATAATGGTGGATTATAAAGTTAAGTTTAAATTTTGTGCATTATTTGATGTTATATGTGTGTTTTTTGGTGCTATGTTCATTTATTGAGTGCAATGGCTTCTAAGTTGCCATTGAGTGCACGAGGTTGTTGTTTAAGCTGGATTTTATTGAAAACAGGTGTGTAATAGGTTTTGTATGGAGAATTGCCGTTTACGCCTACGAATTCGTATGGCCAGCGTAAGCTTTGTTTCACTGACCGCTACAGCCACCGGAAGCTTTGTGGTACTGTACTACAGCCAGTGGTGCGTAGCGAAGCCAGCGGCAGCGGCTTTTCTGTAATGTTTTTGGACTAACGCGGAACGTAGCGAAGCGGAGTGTAGCGAGGGTATCTGAGCGAAGCGAAGATCCCGTATGCGCTTACGACTTTCGTAAAGCCAGCGGTAAGTTTGTTTTCCAACTTATTTGTTGTTTCTTAGTCGCCATTGATGTTTTTGTTTACATTTCACACTTGAACATGTCTGCGGAGTAGGGAAAAGTTGGCGTCAAAAACATTTGACATCAACTTCTTGTCAAGTTGGTGCCAAAATGTGTTGACGCCATCTTTCCGCCAAGTTGGCGTCAAAAAGTTTTGGCGCCAACTTGTCGCCAAGCCCGGTGCGTCTGAGAAATCTGTTCCAAAAGTTTATAAATATTCTTTTCTAGCACAGCAGGCACTTGTCTTTTTGACATTTGTCCATTCCTCACTGCCCTTTTGTTGGTTTCTTTATTGCAGGAGCTCTAAAAAGTAAACCAACATCACTCCCTAAAAGGTTACAGCACAAGAATATCCATTTCTTAGTTAGGATTTCAACCTGAAGCCCATACTGTAGAAGCTTAAAACATTAAACACTATACAACATGGGCATCTTAATGTAGTAGATGACAGGGATAATATTTTTGGTTAAAATAGGTATTCTAAACACGATCAACAAGTTAATTTTATTTACTCAAGGTTCTAAGTTATCATCTCCAATAAACTGAAGATCTTATCTAAAATTTATATATTTTCAAATTTCTTCATTAAATAACCTAAATTTAAAGTTATCTTACCTAATTTTCTTCTTCATTACTAACAGTTTGTTCAAATGTAATAATTGTGCAATTTCACTTACAGAAAAAAAATACTTTTAACACCACTCCATAAAAAAAAGTTTATAACTACAAATTTTTTTTACTGAACATTTCATAAAAATTCTCCTACAAAAAATTATTTGTTCATAGTGAGAATTTCGATACCTTTTAGGTCATTGTTTAAAATCTCTATTATTCTCATTTCTATGAATATTGTTGGATTCTGATATTAAAATAAAATTTTTCCTTATCCTCCTCTTACAGCCAATGTATCAGAAGAGTTTGTGCTATAGAGGTTGTTCTGAAACATTTCTTTTATTGTATCCCGTGTTTATGACTAAAAGTCTAATGTTCCCCAATAAATTCTAATCATTTGTTATTTTGCCAATATTCATTTGAGAGATCACATAATTCTTAAAAATCCCATGCTTATCCCAAATGAGAGACCTACCAAAGTTTATGAAACACTATGCAAAAGGAAATGCTTTAAGCTTAATTCTAAAAGCTATAGAACACATTCTTTTAATATTAGCAATAACTAAAGCAACATTTTTTAAAGAATTTTTTTTTAACACAACTTTAGGCTTTCTATTCACAATTATCATAATCAAAAAGTAACTCTTTCCTTTAGACATTTATATTAAGTACATATTTACCAAGATCTCTCTCCCTTGAACGATTTGAAGTTTATAATACGATATTTGATGACATGAATAGTGATGACACATGACAGCTAGGAACCATTATTTAACCTTCAAGTAATTTTAATGAATTGAGTAATTTTAAGAGTAATATAAATTCAATCTAAAATAATTATATTTGAATATTTTTAATTATTTAGTCCCCCTCCCCCCCCCCCCCCAAAAAAAAAGTCCCGGCTACTTCTAATTGAGGGTGATGCATCTTACATCACTTAAAAATACCTTAAAAGAATAATCTACAACAGTAATGCAAATATGAGTTATTAAAAGAATTTGAATCCTAAAAATTGAGTTAATACTATTAAATAAATCTTTAAAAAATTCTTTAAGGTAAATAAAATTGTCTTACAGGTTTCAGCATTTTATCTCAGTTAAGATCATTGAATAAAGAAGCATAAAAGAGTTAGTTGAGTAAAAGTTAATTTGAAGTATGATATTGTTAATAATATATAGATGATTCATTTGGACTTCATTGGTGAAAGTTCTATAACTTTCCCCTAGGAAGTAAAAGCAAGGCACACATGTACAATTGCATCCTTCAAGAGTATAATGCATCACTCTCCTCACAGTTTTAAAAACAATTTTAATAATTAATCAGTAATAGATTAACAAAATTGAATGACAGTGATTCAAAATCAAAAGACAGTTATATATTACAATAAATGAAATAAATATTTTCATAGATCTTAATATAATTTTCCAAGAAAAGTTGAGATTACTTTAACAGCAGTATCTTTTTTGCCATCACGATATTTTGCCCTCGTTCCACAAATATTCTGCTTAATATGATGAGGATGTACGGATATTGAATTAAAAACGCTATAATACTCCATTCGGCATTTAGTTATGAACCAAAAGTTGATTAACTATTAAATCTCACGAGACACTTATCACTCACTATTCCGTTAGTCCCAAAAGGTAAATACCGATTCGCATAGGTGAATAGCTCCAATCAGTGGATTCACTGGCAGGCAAATGTGTTAAAGCGTAAACTTAACCTCATTTAGGGACAAATATTTATTTAAAACGCACATCTTCACAATAATCCGTACAGCTATTGACATAAATAACGTATAACTCGATTGAATTGAAAATTTGTGAGACTTATACTACAGCCAGGCGGCCGGCTTGTATAACTCGATTCGTCTCTATAAAAATCCAAAAACATACCGCGCCGTGAGAGTGTGTTGCCATACAGCGACTTACGGCCGAATTCAATATAACTGTTGGAAATTATATGTTACCTCCATGGTGCTATCGTTTTCTTTTGTAATGTAATTTGTATTTCACCGAGTGGCTTCGAGAATGTTTTACATATATGTATTTCGTCCCCGCCTTTTCGCCTGACGGGAGTATTCTATCGTTTGACACATACTAAAAAAACACTATGTACAACGTACCTGTTACTTTTGAATATCGGTAACAGGTCCAAAGTTCAGTTAGCACATACCTATTACAAAATAATAGGTTCAGTATTTCCGATCCATCCCTAGTAGGTGATGGAGATTGAATAAAGTTTATTGCAAGCCGGCCGCCTGGCTGTAGCATAAGTCTCACAAATCTTCAACTCAATTCAATTCAATAAAGTTTATTGTTGAATTTAATAGCTGCTTCCGTCCGTCTAAATTGGGCATCCAACATAATAACAGAGCTAACGAGCTAAAACGTTACATTGAATTCGGCCCTTTATCTTTTAAACATTGCTTATTTGTACCTAGTATAAGGGATGAATTGAATATCTTAAAATTGTATTCCCTTGGACTTCAATTGAACTAGATTTAGCCTTTTCTTCATTTACACATGGATGTGTTGAAAAGAGTGTAAATCTATCGATTTTCTTAAAAGGATATTGTATCAGCATTTAAAAGATTGAGCTAAATGAATTCTTGTGCAGTGCTGTATTTATACTTATTCAGTGTCTGTACTTGTAATTTTTTTGGCTACAATTAATTGTGCTGCATATTTTGAATGTTATGAGCTCTAAATCTGAACTGAGAATAATCAGGTGAGTACATCTTAAATAATACTATTTAATTTAAAGTTTGTCTGTATAATATGATGTGTATATTTGAAAATTTTAAATACAATACTGTTAGTATAAACTTCACTGATTTGGATATGTTTTATTTCAGATGGGAAGCACATCAATGTGATAACTATTTTAAAAGCTTTTATTAATGTATTTAATTGAAACAAGGACATCACATAAAGTTCAGTGTACCATTTTATTAGAAACTTTTTTGGGGATACTCTAGATTTGTGTGCACAGCCGCCAGCTTGGATTTTTCCGCCAGGGTTTGGCGCATTTCGCTTGGCAATAATTATTGCGTTCTGGTACCTCCGCTGGCAACCCCTTCTAACCAATGAAATTGCATTGATTGAACTGAATTTTGCTGCTCTTACTCAACCTTTAATTGACATCACTTCACCAAAAGTTAAATTTATTTGGCCTCCATATCTTCAAGAATGTTTTAATAACCTTCAAATATTCTTTTCTAAACCAAACTACCCATGTGGGATCAGGATTTATATTTAAACACTGATGTATCAAATATGGCTATTTCTGGCATTTTGATGCAGAAGTTTAATGATAAATTATTACCTATATCATATTTTAGTAAGTCACTTAAACAAGGTCAGAAAAATTATTCCACATTCAAAAAAGAATTGTTCGCAATTTACAAATCTATCATTGCATTTAAATATTATTTATACAATAGAACTTTTACTGTGTTAACTGATAGCAAACCTCTCATCAACTATAAGCATATAACTTCTCCTACTGATATTGTAACTAGATGGTTACTCGAAATGAGTGAATATTCCATCATTTATGAACATATTCCTGGTAAAGTTAATGTTTTGGCAGATTATTTTTCTCGCCTCACCTGTGACCCTCAAAATTTAGCCACTAATCCTGAAATTATTAATAGTGAGGATGTCATCCCTATAACTTCTGTAAATGCTATAACTACTGACCATATTCAAAATTCTCCAGCTATTCCCATCACTAATGACCCTCCTCTTGTTATTTCCATATCCACATTTTTGGCAGAACAGAGTAGGGATACAAAATTGATCAAAATTATTAATTATCTAAATCAACCCCACTCTGCTAAGTCTTCAAAATTCACAGATTTTTATATTCATGATCCTTCTAAATTATTATGCTGGGATAAATCTAAACTTAATACTACTACTCATATTATTGTTGTTCTCCATTCTTTAAAATATAAGGTTCTTAAAATTTGTCATGTCTCTCATTTTGGCATCGAGAAGACGTATGATTTTTTAAAAGCTCGTTATTTTTGGCATAGCATGTATGTTGATATAGTAAATTTTGTAAAATCATGCCACCTTTGTTCTGTTAATAAGCCTCACACCATTGTATCAGCACCTTTTCAGGCAAACCCCATTCCCACTTTGCCGAATGAGACTGTTTCTATGGATATTCTTGGTCCTTTTAAAAATAATGCCTATGTTTTGACTATCATTGTTCTTTTTTCGAGGCATTTAGAGATTTTTCCTCTTGTCAAAATTACCACAGAGGCAGTCACTGAGTGTTTAATAAGTTATATTTGCAAATTTGGCAGACCTTCCTTAATCTTAATTGACCTTGGTACCCAATTTACTTCTGAAATTTTTACTAACTTTACAAAAACTATTGGTATTAAATTAAATTATACTAATGTGGGTAATACTAAAGCGAATGGTGTTTGTGAAAGGACTAACCTTTCAGCAAAATCTACAATTGATTTTTTTTTGAAAAGTTACAATTTTTCATAAAAAATACACGTGGATTAGGGGTCTGACCGATACCACGTAAAAACAAAATGCGCCTTGGAAGTTTTACCTCTTGGGTAGTGTGGAAAAAAGCTTCAATATTCGAATGCTTTTTTCAAAAAATTTTCTAAGTTTCATAATTTGAAAAGGTGGTTTTTATTAAAAATGCAAAAAAAAAAAAAAAATCTAAGTCCAATGATTAAATGATTTTTCAAAAATATTTCTAAGTTTCATAATTTAAAAAGGTGGTTTTTATTAAAAAAGCTAAAAGAAAAACAAAAATTTCCAATATTTGAGAATGGTTTTTTCAAAAAAATTTCGGAGTTTCATAATTTAAAAAAGTGGTTTTTATTAAAAACCCAAAAATAAATCTAAGTCCAACATTTAAATGATTTTTCAAAATTTTTTCTAAGTTTCATAATTTAAAAAGGTGGTTTTTATTAAAAAAGCTAAAAAAAAATTCTAAGTCCTGAGTTTTGAAAACACCGCTTAAAACACATTGGCGAGAATTTTTCCACTCCTCAAAACACGGTAAAATTGCCAAAGTTGGCACCAAAAAAATCCAAGATGGCGGCTGTCCACACAAATCTAGAGTGGTCCCTCCTTTTTAATAAAAACTTAAATATATACTTTTTAAAAATAAAATATGGGTTTATAACATTTTTCTAGCTGGGAATGCAGCAACAAACCCTAAAAGAATATTTAGTCACTAAAACTAACAATAGACGGTTATACTACATTACAAGCCTGTCCACTTTATTTCAAAAACTGCTAGATCTCTTCAATTTTTTTTTTTAAATGCACCTCCTAACTGAGGGTCGTTTGAAATGTTCATGCAAAATCCAAGAGATAGTGCTACTGTACTAAAATTGTTGGTGCTCTCCCACAGGGCCCGACTTAGCCTAATTGGGGCCCGGGGCAAAAACTTCTTTGGGGGCCCCCTCTGCTTCACTACTTCAGTAATGAAGAACTTAATACTTAATACTAAACTTTCTATTCGATTTGGGGGCCCTCCTCTGATGTGGGGGCCCGGGGCAACTGCCCCGTATGCCCCTGCCTTAGTCAGGCTCTGCTCTCCCATTTAGCATACTTCAAAGGCCCACAAGTCAGACTGTTCACAGATTCAACTTTTAGTCTGTGATTAACAGCTATTTTTGTTGGTCAAATGCTACTGCTAACATACTGGAGAGGGGGGGGGGGGGGGGGGGGGAACAGTTCTGTGTGTTGACAAATTATTGCTTTTAAAGATGCATAACTGTGGCAGAGACTAAATCCTGGCTTGACAAATATGGGAAGTCTGCACCTACTCTCAGAATTATTTAAAAGTGGTTTGTTGATTTTTGATGAGGTTGAATGAGCAGAACTGATGCTAGATGATCTATTCACCCTGCTGTGGTTACCAAGCCAAAAATTATTAAAAATGAGTGAAATTTATGAGGCTGTTGGAATCTTAATAATTATCTGGATATGAGAGAGCTGTCAGCAAGGAGGGTTCCGTATTTGCAAACAGTTAATCAAAAACAGGGATCCAATGACCACTTTGAAGCACAATGTAGAAATAATAATTAAATAAAACTCCTTATATACATATTAAATTATAAAAGGAGAAATCAGCTGACTTACAATCATCAACATCTAAATAGATACTAAAGAAAAATAAATGCAATTTTAAACTCAATAATTAATATCTACTATTTTTATTCTCTTCACTCATTTTGAAATTTTCTTTTCTGTGAAAATAAGCGACTGAAAACATTTTAAAAAATTAAAAAATCATTAATAAAAAAAAGTATAGTAAAAATTAATCTACAAATATTTTTTCATGATAAAAGACATCTTAAAAATTATTTCTTTTTATTTTCTCTATGATCATTTTTTTTCTTTCACTAGTACTGAGTAGCATTATAAATTCAAATATTCTAGTAAACTGCCGAAGTTTGATATGTTTGCATAACTCCAGAATCAACATTCTGTTATAAAATTTTGTCGCTTTTAAATCCAGTTCCATACCAATAAAAAATGCAAAATTTTTTGTATTAAATCTGTCATTCCTTCCATATTTCTTGCTTGAAAATTTTAAATGTCTAGTCCTCTCTACTTCCTTAAATTTTTAAGTTAATTTTATCTCATTTACTATTTGTTTTAGTTTTATTTCACTGATTAACTTTACCCTTATAATTTACGTATTGTTCAATCATTTTCTCATGTTTTCTATGGCCTCTGATTCAAGCTTATTCATTGGTCAATTCCTTGCATTTTGATTGGCTCATGAAATTAGTCTCGGGATCCAATCATTTTATTTACCATTTTTTTCTGCACTTTTCTTGTTATTCTCTCATTGCTCCATACGAATTCATTTGTTGCTGTTGGAGCTTCACTCATCTTTAATTTTTTTAATTTTCTTTTTGTTATTTTCCTTGAATTTGTTACATGTTTTGTTTGTCCCATCTTATATTCTCTCTCCTTTGTTCTTTTATTATTGCTCGATAAAGTTCTATGAGTGTACTGATCAAAATCTCTGTAACTGGGGGGCTTGGCCCATGTATTACAGTTCCCTCCAATGTTTCCTATAAATTCCTGTAAGGCTTCTGTAATACCTTTGATAATCCCCATTTTATATTCCATTTCTCCTGATCGTGGAAGTTCCCATGCATTTATAGTCAGAAAGCTCTGCAATTGAGGGCTAGGTACATGTATTGCAGTTAACATTGTTTACTGTAATGTCCTGTGCCTTCCATAACCACACAGGACCAAAAAACACTAAAATCACAAGAGCCTTTAATCAACATCTAAACATACCATAAACTTATAAAAATTTGGTATTATTATCCATTTAACTTTTCAAATAAAAAAAAATCTTGATATCTTTAATCTTTAATTAAAGTTAATGAGACTGTTCATAAACAAACAGTCATATACCATATTCTCTCGTCTTTCAAGAAAGCTGTCATTTTGTCTGACTAGCTCAACCTTACAAGCCGTATCAAAAAACAGAAGCCACAACTGCTATCATATTCAAGAGTGTAGAACACTGATGGGGGACTTAATACACCTGATCTCCTTTCAGTGGATCCCTGCACATTGTGGCTTAACTGGAAATGGGAAAACGGACCATCTAGCCAAGGGTGCAGAAATTCTGCAGAAACCTAACAGGCCCTTGACATACTATTCTTATAAGCTTTTTATAAAAATGACATGCAAAAATGCATTTAAATTGAGGTCTGACGAATCCTCTAGAGAAAAGCCCTGGGCTACTCTATGTAAACATTCTTTTGTTCCTGACTCTCCACATTTTTCTATGGTTGCCTGTTTTAGACTTTGGACCGGCCACAATTGTATCGGATCACATCTTTTCCGGATTAGCTGATTTGCCCGACTGCTTCTTGTGCCATTCGGGCCAATCTATGACTGCTTTACATCTTGAAGTGTGTCCTGCACTTTTGAATTTTAAGTCCCTTATCTTGGAAGTACTGGAGAGCCCATGGCCTTCTGGCCTAGTGGCTAAATGGCTAACATTTGTAAAATAAAATATACCAAATTCTTTTCAAATTTATCTATATACATTCAAGAGCAAAACAGGCCTAGACTAGGCCTGATGCCCATAACCAGCATTCCAAATGGGCTTTATATGAGCTTATAAAACATACACTGGATCAAAACCTAAAAAATTTTTAAGCAGAGATATTTCTGTAAACACAGCCTTTGTAACAGCATGAGACATAATATTTAGAAATGAAAAATATTTTGTGTTTCAAAGACTCTGACTTCAGGTATAATACTAATGACAAATTTATTTTACAAGTTGTTAGCTTTATATATTTTAAGGCAATTCACACAGCACACTGTACAACATGGGCCAATGTTTGAGTCCTGACTGAGACATGGATGTTCCTAAAGAGAGGAACAGTAGCTGGACTGACTGGGTGCTTTATAATAAAGCAGCTAGTTCTTTGCATATTTCATTTTGGAATTGGATGATTCGCTAAGACACATTGACATGAACAACATGAGCAACACTTGTATGCGTGGCTTAGATAGTCTCTCAAGGTTAAAAGAAAGGGATGCTAAATTACATTGAGAAATTTTGATCAAAACGGAAATCATACCTTGACTGCTAAGTGGACAACAAATAAAATCTACATTTACCCGAGGATTATTAACCTTGTTAACAATGGGTTAAAATTATTAAAATAACCAATGGGTTAAAATTATTAAAATAACCCAAGTATTATTTTAAGCATTAATAAATAATATATAAATGTTTTAATATGACATTAATAAAACAAAGATGCCAAACAAATCTATCCATGACAAGTGTTGTAGCACTACATTTGGTATAAAAGTACCTTACATGACCCTAAAGAAATTACCCTTACTTTTAATAACATAACACCTGAAAGATTTTTATCCAGGATCAGTACTAAAGTAATTACAGTTTTATAGACTTTTAAATAACATAGTCTAATCTTACAATCAATGAAGTAAATAAAATTAAATTATCAAAATAGTCAATGAATTAAATAAGTAAAAATTTCATTTTTTTTTAAATAGAAAATGTTGGGAATGACACAAAACATCATTATGTTAAGAATCATGTTTAAACTTTGTTATTCAGAGCTAGAAATTAAGAGCTTAATTTTATTAAATATAGAAAATCAAACAACAGAAAAAAAGGATGTATGTATTTTATTTTTTTCAGGGTCATATAGATACTAACAAAATCAAAAAATTACATGAAAAGAAATATTTTTCATTATTCTTCATCATATATATATATATATATGTATACAGAGGGAGAGAGAGAGAGATAGAGGAAATTAAAAGTTAAGTGAGTAAAGAGACATGATTTTACAGTTTAGTTTCATGCAATATCAAAAACTTAACATGTCATACACCACAGATGCAATTCACAAGACAAATTAAATTTCTCAAAATTAATACTATAATAAATTTCTACATTAAAAAAATGTAAGTAGTAAAGTTCACTTAACACTTAAATCGCAAAATCCCCAATTGAAACTTATTGCTCTATGACCCCATTTATTAGCCCACATTTGAGCCAGTTTTTTAGTAATATCCTCTGGACAGTTATCTAAACATAAGTGTTTTAAAGTCTTCAATTTGAAAAAGTCTGACAAACTATTGAAGTCATGGTTGTACCATACACATGTGCCTGTTATATTTAAGTCTGTTATATTCAAATTATTATGATATGCAATGTTTATAAAACTGTGTAAGCCATGACTAGATAAAGATGGATTCGCAGATAAATTACAAATTTGAAGTTGTGGGCAATACGATAAGCATTTTGCGATTTGCTTAACATCAGCATCAGTTAAATAACATCCTTGAAGTAATAATTCTGATAAACAAGGTAACATATCATTAAAAAAATCTGCAAGCTTAAAACCTAATTTAATTTCTTTTTCAACAGTATGAGACAGATTTAATCTCTTGAGACTTATTCTCGGAAGAAAACTTAAAAATTTAGATATCTCCCTATCACCTAAAAAATTTCCTGATATATTCAATTCTTCAAGGTTCTGTTTCTGCTTCACTGCATCTCTAAGGTTATTATTTGTCAAAACAGATGAGGGTAGATCACATGAAGCTACATTTAATGAAATGAGAGAATTCAATCCAAGTAATGCTGATATACATGAAACCTGTGAAAAATTGTTGTAACTTAAGTCTAGAAACTTTAATGATGGCAGTACATTGCTTTTAAACATTTGACTATTTACATAATCTGTTATTCTTTCCAGACTTTGAGAAGTCAAAGAGCAACAACTTAAGTTTAATGAGATAAGATTTGAAAAGTATGGAAAACAAGAAATTAGTTCATTTATACTATTAAGCGTAAAAGATGTACCGCTAAAATTCAAATGCTGAAGACTTTTGTAATTTGAGAGAGTATAAAAAATAACCTTAAATTGTGAAGAAGGTATATTACAGTTTGAGAAATTTAATTCTAATGATGTTTCAGAGCACTGAAACCGCTTCTTAACTGATGATAACTCGAGTGCATTAAATTTATTACAAAGTTGAGTATATTTATCTCCTAAAGATTGTTCATCCCACATCTCAACTGAACTAAAAACTTCTTCATTATTTGAAAAAATACTTTTAACTAAATCAGAACTAGATACTAAGGCACCATCTTTTGTCAAAGTCAGATATGGTTTACTACCATCTAAACTTTGAAACCGCTGAGCAGCTTCTTCTGCTAACCAACTGATAGTACAAGTATCATCAGGCACTGGAACTAAAATCAGTTTGTTTGCAATACGTACTCTTAAACAAAATGCAAGGCTTGAAATGTTACTTCCAGATGACTGGAAAAGACTGTTTTTCCCTACATGCTTATCAACAGAGTTTGAAGATAATATGGAAGTATTACTATCCTCTTCAATAAAAGAAATATCTTTATTTTCTGCACTTTTTTTGGTGGAATATTTCTGTACTGAATAGTTATCAATAAACTTCCTTGTTCTGTCTTTTAATGTTGCCGTTTTTATTTTTTTTCTATTGGTTCTAGGCACCTCATTTGTATCTTTTATTAACCATTCATTAACAATTTCATTTTCATTCAAAAGAGGAGGGCCTTTATCAATTTTAGGAACTTGGCTGTGCCCTTTAGTACGTGATATAACAACAGCACTACGTCGTAAACTTTCCATGACAGACTTATATTCAGTCTTGGCATCATCCTGAATTTTACCATTATTTATGTTTAAATATGGAGGTGTACAATCATTCTCATCTGAAGAATCAATATCAGAACTCAAACTTGGAGATCTACAACGTTTTTTACCTGACATGATATTCTGCCTTTTTACATCAGGCAATGGATTAAGTACACTTTCAGAAAATTTACTATCTTCAATAAACAGCCCAGCATCTTTCATTTTTGATCGTAACTCATCCTCAATAGATTTACACTGTTTTAAAGAAACATCATCTAACTCACCAAAACTCCTTTTTTTCCACTGTAATAAAGCTTCTAAAGGAGTTTCTCCATTTTTATCCACAACAGTAACAGAGGCACCTTTATTAATTAACAAACATATAACATCAAAGTTACCACATGATGCAGCATCATGTAAAGCAGTTATTCCTCCACATGCAGGGCCACCAGGATCATTGATATCAGCCCCTTTTTCAAGCAAATACTCTACAATATCATAAAATCCATAGTTACAGGCTTCATGCAATGGAGTCCAACCACAATAATCTCTCACATTCACAGAATGACCATTTTCAACTAATTGTTTCACTACATTAAGATTTCCATTTATACAAGCTTGGTGTAAAGGAGTTTCTCCTTTCTCATTCACTTTAGTCTCAACTTTTTTAGTTCGCTTTCTTGAAGAAATTATTTCTTCATTAGTATCTGAATCTGATAATTCACTGAGGCAAATATCACCAAATGGATCTTGGCTTTCTTCTTCGTTCTCATACTCATCTTCAGACAAACATTCATATTTAATATTATCCAGTTTCTTTTTTACATCTTTTGCATCACTAACTCTATTTACACCATTGTAAAATAACAACAGTTTACTTAATGAACTATGAATACATTTTTGATTTCCTGTCTCTTCAGAAAGTGAAACAGCTTTCAAATATAACTCTTCAGCTTTATGCACATTCCCTTCTCTCTCACGTATATCAATGATTTTCCATAGAGTTGTAAGTTGTTCTAGTGGTTTTCCTTCATAACTACTGTACTCTTTCTCAAAGAATTCAAGTGACTTAGAAATATTGCCATCATCTAAATAAGTCTGAGCGAGGGAATAGTATATTGGAACTTTATCTGATGGTAATGAATGCATCTCTTCCATACAATCAAGAGTTAGAATATATTTTTTAATAGCTAGCTTATAACAAGATATAGATGATAATCCATCAGCAATTTTTTCAAGCAACCACTTCTTTTCTTTTAAATCTTTGCTCACTTTCAGTCTTTCCTGTGTATTGTAAAGTCCAATACAAACTTTTAAAGTCTTGGCAATTACCTCTTGATCCTCATCATCTGTAAGATGCAGTTTATAAGAAGATTTTAAACACATCTTTGCCTCATCATATCTTTCAAGAGAAATTAGGCTAACACCTTTAGAAAATAGAACTTCACTTGTAAAATTCTTATAGTCTAGCTTATTTGTAGCAGATAAAGCTATATCTAAAACTTCTATTGCTTCTTTGTGCTTTTCATCTTTTTGATACAATGTGCCGAGGGTATATCCACATCTATGTATGTCCTCATACAGACGATATTCTGTAGCTATATCTAATCCCTGCTTAACATACTTAACACTCCCTTTACAATCATCTCGTGTTTCACGCACAAGACCCAAATTCAGTAACAAACGACACTTCATTTCTGCAAGCTCTTCTGGTTTTATTTCAGAACCAAGTGTGTACAAAAGCTTTAATGCTTTATAATATGCACGTTCAGCTTGATCTAATGTTTTAGAGTTACAATTATCATCACTTGATGCAGACTTATGCAAATATTTCAAATAGTAAGTTCGGCCAAAAGTTGCCCACGCCCTCTGTTGTTCAATGACAGATTTTAAGCTCACTGAAAGATCATAAAACTTTCTAACATGAAGTAAAGCTTTCTTGAAATTATTTAACAATCCGTAACATTCTCCAATCCTTCTGTTGGCAACTGCTATGCCTAACTGATCACCTGTCATTTCGCTAAATTTAAGCTCCTCTAAATGTTGCTGTAAGGCTTCATCATACTTTTCTAAATGAAAAAATTCGCTTCCAATCGCATTGCAAAATGATGCAGCATCTTTATATTGGCTTTGAGATATTGCTTTGGCCTTTTCTTTAAGTAATTTCTTTAGTTTACTCATTTTCACAAATAGCATGCGCAATAGATATTTCAATGATGCGCCTAAATAGTAGTTGGCACGGAACAGTAGTTTCGGTACTTACGTATTAAAGCTGAAACTTTGCGGTTTGGCGAAAAAACGGCAATAAAGCGCCAATTATGCGCCCCATCCTTGTTGATAGTATTGTTTTCGCCATTCAGTGCTTTGCGCCATCTGAGCTTCCCGTTCTAAGTTTCGTTTTGAAGATTTTCATTCTTTTTGGCTAGACTGCTTTCTAGACTTTTTGGCTAGACTTTTTTTATTTGTTAGATTTTGTAATATGTTTGTTGTGTTTATGCGTTGTTTTATTTTATGGGGTTCGTTTTTCATTTCTAGTAAACCCTGAAATGCGCCAATCCGTTGGCAAGTTTTTTTTTACGGCAAGTAATAAAACGCGCCAAGTCTTAAGCGAAAAAAAAATCGAGCCAAATGCCGCCAAATCTGACCGTCTTATACAGTCTTACCTTATTTTTTTAGGTTATGAAAGTTATTTGACAAAAATCTTTTATAAAAGAAGTTTGACGAGAAATATGACGGTGTAATACTTCGACTTTGATAAAAGATAACTTTTATAAAAGTTGGGTTCTTCGTCAAAGTTTTATAAAAGATTTCGGTGCCCGGATGTTATAAACACCATTTCGAGCAATAGCATGGTTAAAAAAATACAAATGTGTGGAAAACGCGGGATATAAAGAACAAGATTTCGATTCGAAATAATTTTAGCTCAAATTAAAAATTGCGCTTTAATGACAAAGCAGAAATACACGAAAAATATTCAAAATGAGTATGTTAAAAAATACGCAAATCTTTCGAAGAAAAAGTCTTAGGATGCTGAAATTTGCATGGTGGTTACTCCTAAGCTCTACATGCCCACTAAGAAATATTTTTAAAAAGTACAAATTTTAAGGGGGTTAAAAGGGGCTTAACCCCCCTCTAAAAAAAACCCATTGTATCTCTGGAACCACAAGGCCTAGAAAGCTGACATTTAACATGGTGGTTCCCCTGAAGCCCTAAGTACACACCAATAAATCTTTTTTAAGAGCTCGAATTTTAAGGGGTTTAACCCCCTCCCCCTAAAAAATCCCACTGTATCTCTGGAACCATAGGGTCTAGGAAGCTGAAATTTTTTATGGTGCTTCCCCTTAAGCCCTAGGTACACACCAATAAATCTTTTTTAAGAGCTCGAATTTTAAGGGATTTAGCCCCCTCAGATAGAAATAACTTTTATAAAAGATCTTTGTCAAAGAACTTTGATAGTGTAATAGGGGTATTTTGAGGTCATAGCATTTCTTTTATATATAACTTTTATAAAAGATGCA
This sequence comes from Dolomedes plantarius, assembly GCA_907164885.2. NCBI lineage: Eukaryota > Metazoa > Arthropoda > Arachnida > Araneae > Dolomedidae > Dolomedes > Dolomedes plantarius. The sequence continues at coordinate 176,523,337 of OU015498.1, read as the reverse complement.
AATAACTTTAAAAAAATATCTTTGTCAAAGAACTTTGATAGCGTAATATAGGCCAAAAGGAAGACGATGCGCTGTCTTTTTTCCAGATCCGTGGAATTTTGCCCAGTCAGCGTGTATGCCCGAACTTTCATAACATGCGTGCCTATTTTAATCGACCAGTAGTCCATGAAATATTAAAGATTGCGGCAAAACAGTCAGAATTCACAAGGAAAACTGGTTCTACGGTTCCCATTCTTAACGTCTTTAAGATTCATATAAAGCTGGTCGCAGAAGTTAACCGCCATATAATGGTGCAAACAGCAGATGAACATGGGAGATAAAACGACGTTTGACTGGTTCACTTTTATGAGTGAAGTTTGTGTTCATGTTTTAAATTCACGCACTATTATGAAAATTGGCGGACACTCAAAAATTGTGAAAGTAGATGAGAGTCTTTTCACTAAAAGAAAATTTTACCACAATTAGGCCAAATTTTACCAGAATAGTAGATTTTCGGAGGTGTGTGCCGTGAGAGGTTTTTTTGGTATAAGTGCTTAACTGCAACGCTTATGTCGACTATTCGCGACCATGTCGAGGAGAGCAGCACAATATATACTGACTGCTGGAAAGCCTATAAATCGCAAGAACTGGAGAAGGCTGGCTTTAGGCACTTTACTGTGAACTACAGATACAACTTCGTCGACCTGATGACCGGTGCGCATACTCAAACAATAGAAAGACTTTGGGGATCTGCCAAGTGACGAAACAAACAACATAGGGGGACTGCCCACCACCATCTAGATTCTTACTTCTCCGAATTCCTGTGGCGTGAACACGTAGCTGGAGCAGACAAATTTTCCAGCATTTTATCTGCCATTGCAGAATTGCGGCCTCCAGAAAGTGTTATGCATGTTTAATGACAGCTTTTTATCCATATTTATATTTCATATTTTTTTTCTTTTTACATCCTCATTTAGAATATTTTTGTGTACACTCTTAGACAAAAAAAAAAAAAAAAAAGACGCACCAAGAAGGAGTTATCCGAATGGGACGAAAATCGGTAGATGTGATGAATATGTACAGAAAATCAAATGATTACAATTTGAGAAAAATTGGATGATTTATTAAAGAGAAAGAGCTTTACAAAGTGAAAAAGTCAATAACGCTTTGGTCCACCTCTGGCCCTTATGCAAACAGTTATTCGGCTTGGCATTGATTGATAGAGGTGGCGGATGTCCTCCAGCGGGATATCATGCCAAATTCTGTCCAATTGCCGCTTCAGATCATCAGAATCCCGAGCTGGTTGGAGGGACCTGCCGATAATGCTCCAAACGTGCTCAATGGGGGAGAGATCCGGCGACCTTGCTGGCCAAGGTAGCGTTGGGCAAGTGCGAAGACAAGCAGTAAAAACTCTCGCCGTGTGCGGGCGGACATTATCTTGCTGAAATGTAAGCTCAGGATGCCGTGATAGGAAGAGCAACACAACGGGGCGTAGAATATCGTCGACGTACCTCTGTGCTGTAAGGGTGCCGCGGATGACAACCAAAGGGGCCCTGCTATGAAATGCAATGGCACCCCAGAACATAACTCCTGGATTTCAGCCCGTATGGCAGAAGACTGTCTGGTTGGTATTCCACCGCTGTCTCGACACGTATTGGCTGGTTATCGGGGCTCAATTCGAAGCGGGACTCATCACTGAAGACAATTCTACTCCAGTCAGTGACATTTCAGGTCCAATATGCCCGACACCACGGCAAACGGGCTTACAGAGTCGGTGTACAGAGGTCAATGATAGTGTTGCAATTATTTTTGTTGGGGGGTTATTTTTAAACTTTATATTATATTTAACTAATTACTAATTAATAAAAGGTAGGATAACTCTTAACTATCAATTTTTTGTAATCCACAATTACACTACGCCTCAGTTAAATTTAAATACAATATATGCCATTAGTCATTAGTGGTTAGTACCTTTTAAAGACTTGCGCTGTGTGTAGAAATAACCCAAAATTATAACTATAAAACTGGTTCGACTTACTGTTGCATCACAGTGGTGATTAATGAGCCAAAAGAAAAATGAAATTAAGTTCAATAAAATTATCTAACCTTGGAGAACACCTAGAAATAAAATTACTTCACCTAAAAGAAAAAGCTTCAAATCTGCTGAAATAAAAAAACCTAAAACTGTAAATCAGAAAATTAACTAAAAAGGCAAGGACCGACATGACACAACTTTACAAACTAAAAATAACAAATTTATTAACAATTTCCCTGACATTATAACAATCAAACTCATTATCTCCAGATCTTCTTAACATAATTCTGACAAACCAAATTCAATTGACTAAAATACAATTCCGTTTAAATGAGTTCTACTCTCCATAATACAAATAATTATCTAAAACTCAATGCAAATAATGAAGTGGCTGGTGAATCTAAAGCTTAATTATTCTATGAGTAATTGTTAATCATTAAATAATTTTTAAATTTAAATTGAATCTTAATGACTCTGCTGCAGCTTTCAAAAAGGAGAGAGTTTAAGGATAGAATTTACAGAAAGGAAAGGAAAGGAAAAAAGGAGATGTCACCCGTGGCCACTACATCAATCTCCGGGATCTTTGCATCGTCCCGAGGCCAGACCCTCAGCCCCAAACCTCGGTCTTCAACCCCCGCTCTCAGTTTAGGATCCCCGAATGATCTTTTTCGAACTCCCGCGCTCCCGAGTCACCGCTCCATTCCTCGTAGTTGTCCGCAGCCTGTATGATAGCAAAGAGTCCGCTAGCACGCCAACGATTTGGAACATAAAGTTCGAGTGAAAGGTTGCAGGCCACCATTTTCTATCTTCTGGAGCTGTAGTCTAATTTTATTTCATCTTCTGAACTCGTACCAACGCCATATTACATTTTCTCCGCGCTACTGCCATCCACAGGACGCTGTACCCTTCCGCACGTTCTGGTGTTCCAATCCTTTCTCCTCTCTGGCTCGGGGGGGGGGGGGGGGGCTTTGTTGTGCATCACGAAGAAATGGCGAAGACCGGGCATATCAAATTACCAAGGACAGCGGACAGCAAAAGATAGCGACCGAAGCCTGTCGCTAGGCACAGAGTCAGTTTTTCGGAAAGAAAGAAAACAATAAATATTTCTAAAACTTATACCATTTAACAAAATTTCTTCAACCTTTGAATTAAAACTCGCCAGCCAAAAAACGTACCAGCCACTTACAAGGTTTATAAATAAGGCTTATTAATTTATCCATATTTTAACAATAAGGTATAACATGTGATGATCTATTTCAACTTAATTCTTCTCAATGTCAAAACATTTAGAGAAACTTGCGCACACTTCTCTAAATGCGATGACATTAATCAAATCAATTAATATTTGATCACCACAAGTTTAACCCTCACATATATTTAGCAGAGGCTTAATAAATTTATTTATACAAAGCATAACCGTTACTAAAATTTACTTACTTACTTACTTACTTTATTATCTCAATCCCCGATATTAATATAAACGTTAATTATTTCTAAAACTATTAATTATCGTCACAACAATAGTCGGCTGAAGGGGCGCCTTGAGCTCAGTCCCCTTCAGGCCCGGACTGGCTACTTTGGGGCCCTCATCTTGAGACTGAGGAGGGGCCCCTTTAGCGGAGGGGGGTCCGAGGGTCCTCCCCCGGACAATTTTTGAAAATCACATGCCTGAAAACCACATTTTTTTGCTATTGTGGCACTTAGAAAGTATTTGAGTAAAGGCAGGATCTTTATCAAAAGTGAAGCTGTTCTATTATAGTTTACTTAAGTTTGCGATACATTTTTATATTATTTTTATTATATCTAATCTTATTACACACGAGGAAAAATAGTAATCAATTACAAGTGGTTCATTACTTGAAAATGAGAGTGAGAAACATTTTTAGATTTTGGTAACCTAACCTGTGCTAAAGTCATCATCAAAATCCTACTGCAATACCTCAATAAAAAAATTTAAAAATAATTAGGGAAAACACTAATGAGTAAGACAAGCATATGTAAAGTAAAAAGTTTATTATCTTATACAGATTCGATCTTCTTCAGATTCGGATTCTAAATTGTCTTCTTCACAGATTTTTTCAGCTTCATTCAGCTTGTCATGTTTTTTTTTTCTCTTCCATTTTCGTTCTCAATTTTTGCAGTTGTCATAAAACTTTGGTATTGATCTGAAAACAGTTTCAGCTCAACTAACAATTGACTTCTTTCAGTTTTATAAAGCTTAGAAATGCAGCAAAAGACATCCGTAAGAAAGCTATCAAGCTTTTCGATTTCATGAAATTTCTTTGGCTCTAACCAGAAACAATCTCTCAAAATTTCTTTATTTGGACTGAATCTTTCTTCGATACTCGTCTTACCACAATCTAAAATATTGAAAAAGACCAATTTATAGTTTTGGACAGTTGAGATTCCAGGAGCTTCGTCTTTTGATTTTTCACCAAGCATTACCTTTTCCTTTGAGGTTCTTTTTAACTTGAAATCTACATCCACTTCTACATCAATCTTGTAATCTTCTAAACTGCTATTAACTTTACTACGTATAGAATAATATTTTGTTTTTGAATACAGAACCTCAAAGTGTTTATCACTCCTTTTATCGCTTACTTGTTGAAGCAGCGTCTGTACCAAGTTCCAGGTGGTAGAATAGTCAATGATTTTACTTTGTAAATATTTTGAAACAGGAGATATATCCAGAAATAAATCTAGCAAAACAATAGGCATAAATAGGTTCTCAAATTTGGACCATTGACTGATGAAATTGCTTGACATGAACTTTGATTTGCTGTCAAAACTTCTAATTGATATTTTTTTTAAAACGGTAATAAAATTGAATAGCTTCTCTGGGTTTACAGTTTCTTCACTCCTTAACAACTCTTCGTCAATAATCGAAGAAAGAGCTTTGTGTTTGCTCCATTACCTTCTGGCTCTTATTTTTTATAACTTGTACAGTTTTTTTTATGGTCAATATGTTTTCTTTTTGTTTCTCTCTCCCATACGGCCATTCTTTTGTAAGATGATCTTATAAAAACAGAAGATTCTTCCACCAATCCAAATCAGTTTTCTGCTTGGAGCAACTTTTCCAAATCCATCAACTTTAAAAGTGTTTTTGAAGCTGACACAGAGCTACTCACTTTGAGATGGTTTACTGTATTACTGTACTACGTACGAGTGAAAATTTTTAAAATAATAATAATAATAATATATATATATATATATATATATATATATATATATATATATATGTGTGTGTGTGTGTGTGTGTGTGTGTGTGTGTGTGTGTGTGTGTGTGTGTGTGTTAGTTAGTTAAGTTTTATAGTTATACATTTATTAATTAAAACGATACAAAATGCAAATCTAGTAACATTTTTACATAGAATAAATACACAACAAAATCAATGCTTTTAACGGGACGGATGAGCCTGATGCTTTGATAGCAAAATTTCGATATTCGGCTTCAATTTAGTCAGGTTTAACCTTAAATCTTCTCGGCGAGTGATTTCCAATATCTGTTTCTATTTTTTTTTTTTCATTATTTTTTTTTTAAGGAGATTGACAACCGCGCTGATACCCCTTTCCACGAGGTATGAAGATGGAAAAGCTATCAAAAACTTGTTCGCGATAGTTCATAATGCAGGATATATAACAGGTATGTCTCTTTGAAGCCAGAATTGTTGATATCCCTTTCTAAACTGCACCTTAAGTTCTTCGTTGGTGATTATACCGATCAGTTCTTCTTGTAACATGACATCTGTTTCTTCAATGTCACCGTATGGATTGATAATCCACTGTGGTATTTCCATAGTCAATACATCTTCAAACCTAATTTCAAAGTTTGTGTGAAGGACATTTAAATGTTGAACGTAGGCTGAAAGGTCATCATCCTGGCAGTTTGTCTGTGCCAAATTGGGAAACTGGCAAGTTCAATATAACGGCTACCTGCTGGCCCTCGCTGTAACCGTTCCAGTTCAAAAGTCCATGATGTCGCAACACAAGTTACACGTACTGCGGCCGAAAAGTGAATAGATTTCTTACACAATTTTATGAAATATACGTATAATTAGAATATCTATCTATTATAAGAAAGTACTCATATTAAGTAAATACCTCCATAGGTACTATCTGTGTTAGGCGGTGACCCGGCGGGAGCCATGTGTTCAAATCTTCGGATTAAAGTTCAGGAAATATAAAAACAACGGCTGCAAATAATCATCTGGCGTGACGACAGAAAGACAAGGTACTTTATTTTCACACATAAACGTAGATAGAAAATCAGAAGAGCATCGCAATGCTAATCTTAGCACGAAGCTAAATAGAACACAACCGTCTTACATCGAATCAAAATTAACTCAGCTGAAAAACAAAACATTACTATGAGTTTCCAATATATGAATACAAAACTATTCAAAATACAATTACATTTGGCTGATATCTAGGGGCGAAAGAATAAACTAAATACTTTCAAACATCCTCCCCCGAGATGAATATCCATTTAGCACTCCTAAATCAAATATATCATACAAATTAAACAATTATTAAATACAAATGAGGATTTTGCATGTACAATTACAATATAGACAATTTTGCAATCACAAAACTAACTTCATGCCATTCTGGGGTAATGCTAAAGTCAATAACAAACAATAAAAAAATTTCAGGTAGCAAATATAAAACACTAAATATTCAAATTACGTAAAGTATACAAATGTAAAAAAATCAAAGTTTATAAATACAGCATATTATTATTATTTTCAGGATATCAATGAGTAAGTAACATATTAAAAATTAAAAGTTAAAGTACACTGCAATAAGAAATTGAAAGTTTTCAAATATTAAATTATACTTATTCATTGAAGGGTAATGGAGAGAGTTTTGTTATGGGGCGTTTGAGCTCACCATCTGCAGTCTTTAGAGTAACTACTCTCACCTTACCGTCAGTTCCAGGAAAGACCTGAAGAATTCTCCCTAGTGTCCTCTTTTATTAGCACCAAGTCACTAATTTTGAGATTGTCTTTAGTCTTGTGCCACTTAGCACGTTGATTCAAAGTTGAAAGATAGTCTGTTTCCCAACGTTTCCAGAAACTCTGAAACATCTGCTGGGTCAATTCCCATCTCTTTAGAGTAGACACTTTCACATCAGCTAAGTCATGGTCAGGAATGGTTGTCAAGGGGGCTCCAATGAGGAAATGTCTAGGAGTGAGGGCAGTCAGATCATTGGGGTCAGTCGACACAGGAATGATGGGACGAGAATTCAAACACGCCTCAACCTGACAAATCAGTGTTAGGAATTCTTCTCTTGATAAAACTTGTGAGCCCATCGTTCGTCTACTAAGGTGATGTTTCATCGACTTCACTCCTGCCTCCCACAGGCCTCCTTGATGAGGAGCACCAGGGGGGTTGAATTTCCAAATAATGTTTTGGTCAGCTAGATAGTTGTGAAACCTTTCATCGGTCTTGAATGAGAGCATCATGCTCTTAATTTCTCTCGCAGCGCCAACAAAATTGGTACCACAGTCGCAATAGATTTCTTGTGGTCGACCTCGGCGAGCTGCAAATCTTCTAAGTGATGCGATGAATGCCTCCGAGGACAAATCACCCACAACTTCAAGATGTATAGCTTTTATAGCGAGGCATATAAAAAGAGAAACATAGCATTTTGTTGTCTGACCTCCTCTTCCCTTTTTCATCTTTATGAAAAAGGGTCCAGCAAAATCAACACCTATCCTTGAGAAAACTCGGCAAGGAACCACTCTTGCTTTCGGCAATTCACCCATCAGCTGAGTGGCTGATTCCGCTCTAAATCGATGACACTTAACACATTTCCATATACAGCTCCTGATCGCCTCCTTTGCATTTATTATCCAAAATTTTTGCCGAATCGCAGAGAGTACAAGCATAACCCCTCCATGCAGGTGGTTTTCATGATAATGTTTTATCAGAAGGCTTGTAACGTAGTGTTTCTTCGGAAGAATGATAGGATGCTTCTGATCATCCGATATTTCAGCCTTGGTTAATCTCCCTCTAACCCGCAGTAGGCCATTTTCGTCAAGGAAGGGGTATAGAGATATTATCTTGCTACAAGGGGTTTCCCAGACTTCAAAGCTTTTATTTCTTCAAAACACTCGCTAGCTTGAACTTGTCTTACTACCGCTTGTAATGACTTTCAATTCATTCGATGTTAAAAATCCCTTCTGCCGGCGAACTGTTTTCTGACAAACCCGGAGGCACCAAGCTATCACTCGAAGTAGCTTGGTCCACGAGGAGAATCTTGATAAAATTTCATTGTTCAGATATTCATTAAGAACAATGTTAACTGTCTGGTGATTGGATTTTCTTCTTTCTTTTTCAACTTCTTCAAACGGATTCTCAACATTCTTTGGGAAATGTGTATCCCAAGTTTCACTAGATTGTGAGAGCCATCTTGGGCCCTTCCACCACACTCGTCTGTCACAAAAGAGGCTGTCTTCAATCCTCTGGTAAGTTTATCAGCTGGATTTTCTGCACCTTTACAAAATTTCCAGTTTTGGGGCAAAGTCTTTTCATGGATCTCCGTGATCCGATGCGAAACAAAAGGTTTCCATATCTTTGCAGTACTCTTGATCCAATAGAGGCAAATTTCAGAGACAGTAAATAAATAGATATCTTTAGTATCTATATGGAAAGTCTTTCTCAAATATTCTGCAAGTCGCGATGCGATAACAGCTCCCATTAGCTCGAGGCGAGGCAATGACAATTTTTTTCAGGGGAGCAACACGAGATTTAGCTAGAATAAAACTGGTTGTCCACAGTTCTTGATCTGGAGCTCTAATGTAGGCAACTGCTCCATAGGCTTTTGGACTAGCATCACAGAAAATACAAACTTGAAAAGGGTCTTTAGTGCTAGGTATATCATATGGGCGAGGTATGACGATGTTTGTAATGTCCTTTAGCTCGCTACACCACTCTTCCCATCGAGATTTCAAATCAGGAGAAAGTGTTTCATCCCAAGCTAATCCTCTTTCCCACAGCTCCTGAAGAAAACATTTCATCCGGATAGTAAATGGAGCAAAAAGTCTCAATGGGTCAAAGATCTTTGCTACTATTTTAAGGACACCTCTCTTTGTCGCCTCAGCACCATCTAAACTTCGGAGCACCGGTTCCATTTCAAGCCTCAAGCAATCTTCTTCGCAATTCCAAATCATCCCAAGAACTTTCAGGGCTTTACTGCAACTCTCAGCGACTGGTGTAACATTCAATCCATTATCCTTCCAGAGTTTCTTAAGTTCAGTTGAATTAGTCTCCCATTTTCTGAGCTTCATATTTGCTTCAGACATTATCTTCTGAGCCTTTAACGAAAGATTGTGTGCTTCTACAGAATCTACACTGTAAATAAGATCATCGACGTACATTTTCTCCAACATTTTACACGCTTCACTGTGATTTTGCTCATAAGACTTTAAGTGATAACGAATCGTGGCACTTAAAAGAAAAGGGCTGCAAGAAACACGGAAGGGAACTCGAGTCATTCTGAAACATTTAAAGGTTTTCTCGGGTATATCTTCATTCAAAGAATCTTCATTAAACCACAGAAAACGTAAAAAATCACGATCTTCTGGGGCTAGAGAAATCTGGAGAAATGCTTTCTCTATATCGGAGCAAAATCCAATTTGGCCTTTTTTAAACTTCAAAATTACTTCCAGCAAATCAGGATTCAAATTAGGGCCACTTAATAGACATTCATTTAAGGAAACTTCATTTTTCGCTTTAGAAGAAGCATCATAGACGATTCTGACTTTGGTAGTATCCTTCTCATTTCGAACTACAGCTCTGTGCGGCATGTAATACGATGCATCTTCACTTTTCTCAAATTCAGGTTCACACAGCTCGATGATTCCTTCATTTAGCTGCTCATCAATTATTCTTTTGTAGTCTTCAAGTAATTTGGAATTTTTCTCCATTTTTTCCTTTAACTGTAACAAACGTTTCTCTGCAATATGAAAATTACTACCCAAAACTTCATGATCTTTTTTCCATATCAATCTTGTCTCGTACCGATCATTTTTCTTTGTGGTGCTCTTCTCGAACTGTTCAAGTACCTCTGAATCTGAAAAGGATAATTCATTCTTCTGCTGTATTCCCAGAGCTTCCAATTCCCATAAATTTTTCAAAGAATCGACAATTTCAACTCCTGCAAGATTCATAATTATTGGGGTTTCAATGGTATTTCCCGAATGTCCCTGAACTGTATAACCAAACGTCCTTCCGATAGCTAGCAGCCTTTTGGAAAGGCGGACGCATTTGCCATTCATGACTTCACTCAGGTAGTCTGCCCCAATCAAGACGTCAATATTTTCAACTGTTCCATTATCTGCAAGATCTAATCCATAGGAATTAGCCATCTTTTTTAACCATTTTGTAGGCACCGGTACTGTAACATTTGTAATTTTCTCTATAAGAAACCCTGATATTTGTAAGCGTCGTAAGGGATCAGTTCTGTTTTGCAGTTCGACATTTGCCATTTCGAAAATGGGTTCTTTCCTGATATTTTGACCCCCAAATCCATAAATATGAACTGGTTGGCTTTTTTCTATCTTTAACTTTAGCTCACCTGCAATTCTATGCGTTACAAATGATTTTTGACTGCCAGTGTCTAATAAAATTCGTACCAGTTTACTTTTGTTTCCCGATTTTACAACTGCATTGCAAGTTTGCAAAAATACAGTTCCCGTTCCCGATTGAGATACAGAGCTCACTAAAATGTCGGAATCTTTGCGTTCTTCTACCTCACTAGCAGCTGAAATTTCACTATTCTCCTTTTCACTTTATGCAGAAATGTATTCATGGTGGTTTCTATTACCACATTTCTTGCAAGGAAATTTTATTATCCTACACTGAAAACCTAAATTATTACGTTTAAAACATTTATGACATCTTCTTTCAGCCCTCAATTTTCTTAATTTATCTTCAATCGAAAAATTTAAACATTTATGTTCATCATGAATCTGATTACAAAATATGCAAGTGCTCTTAACGGAAGCTGTTAATGCGGCAGCTGGCACCGGTGGCAATACTCGTACATATGCAGACTGACTGTTCTGCCTTACTGCTGTGCTAAGATTTAACATTTACTGACGTTTTAACAACAGCTTAAAATTGAATGTACACGCATAAACTTCCTGGGAAAAAGTAAAATGACTCTAGTGCAGCAAATTATAAAGTAGTGTAGTTAAAAAAGTACGTGAGTAGTAAAAAATACAAACCACTTCTATTGGGGCACCTTCGGAGTCCTAAGTATAAACCACCTTTATAGATCCCTTCGGGGCCTCCTTGAGTCGGGGGCCCTCGGCGATCGCCGACTAGCCGACCCAGCCAGTCCGGGCCTGACTTAAAAGTAAAATTTATAAAATTAAATTTTATATTCAAGTCCTACGATTCTCGTAAATAAAATAATAATAACTGTAAAACGTAACTGTAAAACGAAGTACACGCACCGTTCGCGAAGAATGAAAAAATATAAAATACAGAGATTTCCGCTTATAAGAATCACGTTTGTTATTACTGTTTTTGATTCTTATAAGCGATTGATTCTTATAGCCGAAATTTAGGTTTTTGGACAGACACACACCTATATATACATATATGAGATAATTTACCATAAAATACTCTTTAATTTACATTAATTATCTTTTATTAAAATAATTTTTTATAATTTTAAAGGTACAACTTAATTTCTAGACCTATAAGCAGATACACATGATTATACACTGCTGGCCACCCAAATTGCAACACCAAGAAAGACAAGAGATATCACAACAAAATTTATTTTGTAGATAACATGTTGACTAAGTATCAAATGATTAAATTTATAGACTTCTGTGAAGTGTGGTTCCTGCCAAAATCAGTAGCCAGAGTAGCCGCGATTGTTGGAGATCACCGCTGCCACACGCCTCGGCATTGATTCAAAGAGACTTTGGATGAGTTCTTGGGGTACAGAAGACCAAGCAGCTTCGACACGTTGCCAAAGTTGATCTGCTGTGGCAGCTGGGGATGGAATCTGGGTCAATCGTAGAGCAACCATGGACCACATGTTTTCTATCTGCGAAAGATCCGGAGAGCGAGGCGGACAGGGAAGCAATTCAATCTGGCGATTGACGAAGAACCGTTGGACAATGCGTGCCACGTGTGGTCGCGCATTATCCTGTTGAAATATGGCTGTGGGCAAGCCCTGAAGGTAAGGAAGGACAACTGGCTCCAACACCTCGGAGATGTAGCGCTGGCTGTTTAAAGTACCGGCAATGCGTACTAGAGGTGTGCGAGAGTGATATCCAATACCGCCCCATACCATAATACCCGGTGCAGGACCAGTGTGGCGGTGCATAACGCAGCTGTTCAGCATCCTCTCTTCACGGTGTCTCCAGACTCGAATGCGACCATCGTGGTGTTGCAGACAGAAGCGTGACTCGTCAGTAAAGACAATTTCATTCCATTCTGCCGTCCACATCCTTCTGTGATCGCACCATTGGCGGCGGAGACGTCTGTGGTTCTGCGTCAAGGGTAGACAAAGCAATGGACGTCTTGCAGACAGACCAATCTGCTGTAAACGGCGTCGAATGGTACGCGCAGACACCGGATGATGCGTTACAGACTGCATGTGCTGTGCTATGGTTCGTGATGTGACTGAACGATCCGTCACTGCCATGCGCACAATTTGCCTGTCATCACGTGAAGTGGTGCGATGAGGTGGATGCGATCGAACACGCCGGTCCGTCGTACCCTCCCCCCTCAGGGGTTTACCTTCTTTAGGTAAACACGGGTGTCGCAATCCCGAGGTACCCCAGCGAACTATCTCTCTTTTCCTTTTTCCTCTCCTCTCTTCCTTTACTTTTTCTTTCTTTTCTCCCTCGGTGTGGTTCCTCTTCGGAGGCGAGGGCACCCCTTTAGTAGCTATTGCCTTTCTGTCGCTTCTTGCTACTATTGGGTTCTTTATCAACCACGTGTTTGCCGTGCGTGGAGACCCGTGTCCCCGGAAAAGGGAATCCTGGTAGTTGAGGGTCAGTTTTGGTTGCCCAACACACTGCTTTGGCCCCGCTTCGGGTAAACGGGAGGTACTTAGTGGTTCCCTAATGTACCAATCGGCTGGTCGCTGACTTTGTCTTCGGCTAGGAACCAAGCTATCGTTTCGGCTTCTGGGCATCTCGTTAAGGGTGGAGGTCTGCTTCAGGGTCGTTTCGTGTGCGTATAGTTCTCGGTGAGCACTGGTGGAAGTATTTGCATCCCCTTGTTGGGCTCCGTGGTGGGTGGTGCCGCCGAGAACTGAATCTTTCCCCCTTTTTTGTGGATAATTCTTCTTTTTCTTCTCATCAATCATCTTCTCCTCAGACGTCACGTTTTTTCATAATAAAACGAAAGGAAGGTACATTTAGTACGGTGTCGCCTTTCTTCATTCAAAAATCACTTCATGGTTTAATTGGAACTGTTCAATCCGTTAAAAAACTACGCTCAGGTGACCTACTTTTAGAAGTAATGACTGCAGTACAAGCTGCACAGTTATTAAAAGTCGAAGCGTTTGGGAACATGGCTGTAAGTATTATTCCACATGCCTATTTGAATTCATCACGAGGTGTAATTTCGGAACCTGACTTGCTGCATACCGCCGAAGAGGAAATCTTGGAGCATTTGAGAGACCAACTTGTGTCTGGTGTTCGTCGAATTAACATCCGTCGGGATGGGAAAATACTTCCCACAAAGCATCTCATCCTGACTTTCGACACACCTGAACTTCCAAGGTGTCTCATAGCTGGGTACCTTCGATGCCCCATCAGACCTTACGTGCCGAACCCTCTCCGTTGCTTTCAGTGCCAACGTTTTGGACACTCGAAAGCATCGTGTCGTGGTTCCATGGTCTGTGCACGTTGTGGCCAGCGTGATCATGCATCAGAAAGTTGTGATTTACCAGCTAAATGTGTTAACTGCCAAGGAGACCACGCCTCTTACTCACGATCATGTCCGAAGTAGAAAGTTGAAAAGGAAATCCAAACTGTCAGGGCTCACAATAATATAACTTACCTAGAAGCGCGCAAACAGGTAGAAGCTAGGAGCCCCAGAGTCGGTGTCTCATATGCTTCTGTTGCCGCTACCAAAAAAATTATGTGCTCTGCTTACACGCAGACAGACGAGCCTATACCAGCTAAAACTATACCTGCGACTTCCCTTTCTGTGCATGGAACTAAAAGCAGACGGTCTCCCCAACATTCCAGCTCTAAAAACAACCAATCTCAGCAGTCATGTTCCTATCATATTACCACTGATGCACCAATACCTCCAAACCCGAATTAAAAAAAAAATAGCAATTCCTAGGAAATGCATTGGCATTACTAGGAAAAACAAAAACGAAAAACATATTTATAAAAACCCTCAATCTTTCCGGAAGCTCCTCTCTGAGGAGAATTCCTTAAAATTGTACGTGTCCGATGACTCGGACCATGACGTAACATTTGAGGAGGCTGTAACTCCTCCTTCCGTAGGTTGCATGTCATCTCAACCCGCATCGAGAGGCCAACCGGTCTCTCCTTCTCTTTCTTTGCCATAATGGCCCTTGTTTCGTGGAACTGCTGTGGCTTCCGCCGTAACCTTTCTGATGTGAAGGCCCTTGTGGCTGAACACAACCCCACGGTTGTTGCACTTCAGGAAACATACCTGAAGTGCACTGATACGTCTAAGATCCGTCGCTACCATTGTGTTCGAAAAGAGAACGATGCCGGTGAGAGAGTTTCGGGAGGTGTAGCTATCTTCACTTCCCATGTCTATCCATCAACCGTTGTCCCCTTGCATACCACCTTGCAAGCTGTAGCTGTTCGGATCCATATCAGACGTCTAATCGGCATCTGCGTTGTTTATCTGCCACCTAATGAGTGCATCGCTCAGAACCTTTTAGACGATTTAGTCAATCAGCTGCCTTCACCTTTTATTCTGATAGGTGACTTTAATGGTCATAGTGCGCTTTGGGGAAGTAAAGATACCAACTCTCGTGGGCGGCAGATAGAACAGTTGCTGTCCGACCACTGTCTCTGCGTCCTGAATAACGGAGAGGAAACATACTTCCACGAGCCGACACGCACTTTCCATAGCATCGACCTAGCCATCTGCTCACCATCGCTCCTACCTTTTTTGAACTTTTTCGTGGGAAATGACCTTAGAAATAGTGACCATTTTCCACTTTTTGTGACCTTTTTAGGTGATGCCAATGGTCCTGCGCCGTCCCGGCCACGCCGGTACATCTTTGAAGCGGCTGACTGGGAAAAGTTCACCTCACGGGCTGTGATTACAAGGAGCATGGTTGATGATAACATTGATGATGCGGTTGACACCGTCACGAATATAATCGTGCGGGCAGCCGATATGTCTATTCCTAAATCTTCTCCCTTTCCTCCAAGATACCGTAAGCCTTGGTGGAACGAAGAATGTCGGAATGCCATAAAGAAACAAAAGAAATTATGGAATATGTTTCGCAGATACCCAACTACCACCAATTATATTGCCTTCAAACAAGCAAAGGCGAACGCTAGAAGAGTGCGTCGCCGTAGTCAGCGCCAGTCGTGGGAAACGTATGTTTCTAGCATCTCCACGTCCACTACTTCTAGGGAGTTATGGTCTCGAGTGAAACGAGCAATGGGGATTTACAGTGAGCAGTTTGTTTCCTGTCTGAAAGAGAATGGTGTCGATATCGTTTCGCCGTTAGATATCGCTAACACCATTGGTCGCCAGTTTGCTACCGCTTCCTGTGCTGATTCTTACCCTTGCCCTTTCTTGCATTATAAACGGCGCGCTGAATCCCATCGTCTACGTTTCAAAACTCGAACCACATTTCCCTATAACTGCGATTTCACCATGACTGAGCTTCTCCGCTGCCTCCGAGAAGATAAAAATTCGTCCCCGGAGCCAGACGAAGTTTCCTACTGTATGCTCTCCCATCTGTCACAGGATTCTCTAATACACTTACTACACCTATACAATAGAATATGGAATTCTCATACGTTCCCTATGTCCTGGCGCAAAGCAACTGTTATCCCTTTCCCTAAACCTGGAAAAGATGCGACGAATGCTACCAACTACCGACCCATCGCCCTTACCAGCTGTATGTGTAAGGTGATGGAAAAATGTGCAATGCTCGTCTTGTCCACGTACTAGAGAGTAACGGCCGTTTTTCACCTTTCCAGAGTGGTTTCCGTCGTGGTAGATCGACGATTGATAACATCGTCGCTCTAGAATCCAAAGTTAGGAATGCTTTTGTCAGGAGAAATCATATGGTTTCGGTGTTTTTCGACATCGAAAAAGCATACGATCGTACATGGCGATACGGTATCTTGCGGGATCTATACAATATGAATTTTAGGGGGAATCTCCCCATTTTTATTCAAAACATTTTAGCCACGCGTAATTTTAATGTCCGTATTGGATCAACTTTATCTGACAATTTTATTCAAGAGGAAGGAGTGCCTCAAGGGAGTGTGCTAAGTGTCACCTTTTTCTCACTTAAGATGAATGCCATTTTACAGCATTTACCTCCTGCAGTTAATGGTTGGCTCTACGTCGATGACTTGCAAATAATGTGTGAGGGGAAAGATATGCGTTTTATTGAGCGACAACTTCAGACGGCTATAAATCGGATAATAAATTGGTGTGACGAAAGCGGTTTTATCTTTTCCACGGAGAAAACTTGCTGTGTGCACTTTTTCAGGCGACGTGGACTTCACCCAGACCCAGAAGTTTTCCTTGGAACATCCCGAATAAATGTTGTGGACTCTGCACGGTTTTTAGGCGTAATATTTGACAGGAAACTGACTTTCCTGTCGCATATAAACGATATCCGGAAGAAGTGCCAGAATTCCCTAAACCTACTAAAGGTACTGTCAAATACTTCTTGGGGTGCGGACCGCACATCCATGTTGCGTATCTACCGAGCAGTCATCCGCTCTAAATTGGACTATGGTTGCCCGGCTTATGGGTCTGCGCGGCAGTCGGTTTTACGGCGCTTAGACACTGTGCACCACGCGGGTCTCCGCATATGTTCAGGTGCATTTCGTACCTCACCCGTGGAAAGTCTGTATGTAACTTGCTCAGAACCATCCTTAGATTCCATTCGTCGTAAATTGTCGCTTCAATACTACTTTCAAGTTCTGTCCCATCCTTCGCATCCGTTGCACGATCTCATACTCGATCGCCAACTTGACATTTTGTATAGTCATCGTGTCTCTTGCGTCCCATCCTTTGGATTGCGCATGCGATCTATTCTGCGCGACTCGGAGCTAGACGGGGTTGATATTAGGTCAACACCAATGTTTGTTTTTCCTCCCTGGCGAACGCCTCTGTTTTCATACTTGCGTCCATTTGTTGGGTTCAGTAAGACTAATACCAGTGCCAACATCTACCAACAGTTTTTTGCAGAGTATCGTGCCCTTTTCTCTAGATATATAGATATTTATACCGGTGGCTCGAAGTCAGCGCATCATGTGGGCTACGCTTTTGTGTGTCGGAAAGATGTTATAAACCGTAGCCTACATATTCCAACTTCCATCTTTACTGCTGAGCTAATAGCCATTCGTGAAGCTTTAAAATACATATACCGTCAAATGACCACACACTTCATCCTTTATACCGATTCTTTAAGTGCCTTGGAAGCCTTAGAATCGGTTGATAGTAGCCACCCGCTCATTTCGTAAGTGCTCAGTTTGAAGCATCGTCTGGCTTGTCGCGGATATAGTATTTTGTTTTGCTGGGTTCCCAGCCATGTGGGAATCAAGGGCAATGAACGTGCTGATGAAGCTGCAAAATCCCCATCTGATGCAGTAAATGAGCCCATACCCTATTGTGACATAAATCGGGCCGTCAAGAAATCATTATATGCAAACTGGCAAGAACACTGGAGTTCGCAGGTGTCGAATAAGCTGTGCGCAATTAGACCTACTATATCATCATGGTCCCCACTTGTAAATAGGAAAAGAGACGTCCTTTTAACTCGGTTGCGAATTGGTCACACTCGTCTGACTCATGTCCACTTGTTGTTAAATGAAAATGCTCCATCCTGCGATTTTTGCGGGGATATCTTGACCATTCTCCATCTTTTAACTGACTGCAGAGGTCTGAAACATTTTTATCAAAAGTATTTTAATTCCTTTTCGCCTAGTCTTAATGTTTTATTGGGAGAATATCCCCACCCTTCACTTTTTAACTTTCTGCTGCACACTGGCTTGTTTTATCATATTTAATGTTGTTTTACTTATGAATTTTTAATATTTATTATATATCACTGTTTTTAATGTTAGTCTTTTATACTTTGACATGTCACTGCTTTTATAATCTTACACATTTACACTTTTTCTCATCATTTACACTTTATAGTTTTTGTCACCTTTTAATATATGAGTGTTTTTACCGTTATGGCTCTTATCACATAAGTATATATTAATTTTGTACTTTCTTTTTGGGGTTTACCATGTGTTTGGCGCAGCTTGTCCTTTCTGGACCTTGCGGCATTAAACCCAAAACAACCAACCAACCAACCGTCGTACCCTCCTGCATCCAACGATCACATATCCGCATTACAGTTGTTTGGTTTCGTCCAGCACGACTACCGATTTCCCTGAAAGATAATCCACAATCTCGGTAGGCCACTATCCTTCCTCTGTCGAACTCGGATACTTGATCAAAAGATGATCGCTGTTTTCAACGAGGCATAATTGATCTATTTTTTGAAAAACCACAAGAAAAAAACAATTGCCGAACTTGAAATCGTCGCAATCTCCAAGCGTTAAATAGCGCTTTGAAGTGGCGCCACAGGCGCGCGTGATGTGCGTCTGCGCTGAAATTCTAATCATTTGCATATCTCACCTCCGCTAATGCATGTTGCAAATTTCATGTTATTTGCATGTTTCCTTCAGGGTGTTGCATTTACAGTGGCCAGCAGTGTAGTAAGAGAAGAAAAAAAATCCAATATTTGTTACAACATACCTGCTTAACAGTTTTAACATTTCAACTACAGGAAGGGAGAAAATAAAAGTTTTCTATTGTAGTTTGACGTAATGGAGTTTTCAGGAGGCTGTTTATACCTCTTTCAATACCAATAGTCTCAGACGAAGATTCACCTTCTAGCTTGCGTTTCACGGTTTAATAACGTACTGAATCTACTAATGTTACGTTTGCCTAAGTCATAGTGGACACTTCGCCGAAGATTTATGTGTTTGAGGGTCCAGGAAGCCGCAACCAGGATGTGGGAGGGGGGAAAAAAGAGTCCCTGTTTTTGTTTGCCAGTGGAGAAAAGTGAAATCGGACCCGGACGGGTAAAGATGCCCCCGGGTCAAGCTAATAAGACAGTATTGTGCTGAAGCGTTTAAGGGGAACTACTATGTTATGTCTAACAAAGATAATAGTTTCCAAAGGGATGAATTTTACGACTATATTCCATCCCATCTTATCAATCTTTCTTTAAAAGAAAAGAAAGAAAGAACTTCGTGCCTTTTGAGGGTTTAAGTGGCTTTTTTGGAAAAATGAAAGGAAAGCGAAGAGTGTAAACTGATTCTTAAAACCGGTGGATTGATTCTTTAAAGCGAAAATTTTAACATGGAAATAATACATTTGTTTTTGTTTTCGCGATATTGATTCTTATAAACGGTTGATTCTTGTAACCACTGATCACTATAAGCGGTGGTTACTGTATAATGTCAGTGTCGTGAATGATAAATTACACATATCGAGAAATATTCGGAAATATTCACCAAATGTCGCGAATGTTCGCCAAATGTATTCGTAGGGTACTCCCCATCCCCTACGAATCTCATCTATTCAGGGAGTGACGCATGTGCATCTTCTGTTTTATATTGCGCAGAAAACGATTCATTTTGTACTTAAATGATGACCCCTTAAGCTTACGTACTTCGATGAACGGTATTTCAGATTTGCAACTCCTTGCACATGCGTAGTTTCTCCGCATATTCTGGAATTAAATTACGCATGCGAGCATATTATGGAATTGAGACGCAAGTCAAACAAGAAGTGAAATCTGCAAGAGTTGAGATGTGACATGCTGCGAAACACGATATTGACATAAAACACTATAGAGGCACCAGGGAGCAAGAGCTCCTTATCCTCAGTATCAAGGTTAGTATGTGACATAAGATTAACCGTTCTCAAGTTTACAGATAGTGTTGACAATGATTGAGGGAGAAAGAATAAATTAATTAGTTGAAAAATCAACTAATTAACTAGAACGAGTACGAGTAACCAATGTGGCATGGCTAACTTAAATGATAGTGGAGAATTTAAACAATGGGTGAAACAAGAGATTATATAAATATAAAATATATTCAAAACTAGAAGACGGGAAATTTGGAATATGATTGGGATTAAAAACAAGTTGGTGGATGTTACACGAAAGGGCGGTAGGTCCGAAGTCCGTAAGGCGCGAGTAGCAAAATCAAAGAGGAAAGCAAGCAGGATTGGAATTCCGGGAATAGGTTATGAATCCCCATCTCCAGCAAACAGCTGGTTCGAGGGGGAATCGCATGGTAGAAAGAGGAACGATCGAAAAAGAAAGACAGGCCAGAAACCAGAAGTAGCCGGGCTGTTGAAATTTTGAATTTTGATAGGAGGTAAGGGAAATACCGTACAGGAACAAGGCCGGGGTTCATAACCAAAGTAGCCTTCGGGCGCCTAAAGCCCTCCCTAGGATCATAATCACGCAGGTTAGCAAGTTCTTCGTTATTGATTGAGTATATTCTATTGTAAAAGTTCGTAGTCAGATCTTTAATATGATGCCGAATAGGTTCGATAGCCAGATCCCTATGAATAAAAACGTTACGTAAGTACCATGGCGCCTTCCTAATACCACGGAGTCTTGTTTTGTATAGTTTGCAGTCTCTGGATATGAGTGTCAGCTGCTGAGCCCCCAAACGGAACAGCATACATCAGAATTGGGCGAAGCACGGTCTTATACAATAAAAGTTTATTATCAATACTCATTTAGTTCTGATACAAGAGGTGTGCGATATCGCTACGTGCCATAAAGAACTTTCTAATAATGTATTCTATATTTTTTCTCCAAGTTAGCCTGCTATCCAAGTAAACTCCAAGTTATAGCCCCTCTCTCTAAAAGTGTACCAGACGACCACATACTGTGACCGGCGGTGGTAGAATCCTGTTCTAGCTAAAAAATATGGCTTTCGTTTTAGCAGGATTTAGTTTAATTCTCCACCATTCGAACCAACGTTCAAGAATGTCAACATGCCTTTGGAGTTGCTTGTGCATATATTTAGTATTGCGATGCTTCGCTAAGATTGCCGAGTCGTCTGCAAATATGGCTAGTGTAGTGTGTGGAGAATGTGGGATATCATTAATATATATATATATATATATATATATATATATATATATTAAATAAAACAGGTGCTAATTTGGAGCCCTGAGGAACTCCAGCATTAATATTACGAAGTGAAGAAATTGATTGTGTGTGGTGAACTTTAAAGGTTCTGTTAAGCAGATAAGAGCGAATTAGGTGAATAATAGCAGATAGCATCTTAATTTAATTAGTTTATAAATTAGTGCGTTATGCCATACGCGGTCAAACGATTTTTTTATGTCGAAGAGAATTGCGCCAGTCTGCATCCGAATCTGGAATCCATCATGGATGTATTCTGTTACTCGGAGTAACTGATGCCTTGTGGAATGTTGGGCTCTAAAGACAAATTGTGCATTAATAATGACATTGTTATTATCCAAGAACTTGCTAATTCTTTTACACAGTATATGTTCAACCAGTTTGCTAAAAGAGGAGAGTAAACTAATTGGACGATAATTTTTTGGAATGGAGGGATCCTCGCTAGGTTTCCTAATCGGTATATTTATCGCAGTTTTCCATGCTATTGGAAAGTACTTAAATTCGAAAATTTTATTGCTGATCTCACATAAAATATTAACGTAATTTATAGGTAAGTTTTTTTATAGCAGAATTAGTTATGTTATCAATTCCAGGTGCTTTATTATTAGGAAGCGAGTTGACAGCATTTTGAATTTCAGCAGGAGTGGTGGGTTCAAGAGGTTTGTTGTTGATAGAAGACAGCCTGTTGTTGTAAAACTGTCTGAGAATGTCGTCAATTTTATCAATAGTGTATGGGCAAAAGACATTATGGTGAGGGAGATTGGACATTATGGTGAGGAATTGATTTTCGTAGTTATCTGCCAAGGCCTCAATTTTGTCTGAATCACTGTCAGAATGCCAGAAGGGGAGTTAAAAGGGGGAAGTGGGGTAGCCGGTTTCTTAATGCGTTTTAGGTAATTCCAAATGCTATTGTCCAAGGGAGCGAGTGACTAAATAAACACAGTCCATTTTTTATTTTTATAATTTTTGATATTTTTAATTTTAGTATTAATTTTATGAAATTACCGCGCACTGACGGGTTGCCCGTGCGCTGCCAAATTTTCCTAATTTGATTTCTATTTCTAATTTGCGTTTTAATGTACAGTGGGAGTTTATTATATTTATTTGGGGGAATGTAAGTCTTGGCAGAGCTAAATTGATATTGTCAGTGATGGAGATAACAGCTCTATCTATATTCTCTTTACAGTGAATGCTATTGAAAGGAGGGGGACAGTTAAAAACATTATTGGTAATGTCAATCCAATTTATGAAGTGGGGGGTTAGTATAGAAGGGAGGGGAGTATTAGTATGTAAATTTAAAATGATTGGTATATGGTCAGAGGAAAAAGCCTCTATTGTGATAATGTCATAAGGAAAATTAATATTATTTAAAAGAGCAAAATCAATGACTGACTGAGAACCAGAGTGGCCGAAACGGGTAGGTGTGGGTGGGAAAGCTATATCTTTTCTATTATCATTACAGTATTCATTAATTTCCTTTCCATACCTATAGTTGAAATTTCTATTGTATGCGCAGTTCCAGCGTGGTTGGTGCGCATTAAAATACCCAGCCAAACTAACTTTCACTTCGACCCTCCCTTAGGTATTCTGTCAACAACATGACTTTGATTTGACTGGGTATTAATGATTTTATGTATAATGATTTGAGAATTCCTGTAGCTTTAACCGCTTTCGCTCTTGGTGTAAAATGGAGGTGTTCTATACACACAAATAAAAACTATAGATTTTAACTATCAAACATTTGATCTCTTCTTATTTCAGATATCCGTAGTGGAAGAACACAGAAGCTGGAAACCACCACTATTTAAAAAATTGATATTCCTCTTCCCAGACAAATTACAAGCTGCAAGCCCTATACCTGTTCCAGGAAATTAAATTTTGATTTTATATAAAATTTGCTGTTCTTCCTGGGTGTTGCTCTTTTTATAAAAACCTAGTGGATATTGATTATTTCCCATTTATTACTCTTTTACATAAAAGGAGAAATTTTATTTAGTATGTCTGTGTGGAAACTGCTCTCCCATGTGTGCAGTAATTATTTTGATGTGATGAATTTTGTCAGTGTATAATTGAATGCTCACCTAGAAAAAACTGTTTTTCACTCTAAAATAAAGTACATCTCAAATATGTACTAAAGTATGATTTTCACAATCACAGCATTGATTTCTGTTTATTTCAATTTCATAAAATGTGGTTAATCCCAGTTTCCAGGACTTTACTTTTTTTTTCTTCTTTTTTTTCATGCAAACAAAATTTAAGTGTTAGAAAAAGTCATGCCTTATCAAAAGCAGTTGCTAATGTTAAATATTAAGCTTATTCCTGACCTGATATAATTGTAATTAATCAAACTATAACTAAAATCAAATTTGGCTTAGTTATGGGTTTCGAAATTTCAGCCAGACTATGAAATTTGGTACAAACTATGTTGGTTTAACTGTTATATTTATAATGTGATTCATTCAACTGCTTGTTCTCTGTGTGTTTCTTCAGAAAATTCTAAAATATTTCTGAAACTGTATTTTTTCTGCTTGACTACAAAATTTAAGGTAACTTGAAATCTTAAATTTTTATCGCCACAAATTGGAAAAAAAGATAGTAACTGCAATGTAGTACTTCAAACATTTTAATCTTTTAAATATTGCTTATTTGCACCTAGTATAAGGAATGAAATGAATATCTTAAAATTGTATATTTGCATAGCTATGAACCAAAATTAATGACAGTCGACAAAAACAAAGTACTATAAATTCCATTCCCTTGTATTTCAATTGTACTATTTGAATTATTGTGGATTAAATTACTGAAGTACAAGGAATAGGGCAGTAAAATACTCAACTGTGTGGTAGTTTAGTATTTCATTTACAGACTAAACTGAGTGATAATTTATACGTCACTCATGATTTATATGTCACTCTGTAAATTAAAATACTAAACTGCAATGCAGCTGAGTACTTTACGGACCTATTCCTCACATAGAACAAGATTAAAACAAAAATTAATTACTATAAAATTACAAAAAAACAAATGTTTAATATTTTATATAACACTGATATTACATTTAATTTCTCCAAAATTTGCATTAATTTGAAATTATTTGTTTACTAAAAATACAGCATGCAAAACTCATTCCTGAATGACTTTTAACAGAAAAGGAATCCCCATAGAATAGATTTAGCTGTTGCTTCATTTGCACATGAATATGTTTAAAGGAGTGTAAATGTATGGGATTTTCTTAAAAATATATTGTATCAACATTTAAAAGATTGAACTAAATGAATTCTTGTGTAGTGCTGTATTTATACTTAAGCAGTATCTGTACTACTATTAATTGTGATGGATTCTTTTATGTTATGAGCTCTAAATCTTAACTGAGAATAATCAGGTGGGTACGTATGAAATAGTACTATTTAATTAAATATTATCTGTATAATATAATGTGTATATTTGAAAATTTTAAATACTATACTGTTAGTTTTAAATACTATGCTGTTAATACAAACTTCAGAGATTTTAATGTGTTTTTTTTTCAGATAGAAAGCACATAAATGTGACAACTATTTTAAAAGCTTTTGTAAATGTATTTAATTGAAACAAGGACACCACATAAAGTTCAGTGTATCATTTTATCAGAAGCTTTTTTTTATGTTAAAATAAATAGCTCTTGTAAGGAGATTAGATTACTGAATACAACAATGTTAATATTTTAACATTTAGCTAAACTTTGTCTGAAATATATTTTATATTTCATGTCCTACCTATTCGATATATTTTAAAAAATGTGGCATTTTGGCTAAAAAGAAAAAAAGCTTCCGGTAATTTAACATAGTGAATTATAAATATTTCAAATAAAGTTGAACACAGAATTATGAAAATATTTGTAAGTATTCTTCAAATTTAATTTCACTTGATTAATTTTTTTCGCTTAAAATCTTCCGAGGTTTGCCGAACATTCCCTCGTCGGAGAGTGGTGCTCGAATCGGAGAGCGAACGGACCATTTGAATACCGATGAGCTAATGGTTAGCTAAATTGAGGATAGCTAAACAGCTAAAACGTTACATTGAATTCGGCTGTTATTCTATATAGTTGTAAGTGAAAGATATAATAAATTTTATAGTTTAAATTGATATGGAAATTAGTAAATGTAATAACCTCAAAGTTGAAAACCAACTTTTTGTCATGTATCCCTATTTTTATTCCATTATCTTGAATTTTAATTTTTATATCCATATAAGAAGCATAATGATTATCTTCATTGGTTTTATTTAGAGTTAGGGTAGATTTGATTTAGAAATTCTAGATCGTTACAGCTGAAAATTATGAGGTCGTCGATATATCTAAACCCGGAAACATTATTAAGTTGAGAAATTTAGTTTCGTAAGAATGTAAGAAAATGCTTTCCGAATATATATGCATTAAATTTGCGTTGGGAATACTAGTAAATAGGTTTTCAAAATCATACGTATGTATATTTTCTATAGTCTCATTCTTTAAAAAATGTAATTCTGCCCGGTAATTGATAATAATGAAGCTATTTTCACTATCTTTGATTTTGTTTAGAATAATTCTTCACAGATTAAAAAACCTTTTACTAAACAAGGTGTTATAGGAATTTGTACTACACGTGACAAACCTGAATTTTATTGGTACTTTATGGAATTTAATGGTGGGAAATACGTATGGGTATTTTATGCCACTACTTTCAAACTTAAATTTTTTGTAAAAAACCGAAATTCTATTAGCCTAAAGTCAAAGGGCCTGTTTACATAGAATCCGTCAGCGTCAGCGTTACTCGTATTGAAATATATTTAACCAATTACAAACCTCCAAAGATTAGCCACGAAATTGTTAAAGTCTGTGATTGGTTTAAAACATATATACAGTCAAACCTCGATATCTCGAACTTCAAGGGAGAGACAAAAAAATTCGAAATATCAAAAATTCGAATTATTGAAAATCGCATGTTATCAATAGTAGATTAGAGGAATAAAGCTGTTTTACATACCTTTTAAAAAAGTAATCCATTTTTAAATTTTAATAAACACTATTTACAAAATTATTTGAAAAAAGATTCAATTGTTAGCTTCAGAGAAGAGTATGAAATTTTATCTATTACACTTTCTAAGTGGACAATGCCTTTATTTGTGTCCTTTGACATATTTGGCTGACTTTCAGCATATCTCCTCTAAGTGTCCACTGCAGATAGTGCTTCTTTGTTTGTCACATTTGGTGCCAAATGGCGGATTTCTTCTTCCTCTTCTTCTGATAATACACAAGAGGCTTTCGTCTGACCGATAATTTCATTGTCCTCCCACTGACCACACACTATTACTGCATCATCTACAATCTACAACAACAAAATCATTGAATTCCATGTTATCGAGGTGCATTTTCTGCGCAGTTGTCAGCAGGGTGGTCGATGTTGATTATCTGAGAACTTTCGTGGTCTTTTTTGAATCCAGCCTTTTTAAAGCTATTCATTATCGTAGAGGAAGTCACAATGTTCCAAGCTTTGTCTGCCATTCGCATGGATTGTAGAATATTTACACCAGATGGTGAAACACCTTCTTCCATTTCGGACAGCATTTTTTTAACCACTTGATGACGATACTTTACTTTGAAACTTTGGATGATGCCCTGGTCAAGTGGTTGAAGTTTTGATGTAGTATTCGGGAGGAGGAATTCAATTCTTCCATTTTAGGTATGGTACTATGCCCCGTACAATTATCAATGAAAAGCACGATTTTCCGCTTTTCTGTTTTCATTTTTTTATTTAAATTCTTGAGCCAGTTTTCTAAAAGGTTAGATGTCATTCAAGATTTTCGATTAGCTTCGTAATCCAATTTAAAAGATTTTATCCCGCTGAAACACCTTGGTTTTTTCGATTTCCCTATCATTAACGGTTTTAACTTCTCTGTTCCATTCATATTCACGCAAAACAATAAAGTTAATTGCTCTTTACTGCTCTTCCCTCCATGGCATACTTCACCCTTTACATGCATGGTTTTGTCTGGAGTGCATTTAAAAAAAAGTCCAGTTTCATCCGCATTGAACACATCTTTTTCGTCGTAATCTTTCAATATCAAGCTTACTTTCTTTCTAAATTCTACACAAACATCATCTACGTTAGCACTTTCACCACGCATTTTCAAAAATGTAATGTTGCTTCGTTTTTTTAAATTTTTGAACCAACCATTACTGCCTTTGAAATTTAAATAACCTAATTCTTTTGCAAAAGGTTCAGCTTTATCTTTGATTAAAAGTCCATCAAGGGGGATGTTTTGAGTTCTTCATTGCGTAATCCACATCATTAGGCACTTCTCCATATCGGGAAATTCACTAGCTTTGAGCTTCTTTCGCTTGCCTAAGCCATCATCAAATTTTTCTAGGATAATTGCTTTATTCTTTAAAATTGTTGACAATCTGTTGCCTGGAATCCCAAACTCCTTAGCAATTTCGTTTTTCTTTTTCGAACTTTTTTCAACTTCTTCGATAATTTGCTTCTTCACTTCAATAGTAAGCGTATTCAATTTTCGTTTGTTAGCCATTTTGAACAGATGACTTGCAGAAGATCTCACCTTCTCCAAATGTTGTCTTCGAACGATTTCTAATTTTTTTCTGCAATAACCAAGATAAACAGAAAGGAAACTTTTCAGCCTTTTCAGGAGCGGCACTAGCCTGAATGCCAGACAGCACAGGCATGCATTCACGCGTGTAGTTTTTTCTTTCACTCCATGTTGTAATGATAAGAAATTCTACATTTTTCTTGGAAGCCACCCACCTCTTGATTTTTGTTCATACCCTCATTTCCTGGTTTGTTAAAACCACCCCAACCCCTCTAGAAAGTAATCTTGGAGAATAAAAGGACAAAAAATAAAAGAAAGGATGGATGGTCACTGCATGGCAACTGACTGAAAAGAGATAAGGAAACAATAAACAGGAATTTCAGCTCCCATCTTGGGGGGTCAAGAGAAGTTGTGATTTCATTGTGTTATCTTCCGTCCTTATATCCCTTCATTTTAAAGTTTATGCAGGGCTTTACCACTGTAATTTTTGAAAAGCTTCTCTATTTTTTAGAAATTTCTATTTTTTGGATATTATTTTTTGTTTTTAGAAAATATTTTCTTCTCCATTTATGGAAAAAAAATTCAAGTTATCGAGGGATGAGCCAAAAAAATTCGTCAAATCAAGGTTTTTTTTAACATTGAGTGCATAGGAAATTTGAAGGGAATTTTTTTTTTCTTCGGGATATCGAAAAATTCGCGAAATCGAGGTTCGTGTTAGCGAGGTTTGACTGTACAATCAACCAACGGCCGGATCCGGCCCTCTGCTTCTTTGATCTGGTTCTAATCAAAAGTTTCAGTGGAAAAAAATCCCATGCAGTAGGCTTGGGTTCGAATCCCGAATAAGGCTCGGTCGTTACCGTGATGTCTCCTTATAGGGAGCAATAGTCAGCAAGACTTCGCGGATCTTCATGGGCCAAATATCAGAAGAAGTACCCACCATCAGAAGACAAATGCTTGTTGTTGTTGTTTCTAATGCCCTCTGGCTGGAAGTTCCAGACCTAGGTCCATATAGGCTTCGGTCTGAAATGGACGGCTCCGGTCCCACAAGGGTCGGAGTCCGTCTTAGCTAGCTGATACCTCAATTTTGACCGAGCAATCCCAGGGGCGAAATCTGGGGGGAATAGTACTCTCCCCCACCCTCTCTGATCTCATAAAGGGACTTTCCGGTCTACGTATTTAACGTGGCCATATCCGGCCTAGACACGGAGGTATTTAATGCTGCGCGTCGGGATATATACACTCATGGACAAATAAATTAGCGCACCAAGAAATAATTGCGGGATCGTAACGAAACTTGCAATGAAGGTACATGTCGGGGAGATATGCAAATGATTTGAAATGCAGCGTGATTGCGCATTACGTATAGCCGGTAGAGGGCGTTGAACATCGTACTCTGTGGAGTATAAAACAGGTAACCAAAGCTTGTTTGAGTGTGCTGAATCATTTACATTTTTTTCATACCGACTAAACCGTATTTTTTTTTCATACCGACTAAAAATAAAACCCACTAAAACCCACTACTATCCTCTTGCCCAAGCAATGATGGTCTTCGCAGCTACGTTTCATTATGCTTTATAAAATGTGTTGTGTGCAGATATTTTTACAAAATTGTTTTCGTTGATTTTCTTTCAGAAAATGAGTTGATCGCTTCTTCATAATTTATTGGATTAGCCTCTTGGCTTTCTATAGACAATATTGCGAGGTTTTTCAATCTGTCTTGAGTCATTGTTTATGTGAGATAGTTTTTAATTACATATCCTCAGTTTGCTAAAACTCCTCTTGCAGCTTTCTGATGTAGGTGGGAGCGTTAAATAAACTCTCAAGGCTATGCACACATTTGGGAAAGCATCAGTCAAATCTCTTTCTTGGATAAGGTTTAGAAGATCAAGTTCATTCATTTCTTCAAAATTAACTGATGAATTCTGTAACTGGTTACGAAGAACTGGGATTTCAGTAGGGAACTCATCTCCACTTATATCTTCAAGATATTTACTAGCTAAGTTTGCAGCACAAGTTTTTGGAAAAAGAAATATTGTTGAGTGCACCTATACTCTGCATTCTATCTTTTAACTGGATTAGTATCACATCGGTTACTTCCTTCATACTATGGTAAAAACTTTCTTCTACAGAGAAACTTCTTCCTTCATCTTGCGCCATCTCTCCATGCATTATTTTCTTGTTTGGGATTCTGAGAGTTTCCATAGTTGACCCCACTTCAGTTTTTTACGCTATTTCTTTAGCAGTCTTTATCCATTCATTTATTTAATTTCTCAGCCTTTGCATGGTTTTGGTGAGACCTTCCAACATTTGTATTGTTTTTGAAAATATTATATTAAAATATTATATTATGTTTCTGTATTTTCTTGTTAACTCTGTTTATTTCTTAAGATATTTGCCCAAGCAACCAAATACGAAATAAGTCGGAAATCTTTCAAAGTACGAATGAGACTGGAGGCATCAGATTTTGTCTCTGGTGTATAGTGTTCTTCTTCGTTCAACTCAGTGAGAACGCTGATTACTCCTTGAAAGTCTTTTACAAGAGCATGTACTGCCTCGGACTTAGCAGACCATCGAGTATCACTGGTTCCTTTTAAATTCGCTTTTGTGTGTTTCTTCCCACCGTTGTGTTGATGAAACAAAATAGGTATATAATCTCTGGATTATTTCAAATGCATTCGCTGTTTCAGGAGATGTTGATGCTGTATGTAGTCCCACTAGATTCAAGGAGTGGGCTGTGCACGGGACAAATGTTGCTAATGGGTTGATATCCAAGAACCTAGCTTGAACTCCTATATAAACACCACACATGTTCGACCCATTATCATATGTTTGGGTTCGACAACTTCCTGTTTCTATACCATCTTCCTCCAACTTATGAAATATTGTATCTGCCAAGTACTCCCCAGATTTTAAAATATCTGCTATAAAATCAATGAAGCTTTCTCTGATATCAAATTGGCCCTTTTCATCCTTAGTAACACATCGGATTAGTTGGCTCATTTGTTCTGTGTGTGATTTATCAGGTGTGCAATCAAACAATACTGCGTAGTACTTTGCTTGATATATGTCTGTTAGCTCTTCTTTTGATAACAAGGAAAGCTTCTGGTTACTGGAGAGCGGAATATTAACATGACATTATACTTTCTTAAAACAATAACAAACGTTTTATTTGAAACATATAGAACACTTAGCGGCTCGCCGTCAAAACGTGCGACGCCTTTCATTACACATCGCTCTCTCTCGCTTACAGTATCGCAGTGCACATGCGTTAACATTCTTTTTGCGGTCTGTCACATGCTGCCATCTATTGACATAGAAAATTGCTTACATTCGGGCATCCTGACTGAGAATTGCCCTCAATTCGTACTTATAACACTACTAAAAATACAACTTAAACATTTAGAAATAAAACAATGTGCAAGAAAACAAAAATAATATATGGTACTCAAAGTCTTTTGGAAAATGTCCTAATTGAGTCCTTCTTAGGGTTCAAGAGTTCTTGGGTAAAACTTAAAGAAAAGAAAAAAACTATATTACCTGATCTTCGGAGGTTGTTACCTGGTGATGATATGGACTAAGTTAAGGTGGTTCAGGAGGTTCTGCACTGGGATCCTCGTTGTCTGAATCGTCATCATCTTCGTATTGAGGTTTAGGCCATGGCTTGAGTTGACTGACGTGAGCTGTGGTGGTGTAAAATCGCCCTTTCTGCTTTTCCTCCAGCTGAGTAATTCTGTATGTGTCATTCGGCAGTGTTTCTGTAATTATCAGTGGTCCTCTATATTTCGCTTGCGTCTTCGTAGGTTCTCCTGTTGGTTTTGGTGGTCGTTTGGCAACTAATATTTCTCCTGGTTTAATGGGGTGCAAATAGCCTTGTTGTTTTCCTCCTGGTACTTTGTTCATCAGGCATTCAAAGCACATAGATATATGTCTTCGTAAGTACCGCTTCATATAAGGGAACCAATATAATTCTTTAATTTTCTTGTCAGTTCTGCCGAGTGAGAAGTGTCCCATCAGATCATGGAACTTCACTGCGGTACTTTTTCTCATGCTTTTGGGGATTACGTAAAGTAGCTTTTCTTTTCCCTTCTCTTTAACTTTTCTATATAGCTTATTTCCTTTAAAAACATAATTGCATATTTTCTGTTTGTCGTCAGTTGTCTTTTCATACTCATCTTTTCGAAAAATGTCTATTAATTTCCTTAACTCTGGATCTGCATGTTGAATTATTAAAACTTGTTCTTCTTCACTAAGTGTAAGACAAACTTCTAAATTTCGTTCTATTATGCTTGTCATAGTATCTTCTGCCTCTAAAACTGGAGCTCTGCTCATCGCATCGACGTGACTCATCTTCGTACCCGGTCTATGCTTTACCTCTATATCAAATTCCT
Organism: Dolomedes plantarius; assembly: GCA_907164885.2. Classification (NCBI taxonomy): domain Eukaryota; kingdom Metazoa; phylum Arthropoda; class Arachnida; order Araneae; family Dolomedidae; genus Dolomedes; species Dolomedes plantarius. Next base: position 176,490,969 of record OU015498.1, on the reverse strand, counting down.
GAATCAGATCATACCATCGAGCTATCTGGGGATTCGTCGTTTTCTTTGAATTCATGTAGATCAATGCTTGGCAGTCAGTAACAATTGTGAACTTATTTCCAAGGAGATACTGTCTTAATCTGTCAAGTGTCCGTACAATGGCCATTAATTCTAGCTTACTTGAGTGGTAATTATTTTCTACATCAGTTGTCTTCTTACTGACACAATACACCAAATGCCATTTTCCATCGTCTCCACGTTGAAGTAGCATTCCGCTTAATCCATCTGAACTCGCATCTGTGTGTGCTTCCGTCTCTAATGTGGGGTTATAGTGAGCTAAAACTGGTTGATTACTAAGAATTTCTTTCAAAGCTTTAAAAGCATTCTTCTGTTCTTCTTTCCACTCAAAATCTTTATTTTTCTTAGTTAATCAATGGTTCGGCCTTCTCCGCGTATTTAGAAACAAAACGCCTAAAAAAACCTGTAAGTCCTAGAAATCTTTTTACTTCATAAATATTCTTAGGTTCAACGTATTCTTCATTAGCTTTTATTTTCCTTAGACTTGGCTTTAAACCATCGGCATTTATTACAAAACCTAAAAATTGTACCTCTTTTTTACCAAATTTGCACTTAGCAAGTTTAAGAGTAAGTTTCGCTAATCGTAGACGTTCCAAAACTAATACTAATCTTTCAAGCATGTCCTCCCAAGAGAAAGAAGGTATGAGGATATCATCTAAGTAACAAACAGCTTTAGTAAGAAATAACGGTCCTAGTACTTGATACATTAATCTTTGAAACTCTGAGGGAGCATTAACCAATCTAAAAATCATTCGCTCGAATTGACCGGTTTCGTCAGGCGTAATAAAGGCTGTTTTTTTCTTCACTTCCTCCGACAATGGAATCTGCAAGTAACCGTGAGCTAAATCCAAGGTGGTAAATAATTTAGCACCGCTCAAACTTTCCAATAAATCATCCATTTTTGGCAGGGGGAATTTATCCTTTACCGTTTCATTATTAAGACGGCGAAAATCAATAACTAATCTGTGTTCACCTGTTTTCTCTTTCACTAACAAAACTGGACTTGCGTATGGTGATCGCGTTTCCGAAACAATCTTGCTATCTTTCCATTCTTTTACTATCTGTTTAATAATATTACGCTCAGAAGCATTCGTTTTGTACGGTCGGGAGCATACTGGCTTGCTACCGTCTATCTCTTTAATATCCATGAAAGTTAAATCTGTGCAGCCTAATTCATTTAAATTAAATGCAAAGCAGTCTCTATATTCATTCAACAAACGAACTATATCTTGCTTTTGGTCTTCAAGTAATGTCTCGTCAAATTTAATTTGTTCTAAAGTTATAGGTTCTCGTTCTACGTTAGTACTGAAGTCTAGAGGTTCTAATGATTGTGCTTCATTAACAAAACTTATATTGTCCTTATACGACTTTAAACTGACATCGTCCACTAATTCCGCTTTACCAACACTTTGATTTCTATTCAATATAATATTCCTATCTCTGGTATTAATAACTGGTACAACTGTTTTCCCTTCCTTGACTTCTAATAATGAGTCTAAATTTTCACCGTCTCCCCTAATCATAATTAAACCATCATTTAAATCTTCAGTCTTCGCTTTGACAAAATTTATACTATTATTCACAATTTGTACTGTTTCAGTTACTTTCAATTTAACCGTTGGGTTTTCCTCAATAAATTCTAAATTAACGAATGGGTAATCTTTCGCATATCCGATATGTAAGTTTTCTCCAACCCTAGTATATGCTATGTACGGTAAATAGAGCAATGTTCTTCCAACTAATAAATCAACTGGTTGTGTATTGTCTGACACGATCAAAATAGTAACGTCCTTAGCCAAAACATCGTCTATTTCTACATCTGTGACGGCCACACCTAGACATTGCGAAACTGGGTTAATTTCGTTTCCCAAACGAATAAAGATCCTTTTTACATGGAGTAATATTTAATCCTAACTTTTTAGTAATTGACATTTTCATCAGACAACTGCTACTTCCCGTTTCAAGTAAAATACTAATGCTTTGACTGTTTATCTTTGCCTGGCGTAGATATTTGTCTGGCGCCGTCATTTCACGATTCCCATAAACATTCAGATTTTCGCTCCGCGCCTCATTCGTTTTTCTGCAAAACTTGGCAATGTGGTTTCGCCCTCCACAAGCAAAACATACTCTGTTATCGCGTATCGAAGAACTAAATACTTTATGAGTTGCAGTTTCTTTTTCATTTATTTTACTTCTGCTGACGTTCGCGTTTTTGTTCTCAAATTTGGTCTAATCGAACCTATTCGTATTACGATTACTCATCCTGTAATTTGAATACGGGTAGTATTTAAAATCATCACGATAGTTAGTATGCCTCGTATTTCTACTTTCGCTATTAGTTTTAATTCCTGATCGAACGTTTTCATAATCGTCAAGCACTTGGGCTAAATCATTCGCTTTAACAAACTTTGGACAAGAATCAATGAAATATTCACGCATCGTATTTGGGACTCGCATTTTTAATTGATCTGTAATCATAAGTTCTTTTAGGGATTCAAGTCATTTATATTTATTCCTGTTAACCACTTATTAAAATAGGTGAGTAATTCAAAAACAAAATCAGTCCACGTGCCGTTTACATCTTTAACACGGTTGACAAATTTCTGTCTAAAACTTTCGGGGCTAAGTTTATATCTCTTTAACAATAAATTCTTCACAAATTTATATTCATTAGGTTCCTGGTCTGATTCTCTCGCAATTAGCTGAGTAATTTCAAGAGACAATAGTCCTAATAAGTGTGTTACATAGTCACTCTCCGTATGTCCTACTCGTTTAGCTTGCCTTTCAAATAATACCAAAAATGAAGCTATATCTCCGTCTTTTAAGTCAAATTTCTGCATTAAATTCCTCAAATCTATAGAGTTTTTGTTTACTTCTGGTACACGAACATTACTTTCAGCCTGAGAAATTATTTTATTCTGGCACTGGATTTTTAATTTTTCCAATTCAAAAGCATGTTGTTGTTCAATTTTATGTAAATCCTGTTCATCTATCTTATTCTGATTTTCAATTTTTAGTTTCTCTAATTGCAAAGCTCGTTCAAATTCAAATTTTTGTGTTTCTTGTTTCACTCTTTCGTCAACTAATCCTGCTAACACTTCTTTAACAAACGGTTCATCATAGTTTTTACTTTTGGTTATAATATCCTTCAAAATAACTATCGTACTATCGGCAGGGACACTCTCGCCCAACTCAACCGCTAACTGAACTAAATCACACTTTTTATATCTACCTAAGTACGCCATTTTTGAGTAAACCAAATATCAAATATTCAAGATAAAAACGTTACCTTGTTCGTTCACGTTGTCAGGAAGTTCTTTTATCCCTCTTCTGATAATTGTTAGCTCTTCTTTTGCTAACAAGGCAAGCTTCTGGTTACTGGAGAGCGCAATATTAACATGACATTATACTTTCTTAAAACAATAACAAAAGTTATATTTGAAACATATAGAACACTTAGCGGCTCGCCGTCAAAACGTGCGACGCCTTTCATTACACATCGCTCTCTCTCGCTTACAGTATCGCAGTGCACATGTGTTAACATTCTTTTTGCGGTCTGTCACAAGCTGCCATCTATTGACATAGAAAATTGCTTACATGTCATTCAGTATCTTCTTTCGAACATGATCTCCCATCATTTCATTGAAACTGTACCACTGATTAATTGAAATTAAAAATTACAATTTTCAAGCGGACGCACCTACAGGCGACAACGACAAGTCTGCAACTGGCACTATCTTTTCCCGCCTCTCCTCATCTCTATGCAGTGTTGCCAACCTTTTCAAAGCGCCTCCCCCTAGCACCATCTAGAAATCCCCCTGTTTCCCCCTAGCGCCATCTCGAAATCCCCCTGTTTCCCCCTAGCGCCATCTCGAAATCCCCCTGTTTCCCCCTAACACCAATTTGAGATCCCCTAGACCTTTCTAAAAGAAATTCTAGTTCCAAATAGGCATCCTGTTTGAGAGATAAATTGAAATAAATAAAAAATACACACTTACATAATGAAATGGAGGTTTATTTATATTTGACATATGTATGGAACTTATAATCTAATAAAAAACTCGTCTCGATTGTACATTACTGTCGATTTTTCAAATTTTAAATTTCGTCGATGTCAGGATAATTTTCATCAAAGACATCGGCCTGGCTCTCATTTCGTGCTTTATTATTGCCTGCATTTTTAAAGTGATATATATTGACGTTGAACAATTTGAGCATACGGATGCAAGGAACGAATTTGACACATGAACCGCAGTTCTTTTGTAGAGTAAACCTCACCATCATAATAATTTGAATTACTTCGAGGGACAACTTATTCCTAATTTATTTTCAATTACTTTGTATGTCGAAAAAGTACGTTCGACACTTGCGGTTGAAATTGGTAGTGTTATTAGCGCCACTGAAAATTTAGCGATATTTTGAAATCGCTTTTTCCCCGCAGAATCACAATCTTCAAATACTTCTGAATAAAATTCAACAGAATTAGCTACATTTGATCACGATTTATTTTGCAATTGATTCCATTCTAACTCTACATCACTTTTATTGCCGTATAAGTGAGTTCGATGGAATTTCATAAAAATGTCATTGAGACTGGGTTTCACTTGAGATAATGCAACTTTAGGATGAAGATTGGACATCGTTCTCAGAACAGAAAAGTTATCTGGTAATCGATTTTTAATTTCTTGAGCCAAAGTACACAGAAATTTCTTACATCTCTCTTTGACATCTAATAATTCTTTCTCCTTGATATTTTGTGCAATAGAATGAAACTCAAAGCCAAAATATATCGCTGATGTATGCATTAGATAGGACTGATAATCGAAATCCGCTAATTCGCTGTCACCCAATTTCTGTAGACTAGATGGCACAACGAGTTTTTGAAGCAAGCTTTTGAACATCAGAAATAGGTCTTCGGGTAATTTAATAGGTTACACGTGATCGCTTTGGAAAAGTAAATTCAGTTGGGTTATACTTTTTAGTTCAAATTTAAAAAAAAACAAAAAAAGCTTTGAATGGTAATCTTTTCATAATGTCGTGCAATTGTTCAGCCATATAACAGTTGTCTTCCGATTTAGCAATTGAAAATATCAGTTCTAATTCTTCCCACTGATCCAGGATTGTGTTAATAGCCTCGGATCGTGCAAGCCAACGAGTCCCACTAAGACCTTGGATTTTTTTTTTTTTCGTCGTTACCATTTATGGTTTCATACAGCAACTTATATTTTTCCAACCGTTTAGGGCTGTAAGAAAACCAATTGTGCATTTTTCGTACTAGAAATTCTAATTGGTGAGGCAATGTCTCCGCTGCTTTTTCGGTACACAAATGAAGCGAATGGCAAACACATTTCATGACGACTACGGCGCTTATCTCGCTTTTAAACAAAGCAGTGACTGAATTATGTTTGCCAACCATGACATTCGCTCCATCGACGCCGATCCCGACCATGTTTTCAACCCTCAAACCATCTTGTTCTAATTGAACTTTAATGGCACTGCGCACTGTTTTTGCATCAACACCGATTATTTTAATTAATCTGTAGAAGGTTGTGAAAAACTGAAAAACACAGTAAAAGTAACACAAAACAGTCGCCACTTCCTACAACCCGCTTGTCGTGATTGCCGCGCAAAATGATAAAATTTGTTTACGGTTGTATTTTGACTGTTTATTTTATTTCGTTTTAATGAGAGAAAGTGGCAGTAAACTTGAAATTAACCTGATTAAAATTGAACTGAAGAGTTAATTTCTAATATTCTTTTAATGAACTTTAAATCTACGCTCCTAAAAACCCCCATAAAAAAAGTTCTCCATAGAGAATTCCCCTAAAAAAAGGGAACTTCTAAAAAATGAGCCAAAAAATGTACCCCCTAGAAAATGCCCCTAAAAAAATGTGCCCCCCCTCAAAATACCCCTAACAAAATGTGGCCCCTAAAAACACCCCTTTTCATCTAATTTACCCCCAAATTTAGGGGCAAAACCCCCAAGTTGGCAACACTGTCTCTATGAGTCACGGGCCACCCTCCTCTCCCCTAGCTACCTGCTTTTTTTGCATCTCCGCGAAAAACATTCTCCGCAAATCACTTCGATGCAATCAGCGCTCTTCTGTTATTGAAATACGCTTATTTTACTCTTACGTAAAGCAAGGATTTGAGTTTACTTTCTGTAATTAATAGTTTAATAAAACCCCACTAGTATAAAAAGAGAGTGATCTGAGGATATCTAAATTTTGTGCTTTATTTATATTTTTATGAGAATAGGAAATTATAAAAAAAGGATAAATTTTTCAATCCCATCTTTCCGCCCTGGGCAGTTGCGCAGTGGCTATCCCCACCAACTTTTCCGAACAACAAATACGTAAGATCTATGATGCTGCCATCTATATCCAGAAATTTGAACGATTTGTATAATGTAATATATATGTATATATATATATATTATATATATAAATATACATATATATATATATATATATATATATATATATATATATATATATATATATATATATATATATATATATATGCATATATATATATATATATGCATATATATATATATATATATATATATATATATACATATATATTATACATTATACAAATCGTTCAAATTTCTGGATATAGATGGCAGCATCATAGATCTTATGTATTAGATGTTTGCAAAAGGTGGTGGAATTAGCCACTGCGCTATTCCCACAATCAGTGGGAATAGAAACGGCCGGGCAGTTGCCCTCCCCCTCAATCCGGTACTGATATATATATATATATATATATATATATATATATATATATATATATATACACATATATATGACGAGCCTGACTATTGTCGGCTCGAAGCGTGCTATTAATATCGTCAATTCCTCTTAAACTCCTTAATACATATTAATAAAGTTGTGGTCAGTAAACATAGGCCGTGGTAAATGATTACAAATTAATTACATCCAATAAATTTATTCCAATTATTAGTTTTAATACCCTCGAATTCAATCCGCGCATAATTTAGTTTTCTAAGCAATCAACTCAACCTCATGACGCGTGACCGTTCAATCCAAATGCTAATCCCCATCTGCCGAAATTTTATTGTTCCCCGAGGCGTCTAAACTTATCGCGCATGCTCATTGACGACTGCCGAGTGACCGAGAAGCATCTTTTGCTGACTTACATGTCAAATGTAAATCCGAAAATATATTTTTCGTGCGAAACCTAGTCTGAACTCCAAAACAACTCCCACGCAATGAATGCCTGCGATTTTCTTTCTTGATTCTCCACAAGGCCATCCCACTCTATTAATAACTCCTATAATCTATGCATTCGTAGACGCGTGTAATCTGATTGACTCCGAAATATCATGGTTTTTTAACTTTAGAATTTAGTTATTACGAAGCCCCCTGTGAATTCTCAGTTAATGCTTAACTTACCGGGTGATTCAAATTAAAGTATCCATGTTTGGGACGCCCTGGCGAGAAAAGCAGCGGACGTAACGTCTTCATATTTGGAGGGTATATATATCAGGCCATGGGGAATTGATTGGGGGGAAAAAACAATTAGTTATAACAAAGACCGCTAGGTGCAAATGAGGCGCTGAAATTGGTTGACGGTAAGGAAAATGAAACATGACAGTACGAAGGAAGGAAAGAATACCAGGTGTCGGTAATTAACTTTATTAGTACAGTTCGTTACACATGCAGGAACTAAACTACGCTGACTAAGCTTTATGTTTGCAAGTGTGTGCAGCGTACGCGTTGTTTCCTGTGTAGCAGCAGCACAACTAAACTTCCAGCCTTTTTCGCCGTGCTGTAGTTAAATGAGAATTTGAATATTCGACTGTGCGCGCAGTACCGGAGAACAAAATTTGCATACGAGCTGGGCGAAAGATCCGTCGTAACAGATAAAAAAGAGGACTCACAGGTTCGGAACATTCTTCGACTGCCACGATGATTCTTTCGTTGCCGGAGCGTGCTTTGCTGCTAAAGTTATATTACCAAAACGGCGATAACGCCGCCAAAGAGCTTCGCTTGTACCGAGGGCAGAAAGCTTTGCGTACGGGTCCAGTAACACCATGTGCCCTGCGGCGAATCAGTGACGTAGCGAGCATAAATGGCGCCCGGGGCACGATACCTTTTTGGCGCCCCCCTTTTCGAAAAACATATAGTAATATAATATATAGAATTAGTGAAAAGGACCATTTGGCGCCCCTGTGCGAGTGGCGCCCGGGGCATGATAGACCCCCTTGCCCACCCCTCGGTACGCCACTGCGGCGAATGGTGAAACGTTTCGAGGAAACAGGTAGCTTTGCCGTTCAAGCAGGCCGAGGGCGAAGGAAACAGATGCCGCAAGTTATGGATAATGTGGCAACCGCTGTCGTTGAGAAGGCAAATTCGAACACAACAGGAACATGCAGTGCTCGCGACGCATCAAGACAACTCGGATTGTCACAAACTACGGTATGGAGGTGCATGCGGAAAACACTCAAAGCCTATCCGTATAAGCTCCGTCGCTTACAAGAGTTAAAACATGGCGATTACGATCTGCGTGAAACGTTCGCTTTAACGTTCTTGGCACGTATCGAGGTGAAGCAGAATTGGCCATGGAACATCCTATGGACTGATGAGGCTCACTTTTATATGTGCGGAACAGTGAACGCACATAACTGCCGTATCTGGTCCACTGAGAATCCTCTCTCGGTCCACCAAATGCCCCTGCATTCACCGCGTGTGACTGTATGGATCGGCTTCACTGCGACCTTTATGATTGGGCCATTTTTCTTCGAGAAAATCACCCCGCAGGGACCAAAAAACTGTTCCGTGACTGCAGAACGTTATCGGGCTATGCTGCAAAGTGTGGTCATTCCAGAACTTCAGCAGCGTGGATGTCTCGCTACAACGGTATTTCAACAAGATGGTGTCCCTCCTCACATTGGACGTGAGGTTCAACAATTGCTGCGACGTTATTTTTCGAAGGATCGCATTATCAGTCGTGCATTTCCTACCAGATGGCCTCCACATTCACCCGACTTAACCCCGTGCGATTTTTGGCTTTGGGGTTACCTCAAAAATAAAGTTTATCGGGGAAACATAGGAAATCTGGCGGATTTGAAGAACAACATCCTCTTGCACGTACGCAACATCGGTCCCGACCAGTTACACGCCGCTGTGGATCATGCTATAACACGGTGTCAAGCTTTGACCTTAAAGCACGGTGGACACATTGAAAACCACCTGTGAAATCTTTGTGTACTGTTGTTACGACGCGCATGCCTTTCGCTTGCGCCTTCACTAACATTTCTGTAGGATCAACAGTTCTTGTGTAACGAACTGTACTAATAAAGTTAATTACCGACACTACGTATTCTTTCCTTTCTTCGTACAGTCATGTTTCAATTTCCTTACCTTCAACCGATCACAGCGCCTCATTTGCACCTAGCGGTCTTTGTTGGAACTAATTGTTTTTTTCCCACCAATCAATTCCCCATGGCCTGATATGTATACCCTCCAAATATGAAGACGTTACGTCCACTGCTTTTCTCACCAGGGCGTCCCAAACAGGGATACTTTAATTTGAATCACCTGGTATATATATATATATATATATATATATATATATATATATATATATATATATATATATATATATATATATATATATATATATATATATATATATATATATATATATATATATGTTTATATATATATATATAGAGAGAGAGAGAGAGAGAGAGAGAGAGATAGATAGATATAGATAAATATGCATTTTCCACTCCACATCACTTGTTATTTCAACCGCAACACTGAGACGAAATCATAACAATAGATAGCGTTCGCGAACGAGATCTATACGTGCTAGAAGTGGTGACGTCACGTCCGCCATGTTGGGCAACTCCGAAATGGCGGCCTATGTTTTTCTCCCATAGGACGGAAAAACAAATATTAATATCTCTTAAACTAATGAATATTATCTCCATGCACGTCCTGAAATCCATGAAGGAACAAAAAATACCCTACCTCAAAAATTGAGGAATGTGATTTCGTACAAGAATAAGGGCAAATGGTGTTTTAAAATTTCATTTCGGTAAGCCTATCGATGTGAAACATAGGCTTAGATAAAGTGATACTCTTGAACTTTTTTATTTAGTGTTTGTGAATAGTTTTATATGTTGTTTCTGTCTATGTGGATATTCTAACATAATCTAAGATGAATTGATAAGTAGATTTTATTCCCAGTAACACTGATTTATCCCTAGTGCCATTGTGTTTACAATTTGGATTACAGTGCTTTAAGAATGTTACCATACCAATATTTGAGGAAAATCGAATGAACAATAAGGTACATACGTAGTTTTACAGTAATAATTTTAATCGGAAGTGACATTTTAATAACGTTACCATCAGCGACACATTCAAATTGTGATAAACACAACGGCACTGGAGATAAATCAGTGTTACTGGGATCTACTTACCAATTCATCTTAGATTATGTTAGAATATCCACATAGACAGAAGCAACATAAAAAACTATTCACAAACACTAAATAAAAAATTTCAAGAGTATCACCTTTCTCTAAGCCTATCTTTGACAGCGATAGACTTAGAGGAATGGAATTTTAAAACACCATCTGCTCTTATTCTTGCACGAAATCCCATTCCTCAATTTTTGAGGTAGGGTAATTTTTGCTCCTTCGTCGATTTCAGGACGTGCAGGGAGATAATATTCGTCAGTTTAAGAGATATTAATATTTGTTTATCCGTCCTATGGGAGAATAAAATGGGCTGCCATTGCGGAGGTGCCCTAATGGCGGACGTGACGTCACACTTCTAGCACGTATAACAATAGGCAGATCGAAGAGTCGATTCTTTTTGAAAAATCTAGATCTTCAAAGGAGTCGAATCTTTTTGAAAGATCTGGATCTTCAAAATATTCGTATATGAGTGAGCCGGGTCATAAAGATCTGTTTACAGTCGTCGAAGATTTCATGAAGCTACAGCTTCATGAAGATTAAGGGCCTGTTCACATAGGAGTCCGTGCCATAGCGTTAAGGAAAAGATGACGTTAAGACGAAAATAAACCAATCATAGGCGTTAAAAATTTCATTGCTAATCGTTTAGAAGCCTATGATTGGTTTATTTTCGTCTCAACGTCATCTTTTCCTTAACGCAACGCACGGACTCCTATGTGAACAGGCCCTTACCTCGGTTTTTCCAGGTCCATGTCGCTGGCCCGGCACTTTTGGAATTTCGAGTTGAAACTTTCACAAAAATTAGTACCTAATTAGTACCAATTAGTACCAAAATATTAGAATTAGTACCATCAGGATCACGAGTTATAGCGTATTCGATTCTTCCGGGCCAGCGACAATCATGTCGCTTCCGAGCCAGACGCTTTGGAATTTCGAGTTGAAACTTTCACAAAAATTAGTACCTAATTAGTACTAATTAGTACCAAAATATTAGAATTAGTACCCATCAGGATCACGAGTTATAGCGTGTCCGATTCTGCCGGGCTACCATGTCGCTGGCCCGACACTTTTGAAATTTCGAGTTGAAACTTTCACAAAAATTAGTACCAAAATATTAGAATTAGTACCCGTGAGGATCACAAGTTGTAGCGTATTCGATACTGCCGGGCCAGCTACAATCATGTCGCTTCTAAGCCCGAGGCTACAATTTCGCTTGCTGAGTGTATGCAACTCACAGCAAACGAATGGCGTAAGGGAGTCAAAGATCTTTTAAACCTCGAACGAGTATTTAACAGTGAAAGACACAAAGACAAGGTAAGTTAATTTTATTTCACATTGGTTTTAATGAATGTTTCCTACAGGCATGCCAATTAGATGCGAATCACTTTTATAAGACAATTTGTACAAAATTAATCATTATCACACCACTATATATTGATATAACTCGTATATTAATTTTTCAGAAATTTGGGAATAGGGATCTAATTTATTAGGAATCGTTTATTAACTTTTTGAAATCGTTAATTAATTTATTTGCTTTTAGATTGAACAGTGAAAAACCGGTGGCGTTGGTGGGCCTTATCTAGAAAGAGAAATAGCATTCAGCCCCAAAATTGTAGGTGAAATGTCGGAGCAGTTTGAACCCCTTTGCAACAAAATTTTAATATTGCAATTGAAAAATAACTTTTTCATATATTTAATTTAATTGACTTTAATATTAACCTGTTTCGCACCGTGTAATTGAATTACTATAAAATAAAATCGACTATTTTTTATTTTGATAGAGATTTTACAAATAAATTTATTAGAAAGCTCTTGCTGATTTGTTCATCAACATTATCAGCCTGCCTTGATTAAATTTAATAAAGATTTAAAGCTTTCTCCAGGTCCTTTACAATAACTGGCGCATAACAGCCCATTAACTTTCAATCGGGATTCTAGCAACTATTTAACGGTGGATTATAATTTCAAAGCTGTATTATTAATTTAATAACAATTTTTTAAAATTGAAGTTTCGGCAACTCTATGTTTAAGCGACTTTTAACTGGAGATTATTTCTAAACATCTGTTAACTGAGTTAGCAGGCGTTAGACTATCATTTCCTCATTTAATTCATAGCAATAATTAGTAATAATAATCGTAATTTTAAAGGTAGTATGATTGTATTTTCAATTCTATATCTTACGGATCCAGGAGAAAAAATTGACCCAGACAGCTTCTTGCTGTTATAATAAAAAAAATAATAATATTTATATTTTATATTGATATTTTTTTAAACATAGAGTGCGTTTTAAATTCAATACATTTTTTAGTTTTTCTGGTGGTGTAATCTTAAAATAACACTACCCACATAAAATAAAAATGCCCATTGAAAAAGAAATCGTAAATTTCCAATAGATGGTCAGATGAGATGAAAAATATTTGCACTTGGTAGTACAAAATGCGCAGTTTAGTTGATCTTTTTATTTACAGCTGTGGAGGGATGAGAGGTATAAATTCCAAACTATTTGGCGACCATTTATGACACAAGGCAAATTTCCAGATCAGTGTTCTTGTTGTACTTATGATGTGAAAGTGGTAAAAGATGAAGCGTACTGGTAGAAAGAGTAAAGTTTGTCCCGAAGTGCTATTGGAACTGATTTCAGAAAGAAAATCGCGATTATTCGTAAACGATGTTTTAGTTGCGTCCACTGATAGTGTTTTCAATGAAATCAGTGAAAAAGTTGGTGGAATTTTGACTTCAAAAGCGGTTTATTTGTTTATTAAGAAAAACAAACGAGCTAGACAAAAGTTGCAAGAATGGGGATTGTTGAAAGAGACTGGAAAGTGTGATGACGTTGAGAATCCTGGTCTATCGCCTGTATCAGGTAAGCTCTTTTATATCTTATAGTAGAATTATTTTTAATTTTTTAAAATAATTTTATTATTTATAACCCATTACTGTTTTTTTATTCTTTCGGAAATTTGTCTTAATCTGTTAACGTACGACTGTTCTCTTCTAAATATACGATAGCCAAAACTTTATTATACGTAGCTCGCAAATTGTTTTATAATGCTTATTTTCTCGAGTCTGCAAATTCGTTCCTCGATCGCTCTCGGTTTATCGAGAAAAAAAATCTCAAAACCTAAAAATTGCAGGAGTGGAGTAAATTAGAACAGATTGATTTGAAATCTGAAACAGATATATTTAGCGCATCAAATATTTGCTGTTATGTTTTTGACGCTGAAGAGATATTTCAGTAAGTTGTTGATTTACTAACACTCCTCACCCGCAGGATATACACTGCTGGCCACTGTAAATGCAACACCCTGAAGGAAACATGCAAATAACATGAAATTTACAACATGCATTAGCGGAGGTGAGATATGCAAATGATTAGAATTTCAGCGCAGACGCAGATCACGCGCGCCTGTGGCGCCACTTCAAAGCGCTATTTAAGGCTTGGAGATTTCGACGATTTCAAGTTCGGCAATTGTGTTTTTCTTGTGGTTTTTCAAAAAAATGATCAATTATGCCTCGTCGAAAACAGCGATCATCTTTTGATCAAGTATCCGAGTTCGACAGAGGAAGGATAGTGGCCTACCGAGATTGGGGATTATCTTTCAGGGAAATAGGTAGTCGTGTTGGACGAAACCAAACAACTGTAATGTGGATATGTGATCGTTGGATGCAGGAGGGTACGACGGACCGGCGTGTTCGATCGCATCCACCTCAGCGCACCACTTCACGTGATGACAGGCAAATTGTGCGCATGGCAATGACGGATCGCTCAGTCACATCACGAAGCATAGCACAGCACATGCAGTCTGTAACGCATCATCCAGTGTCTGCGCGTACCATTCGACGTCGTTTACAGCATAGTGGTCTGTTCGCAAGACGTCCATTGCATTGTCTACCCTTGACGCAGAACCACAGACGTCTCCGCCGCCAATGGTGCGATGACAGAAGGATGTGGACGGCAGAATGGAATGAAATTGTCTTTACTGACGAGTCACGCTTCTGTCTGCAACACCACGATGGTCGCATTCGAGTCTGGAGACACCGTGAAGAGAGGATGGTGAACAGCTGCGTTATGCACCGCCACACTGGTCCTGCACCGGGTATTATGGTATGGGGCGGTATTGGATATCACTCTCGCACACCTCTAGTACGCATTGCCGGTACTTTAAACAGCCAGCGCTACATCTCCGAGGTGTTGGAGCCAGTTGTCCTTCCTTACCTTCAGGGCTTGCCCACAGCCATATTTCAACAGGATAATGCACGACCACACGTGGCACGCATTGTCCAACGGTTCTTCGTCAATCGCCAGATTGAATTGCTTCCCTGTCCGCCTCGCTCTCCGGATCTTTCGCAGATAGAAAACATGTGGTCCATGGTTGCTCTACGATTGACCCAGATTCCATCCCCAGCTGCCACAGCAGATCAACTTTGGCAACATGTGGAAGCTGCTTGGTCTGCTGTACCCCAAGAACTCATCCAAAGTCTCTTTGAATCAATGCCGAGGCGTGTGGCAGCGGTGATCTCCAACAATAGCGGCTACTCTGGCTACTGATTTTGGCTGGAACCACACTTCACAGAAGTCTATAAATTTAATCATTTGATACTTGGTCAACATGTTATCTACAAAATAAATTTTGTTGTGATATCTCTTGTCTTTCTTGGTGTTGCAATTTGGGTGGCCAGCAGTGTATATTAATAAGTGTTTTATAATGTTCAGTATTTCCGTATGCTAAGACAGAAAATCCTTTATTGTTGTTTCTACAGGAAACTAATTGGTGAATATATGTTAATTATTTCATTAACACACAGAGCCACAGGTGTGGCTCTGTATAATAAGGCCCTTATATATTTTTAATTTGAGAATTCATCATATAGGGCAGTGGTCCCCAACCCCCGGGCCGCGGACCGGTACCGGTCCGCGGATCAAATAGTACCGGGCCGCCCAAGGAACATTAAATTATTTCCATTTAATTTACTGTGGTGTATTTCTCTCGGGTTAGTGCGACTTTGTCGGGTTTGTGCTAATTTATACCTTTGTAACAAAAGAAATCTTGTAACTATTTTAAATTAGTTTATTGTTTATTAAGCATTTCATGATTATGAATTAAAATTGCAGTCATAGCCCCCCTCAGCGGGCCGCGGTAAAATTATCAAACGTTGACCAGTCCGCGGCGATTAAAAGGTTGGGGAGCACGGATATAGGGTATTTCATTTTAAAGTGTATAATATTAATGCGCACAATATGCACATTTACTTGTTTATTAGGGTGGTTCGAAAAAAACTTTTTTTTTTATTTCAGATCGCTAGAGTGCACAAAAGTTGCCATTGGTATAGACGTTAAAAAAGCAATAATTATTATTTTTTTATTAATTTGTCTTCCGGTCGCATTTGTCTTCCATCGAAGTTAGCAAAAAATTGTGAAAAACCTTAATTTTTCATAATTTTTTTAAGCACGCCAGATGGTGTTAATTGCGTTCCTATACCATGAATTAACTACTAAAAGTATGTAAAATCAATATATATGCACTTATTATACATTTGTTTCATATCTTCCGGTCGCGCAACATAGTACAAAATGAGAAAAATTAGTAGATTTTGCAAAATTTCAAAATTTGACTGTTTAGTACATTTTAATCATACGACTTTTAGAGATGCTATAGTTTAATTCTATTACAATAATATATTTAAAATCCAAGGATATCAGATAAACTTTGATATTCAAGTGGAATTCGGTCGCGCAGCTTCGTCAAAAACAGCAGAGTAGCCTACTACCGAGAGGCGAGGCGTACGTGGCGAATGCCGCGCCGTGACGAGTGACCGATATGGCGTATCGGATCGCGCTACAGCTGCTATTGCTTCAAGTGTACTGCAAGATGTTGGGTTGATTAATGAATCAGATACTTCTTATGTTGTAGACAAGAGTAAAGTCCGAAGAGAAAAAACTTGTGTGAGATCTAGTTTGCAAAGTGATATAAGTTTAGAAATTTATGGTCTTTACTTTCATGGACGAAAAGACAATACATTGTCAATTGAAAAAACTGGCAGAAAACACTTTCGCCAAACCTATAATGAGGAGCATTACTCTTTAATTCAGGATCCAGGCTCCACTTACATAGGACACTTGTCCTTCTTCAAGCTCAGCAACCGACGTAGCCAAAAGCATCATGTCTTATTTATCAGAAAATGGCTTTTTACATGACAAATTGGAAGTTGATGGATGTGACGGTACTGTTATTAATACGGGCTTAAGAAATGGTGTAATTCGACAAATAGAGATACATGTGGGAAGACCTCTACAATGGAGTATTTGTCTTCTCCATTACAACGAACTGCCATTCCGCCACCTTTTCCAACACTTAGAAGGAAATATAACAGGCCCAATAGGATATTCCGGACCGATTGGAAAGGCCCTACCTGATTGTGAAAGAATACCAGTTGTTGATTTTAATCTTATTGATTGTGAGATTCCAAAGTTGACAAGCGTATTCTTAGCAAGGACCAATTGTACTTGCTTGAGATATCAGAAGTCATCAAGTCAGGACATTGTTCAGAAGACTTCGTAGTACGTGATCCTGGTCCAATGTCACATTCAAGATGGCTTACTACTGCAAACCGAGTTTTGCGCCTCTACATCAGTGTGTCAAGACCTTCTGAAAATCTGAGAGAAATTGTCACATTCATTCTCAAATATTATATGCCTATGTGGTTTGCCATAAAAATAAACCGCAAATTCACAGATGGGCCTAGACATGTTTACATAACTATTGAATCTACAAGGTACTTACCAGAAGAGCTGCTTCAAGTTGTTGATCCCGATTTACAACGGAATGCTTACTTTGACCATCCCGATAATTTACTTTTCGCTATGGTAACTGATGAAAGAAACCATATCCGAGAGCTGGGCTTTAGGCGTATCATGAAGGCAAAGCAAGCAATATCTGAAAGTGACTTTATCAGAATCTTTAAACCACCAAACCTAAACTTTGAAGCTAAAGACTATACCGAAATTATCAAATGGAACACCAGTACACTGACTCCTCCTCCACTGTTAAGAACATTGACTAATGAAGAGATAAAACAGTATGTGAGCAATGACTTCAAGCCTGTTATAATTATAGATGCTTTCCCATGCCATACACAGGCAGTTGAAAGATGCGTTAAGCTAGTGACCGAAGCTTCAAGTAAAGTGTGTGGACACAGTTCCAGAGACGGCTATATTAGAACCACATTACTGTCACGCTCAGCGATGCCAACTTTTTCACACAAATCCGAATTTCGATGTTTGTCGATAGATAAAGACTAGAAAGGAAACATAAAGAGAGAGAAAACGAAATAAATATGTACATATTGTAAATAACACACCCTACATTGGATGGTTGGTTGGGTAGGGTGTGGGTGGAACTCGGAAGTGCAGCCACCTCCCCGTGGTGAGTTCTGGGTCGTTTTGTACACAAAATGAGCGAAGAGCTGCACTAACAATTGAATATTGAAACAAAAAAATTACCAAATATTTGCTATTAGGAAATTTCTAAATTATCTGAAAGGAAACATTGTCAAACAACAAAATTGTCAGACAACGATAATGGCTGCTACCGGCTGCGAGCGCATCGCTGGCATTCGTCACGTACGCCTCGTCTCTCTGTCCAGTAGGCTACTCTGCTGTTTTTGACGAAGCTGCGCGATCAAATTCCACTTGAATATCAAAGTTTATCTTATATGCTTGGATTTTTAATATAATATTCTAATAGAATTAAACTATAGCATCTCTAAAAGTCGTATGATTAAAATGTACTAAAGAGTCAAACTTTGAAATTTTGCAAAAACTACTAATTTTACTCATTTTGTACTATGTTGCGCGACCGGAAGATATGAAAAAAATGTATAATAAGTGCAAATATATTGATTTTACATACTTTTAGTAGTTAATTCATGGTATAGGAACGCAATTAAAACCATCTGACATGCTTAAAAAAATTATGAAAAATTAAGGTTTTTCACAATTTTTTGCCAATTTCGATGGCATTGCGCGACCGGAAGATAAATTAATAAAAAAATAATAATTATTGCTTTTATAACGCCTATACCAATGGCAACTTTTGTGCACTCTAGCGATCTGAAATATAAAAAAAAGTTTTTTTCGAACCACCCTATTGTTTATGCATTTACTTCCGTTTTCGAAATGGAATCTCAACACATTCCATCGCAGTGCGACTCTATGTCTGCTGAGTTTCTTGTCACTGGCCCGGAAGAATCGAATGCGCTGTAACTCGTGATCCTGATGGGTACTAATTCTAATATTTTGGTACTAATTGGTACTAATTAGGTACTAATTTTTATGAAAGTTTCAACTCGAAATTCCAAAAGTGCCGGGCTACCATGTCGCTGGCCCGGTAGAATCGAACACGCTATAACTCGCGATCCTGATGGGTACTAATTCTAATATTTGGGTACTAATTAGTACTAATTAGGTACTAATTTTTGTGAAAGTTTCAACTCGAAATTCCAAAGCGTCTGGCTCGGAAGCGACATGATTGTCGCTGGCCCGGAAGAATCGAATACGCTATAACTCGTGATCCTGATGGGTACTATTTCTAATATTTTGGTACTAATTGGGTACTAATTTTTGTGAAAGTTTCAACTCGAAATTCCAAAACTGCCGGGCCAGCGACATAGTAGCCCGGCAGAATGGGACACGCTATAACTCGTGATCCTGATGGGTACTAATTCTAATATTTTGGTACTAATTGGTACTAATTAGGTACTAATTTTTATGAAAGTTTCAACTCGAAATTCCAAAAGTGCCGGGCTACCATGTCGCTGGCCCGGCAGAATCGAACACGCTATAACTCGCGATCCTGATGGGTACTAATTCTAATATTTTGGTACTAATTGGTACTAATTAGGTACTAATTTTTGTGAAAGTTTCAACTCGAAATTCCAAAAGTGCCGGGCTACCATGTCGCTGGCCCGGCAGAATCGGACACGCTATAACTCGCGATCCTGATGGGTACTAATTCTAATATTTTGGTACTAATTAGTACTAATTAGGTACTAATTTTTGTGAAAGTTTCAACTAGCAATTCCAAAAGTGCCGGTTTCCGGCCTGCGGTGAATGGAGTGGGAGCCGTCAAATCTGAGATCCGAATCAGACGTTCATAGCCACTCAAGATCCGATCAGAGCGAACGGCTCTGATTTACCCATCTCTAACGCATTAGGATGTTTGTTTACCAAGCTTTACCGGTCACTTTCTTTAGTTATACAAGCGGCATCGTGTCCACTTTTTAAGCGTAGTTTTGTAATTCAGTATTACTTCAAATTTTCTCAACGGGATTTTTTTGTGAACTTGTGAGTGGTGTAAAGAATTAAAGTCGTATATTTATAAAGATGTGATCCTTTTAATTTATATATTATTGTATGACCTGTTTTGTTGGTCGTATACGTTTTGTCTTTTAGGAACCTATGAAGCTTGAAATGCCTCCTGATTTACCTTCAAAAATATTTATTCTGGATAACGGAGGTTATGCAGCAAAGGCTGGATATGCCACAGATTCAGCTCCAAAGTATGATACGTGTTAATTTATTTACAACTTCCCAGATACACTCTTCGTTTTAAATTACATTTATGCAAACGTATTTTAAACCTCTTAAAGTACTCGCTCATTTTATTGTTTTAGAAAGAAATATGATCGTTCTGCGTTATTAAAATAATGAAATCAAAATGTTTGAAGCACATTTTATGAGATAAAATGCATTTACAGTAAATTTTGAAAACATTTCAGTGTGTGATTGCATTGTCAGTCGACAAACATTTTATAATGTGTGTGAGGCAAATTAATCTCCTTACTTTCACGTAATAGAATATAATATGTAAGTAGTAATGAAAATACAGCGCCTTATAAACAAATGGAATACATCTATACCTCGTTATACGGCCGCTCTTTATACGGCATTTCTCTATAACGGCCTTTTTTAACTATGGCACTTTTTCGATTTACAGCCCACAATCATTCGTTATACGGCCACAACAGCCGAAAGTGATGATGGCAGCATATTATAGCTTAGTGATTCTTCATGTTAATGTTCGTCATCACATTAAAACAGTTTTTAAACATTTTACTTATGTTTTGTATTTTATGAATACATATGTGCATATGATTTCTTTTGTTTTTTGTTTATATTTTAAATTTCTGTTTATTATTACATTGTTTTGTACTTTTATTTTTAAGTAAGAATTTTTATAGGAAATAAAAAGAATAAAATGCTCTATGAACTAAAACTATATTATATATAAAAACTGGGAAAGATTCAATTAAATTTGTATGGGTTTGTATCAAAATAATTGATTCGTTATACGGCTTTTCGCTTTACGCCCAACTTTTCCGGAACATATCTAAGCCGTAAAGCGAGGTATGGGTGTATTCAAGTTGAAAGTAATTATTTTTGATTATTCAGGAGTGGATCCCCTGAGTACTTTTGTCTATACTTTGCAAAAGCTCTGTTTTGAATGGTGTAATGTACTATTTTTATATAAGTTTAAATGAAGCAAATATGAATGCTTTGGATTCTCACCTCCCTATATTCTATGGCTATATGAATCAGATAGTGGTCAAGAGGCTAGGTGCTAATGTTATATAGACGATTCCTTAGGCTACCAGAGTTGGATTCCATACTTAAAGCTGCACAAAATTAGCTTTAAGTTGTAGGTCCCGGTTTGTTTAGATTGCATGCAGCAGAGATAACCATAAAGACCCCTCCCCCCAAAAAAACCCCTACAAATACAGATACATTGCAGCACTTTTAAGAATTGTGTTTAACTTAGGCAAGGCTTATTTTTCTTCTGTTTAAAATTAACTTAGACTTGGCCTTCTTGTCCCCCAAAAAGTATAAGTATTTAGAAAAACAAAACAAATATATATATATATATATATATATATATATATATATATATATATATATATATATATATATATATATAATTTAGAGGTATGTGCATTTAAAATTTGCCACCTTAAATCCACGAGCCAAACTCAGCCACCTTATTAAATTTTAAATGCACATACCTCTAAATTTTATCTATCTATCTATCTATCTATATATATATATATATATATATTTTGTTTTTCTAAATACTTATACTCTTTTTTTTTTTCATTTCTGTTTAGACTTACATATCAATTACTCATAGCAAGGGTTACTGAATTATATACAAACACTTACATGGAGATTATTTAATAACCACCTTGGGATAATTAATTATAACCACATAATTATGACAAAATAATGTTGCACCCTTTATCTAAAAAATCAGTTTTTTTTCTCTAACAGAGAATGAAAAAGGTTTTTGATGATTGTAGTATGATTATTTATTGTTTGTTTCAAAATTGAAATAACTGTAGTAGAGGCACAGTGTTCATAAAATTATGAAGTATTGTATGTGTATTTGTATATTCTGGTGGTTATATATATATATATTTAATTTTACAATACATAATTGAATAGCTACTCATTATAAGTATACGTAAGTATACATATAGATATGGAGTCAGGTTTGTAAAAGCATGGAATCATAATTTCTTACTGGCTGATGCATTTTAATTACATGAACTAAACAAATAGAGAATAGTTTAATCAAAATATAGCTAACAAGATATAATATTTAACTTTTTGCTTGTTTTTCTTTTTTTCTTTAAACTCACATATCATTATTGTATATGTGTGTATCAGGGATAGTTAGTAGTAATAATAAACTGCATTATAATGTAATAATTTATGTATTTAACAAAATCATGCAGAAACATTAATTGTTAGTATTGATTTGTTTTAAAAGTATTTTACTATGGAAAGAAAGCATAAATCTATTTTTCACTTTTAGGGTCATTCCAAATTATATTACCAAAGTTAAAAGTGAGAGGAGAAGGATATTTATTGGTAGTCAGCTAGATGAATGCAAAGATTATTCTGGCTTATTTTACCTTTACCCCTTTGAAAGGGTAAGTAGTATTTTTTTTAAAATTCTTATTATCAAGTCTTGCATTTGGTTATTTATGGTATTATTTGTAAATTTTTAAGTGATAATTTGTACTTAGCAGTTACTTATCTGATATGACAGTTGAAATGTTTGTGTTATGTTTAATGGAACAGCTTTACAATCAGATTTTAAGGACATTCAGTTTTTACAGAAAATAGTTATCTCTAAAAACAGGAAATATTTAGCCTTGGGTTAATCTGAAGAACTTAGTATGGTTTCTCGCCAAGCCATTTTTTTTTTTTTTTGATTTGATAACGGTTTGGTACATTAAAAGGTTTGCTGCAAAGAGCACAGTTTATTTTTCCCTCATGGTTCTTCATGGCACTTGCGGAAAATTGAAGTGTCACAGGCCCTTCTCGCAAGATCAAATGCAAGCTTGGTGCTGTGCAGTGTTGAATTCCAAGCATAATCATTGCAATATGTTGGTCATATAAACTTATTGCTGGCTGTATGAAAATCCTAGGGGTAAATGGCATCTTCACTTTATTCAGATTGCCGGCTCTACTCTGCTTGCCCCTAACTGTTATATCACTTAGGTCTGACAACCACTGGCTATGCCATGAATATGCTGACTGCGGCAATCAGTAAAACAAACCTACCACTGGCTGCATAGACATAAAGGCATAAATGTCATCTTTGCTTCACTCAGATAGCCATTCTCCATTTAAAAATCTATCACATACCTGTTTCCCATAAAATTGACCTTAAACAACAAACTCTAATCAATCATGTCACCGATTTTGCCCCAAGCTACTCTCTAGAAGATATAACGCAACATTCAACTTGAAGCACCACATTTAAAATTGTGTTACATAGTAAGTTTCTTCTAATTTTTCAGGATAAATTGCATGACAAAACCATGTGATAAATGCATCGTGAAGTAATCACATAATAAATGCATGAGAAATTTGCAGCAATAACAAAATAATAACATTGCTGCTATAATCACCATAGCTTTTTTGACCGTATCATGTTCTTCATATTAACCTAACTTTGCTTCAAGATTTTCTGTTATTTATTATATTAATGATTGTAATAATCTATCAAATATAGATGCTCAAAAACATGAAAATATCTTCCTCATGAAAATTCCCTAATAGTTACCAAGCATCATGCCCTGAATTTGAGTATTATTATTATTTCATGCTTTACATGTTTAAATCATGATTCTCCTTATAATTAATACACTCTAATGTGTGTCTATAAATTAATAACTGCATGCATACACAGTTGTTTCTTATTACGTATGTGTTACTTTGGATTGAAAAAAGGAAGAAAAAAAAACTTTAGAGGAGAAAGAGTCTGACTAAATTCATGCTTGGCAATGTCTGAAAGGCTAAGCTCTAGTCTACAAATCCAGAGTAAGCAGTTTGAATCTTCTGATAGGTATGGGTGTTTATAGTTGTTTGTAAATGGCTCTTTCAGCTGTATGCCAAGGTCCCCCTGTGTTTTAAAAGATTACTATACTGCTCTAAATTAAGCAACTGAACCATTCTAATTTGAAAAGATATTCATCATACTAAAATCAATAGAAGAGCTTCATTGACAGTTTGAGCTAGGTGTTTATCAAAATTCTTTATAATACTTTCCAAAATTTTTAAGTTGACTCTAATTGTCTATCTAACCAGACACTTGTTTGCTTTGTATTTAGCATATCGTTATTTTGTTTTTACTATTTTAAGTTGCATAAATTTATGAAATAAAATTTTTAGTATTGACATTTCTGTAAAATCAAAAAATTTTAAGCATAAAGAAACTTATTATTCTCCTTCCAATCTATCTATTACAAGTTTTTAAAAGTTAAAAAATAAAATTTTAAATATTAAAATTTGAATTATTTATAACTGTAAAGAAGCTAATTAATGGTCTTCAATCAGTCCATCATTATAACCTATAAATCCATCTATCATTATAAGTTTTATAAAGTTTAAAAGTTATTGTTTAAGTTAAAAATAATTTATTAACATTGACTATTAAAAAAAACTTATTTACCTTAAGAAAAATTGTATTATCTGTGTTCTTATAATTGTATTGTTCTTATAATAGCATCTTTTAGTTTTCATGGCAAAAGCTGTTACTCATTTAGTACTATCCAGGAGGCACATGTAGTTTAAAGAATGCTACAGATGCAAGTAACTGTGCATATCAAGAAAAGAAATTCAGGGAGGTAGTTTAGAATATTCATAAACTGCAGACCTAGGGTGGAGTGAACTGCTGTCTTGCCCTATCCATCGGGACCTCCCAAAACACATTGCTGTTGTAAATTTTAGAATAGTTACATTATATGTTTTTTTATGTAGACACCTACAATGTAACACCTATATCAGTGTTGCATCTTCACCTGACTGCTTCCTTTGTTTCTCTAAGGAACTTATGGATTTCAACCATCTTTTAACATGTTCTTCTCTTCAAGACAAGCACTTTACAGTTGGAAATTTTTATAGTAGAGGTCACTTCTATTGGGTTCCCTGTGGGGATTTATGGTCACTAGGCCTTCCCCTGACATAGAAAAAAAAACCCTTTTAGTTTTGAATTATTGATAATAGAACTAATTTGCAATTGCCAGTAATTTTTTTTTTCTCCCAATAGGAAGGTACTTGCTGTGAAACATTCCCCTTTTTTAAACCGTAAAATTTTTGCTAGCTACTTTATTAAGAGAGCATCATTTAGGTGAGCCAGCATTGCTCCCTATGAGGGGACAACACAGTAACAACCAAGCTTTATTTGGGATTTGAACCCAAGCCCAGTACGTGGAAGCTTACAACACTAATCACTGTACCATGTGGATGATAATTGCCACTAGGTTACCGAATATACGAAAAGGAAACTAAAGTTGCATAGTAAAACTCAGGATTATTTGTTTGAGCCAAAATCATCAGTAGGACCGATTTCTTCTGTCTTTTTGTTGTGCCAATTCAAACCTTCCTAACTGAAAAATTTTTTGGAATGTTTTGTGAATACGGTTTTCTTGTTTAATAACTATTTCATGGTATTAAAAATGAAAATAGGCTATTAAGAGCATGTAACTGTATGAGCATAAAATTTTGAGATTTCTGAATCTGGAAAGTCTTATTGTAAAATTATTCTTTTCCAGGGTTATCTGCTAAACTGGGATGTTCAAAAGCAAGTATGGGATTTCATCTTTGGTCGGGACATGTTTAATGTAAGTATAGAAAATACATGTATGTGTATGTTCTTTTAAAATGGTCCTGCATAAATTCATATTGTATCCATAATAAACTTATTTTTATCCCCACTTATTTCATACTCTTTTGCATGGATTAGACTACATTATGCACTTAACTATAATAATATCTGTATGACTTTTAATGTAATTTCATATATATATATATATATATATATATATATATATATGTGTGTGTGTGTGTGTGTGTGTGTGTGTGTTATGAGTAACAAGAATGTTTTTGTAGCACCATCTATACATTTGATTGTGTGATAAAGCTTATGAAAAGGCAGAAATGGGTTACATATCTTGTCATATCTAACAGTATATACATGAATATGCATAAATATACATATATATAAGTATACAGACAAATAATATATATGTTATACCAAAAAAAAATATTCCTCATTCCTTAACGTTATTAAAGCTCACTCCTTAACTTAATTTGACCGATTAATTTCTAATTTTACTAACCCCTGATAAACTTTCAGTAATTTTTATATCTACCCTCAGGCAGACTCTGAGCTTTGGGGGAAAATAGCAAGGTAGCAATTATTAGACTTCTTAATTGTAACCATATAAGGAAATCACCTAATGATGAAATTGATGAGTTAATCAAAATCCTGATCAGAAGGAAAGGTTCATTTTAAAAGTGTTGGGGTGTTATGTGATGTATCATTGCCTTTCTACATTTATGCTCAGCATTTACACTTAGTCCTTGGGACCCCTCATATAGATGATCAACTCAAGTAGCTCTCTCACAGAATGGCATACAAAAGATATGTTAAATATATGAACTGTGTGTTTTATGGACGCTTTAATCACTTGTGCCACCTATGACTACAAAAAACTTTAGGATGTGTCTCTAGCAGTTTTTGAAATTTCATGTATTTAAAATAATTATTCTGCAAATAAGAAGCATTTGAAATAAGATTAAAATGTATTGCTCCTATTCATACTCTAAATTGCATACAATATCTTTTTCTCTCTGTTATTTCAGGTTGATTTTAAAGATACCTGCTTAATAATTACAGAACCATACTTCAATTTCGTTTCAATGCAAGAAACAATGACAGAAATTTTATTTGAAGACTACAAATTCCATTCCATTTTGAGAATTAATCGTAAGAATTTTTTTTATAACTTTCTTATTGTTGTCACTTAGCATTTTAATTACTAACAAATGATACATTTTATTACTGTAAAGTTTATAGTGTTTGTATTGCTTGTTATTTAAGTAATAATTATATATTATCTTGACTCCTAACACCACTTCGATGCTACAGTCACATGATCAGGGAATTATCCTCAGCTTTAAAGTACGATACAGAAAGCTGCTTCTGAGACATGTGCTTTCACGGATTATCTCCTGCAAATCCAGCGAAGAGTTGGCAAAATTGGTGTCTGTTTTGGATGCAATTTCCTGGACTACGTTAGCCCTTAAAAAGGTGGAACCTGGGTGCGTTCTAAAAATGTTTTAAGAAGACTGGATTTTTTAGTACAAGCGAAGTGGAAACTGACAGTGCTACCGAAAAAGTAAAAAAGAACTTGCGGATCTAATAGCCAATTTGGATTCAAATGTCAGCGTTGAAGAGGAATTCAAGATCGAAGACGATTTATCCATTGAGGAAAAAAACCTGCATGTTTTCAATTTCATTCATCGGGCCACCACTGAAGCACTGGCCCTTTCTGAGGATGATGATGAGGAATAGCCAATGGAAGACTGCAAAATCAAAGATTATTCGGAAGCACTGAAATACAGCGAACAGCTAAAACAGTTCTTTCTGAACAATGAAGATTTGGAGGGACTAGCAAAGCTAAATCCTATGAAGATTCATCTTGAAAAACAGGTTTGCTGTGTAAAAAAGAGAAATCAAACTTTGTTAAGAGATTTTTTAGCAGTAATTAAAATAATTTAGCTACTATACATTGTATTTTGGGATTATTTAATGCAAGATAAAAGGATTAACACACAATTAAAAGGTAATGTAGTAAATAGTTATTCTTTTCTTGCCTAATTAATTTTTCCTTTTTAATTAAAATTGCAGCTGTAATTTTCATTCAAATGTCAAACAGAACAGCAAAAACTTTTTTATAAAAAGGTTGTCCTCCCCAATAGCGGACACCTCCAAATAACGGACAAAACTTTTGGTCCCGTGACTATCCGCTTTTCGGAGGTACCACTGTATATATACCGGGTACATCATAAATTCGTGCAAAGTTCAAAAAGTTCTTAAAAGAAGCAATGCTCAGAAAAAAATTTCTGTTTGCACCAATAAGATCAGAAGGACATTGGATTTTTTTCCATGTCAAAAAAAAAACAAGTTTCCAAAAGTAACCGTAAGAGGGCGCACACACGTCATATTGAGATGTTTTATGCAAATCAGGCAAACTCAAACAGATCACAATAACATGAGACTGCATTCATTTTAAAGTAACAGGTGTTCAACATTACTACCAGCACAAAGTAATAGGCAAGTGAGGCACGTCACTAAGCTCATTACAGCGGCTTGAAGCATCGATGGCAGCGACTGTCTCTCGAATGACATTTTTCAGTTCCACCAAAGTGGTTGGGGAGCTCCGGTATACATGAGATTTTAAATATTCCCCCAACTAAAAATTTGCCAGGGTCAAGTCTGGTAATCGTGAGAGCCACTGAACCTTACAACCTTGACTTATAGAACTCGATCTTCAGTGAAAGATTCCAACAAGAGCGTCTTGATATCATGTGAAATGTGAGGCGGGGCACCATCCTCCATGAGGGTGAAAAGAGGTAATGCATATCTTTCATGCAATGCAGACTTAACGTGGCCATGCAAAAGCACCCTCTTTCGGTTACTTTTGGAAACATTTTTGTTTTACATGGAAAAAAAAAATCCAATGTCCCTCAGATTCTATTCGCGCAAACAGAAATTTTTTCCAAGCATTATTCCTTTTATTGCGAATTTGCATGAATTTATGACGCACCCGGTATATGTATGAAAATAAAATAAAATATATATTTATATAATAAATATGAATAAACTATTCATTATATTTATTCTGATAATTCTAATTTGCAAAGTGTATATTTTATAGCTGGAGCCCTCTCTGCCTACCACTGCCTGAAAGATAAGCCATCTGAATTATGCTGCCTGGTAGTTGATTCAGGATTTTCTTTTACTCACGTTATTCCACATATCAAAGGGAAGAAATTGAAGAATGCGACTCGTAGGTGAGTAGAACAAGAAGCCACTGGGAACTGAAGGATATGTTATTAGAATCATTCCTGTTTTTGAAATTGAAAATGTATTGTCCAACTCATTGAACCATTTAATGCACAGTTCTGTTGGCTGGCTATAGCCTAAGACTATAACCTTTTTATAGGTATTAAATATTTAAAATAACAGAGCTCAGACCTGAGTTGAAACTATGAGGCAGTAAAACAATTAGTATTTATTTTAAAAAGGAATGCATAATTTAGATAAAGTTTGATAGATTTTGAGAATAAACACTTCAGTAATATCTGAGCCCAACAGAGTTCATCGTAACATAAAATTACATCAAAACAGCTATGGTCACCAGTATAGCAAAACAATTAACAAGTAGTGCTGCAGCAGATAAACATATACAAGCTCTGTATAGTAATCAGTCTGGTAAAAATAATTTGTGTATACTTGTGCTGAAGGACTCATTACAATACATCAAGTGTTGATACTATTCAGCCAATCTGAATCGGCACTTGGCATAGTCAGAAGCAAGAATGCATGAGATATTTGCTTAAAAGGTACTATATTGCTGCCATGTAGGAAAAACATTACCAAATAACTAGCTTAACATTGTCCAGTTTAAACCTTGTTTTTACTGTGATATCTAACAAATCAAATTTGACTGCTCCATTTGTGTTTGATTGCTTTTTTTCTAGGAATGGAAATCTGTATACGTTATGGGAATCTTGATTGATTTGTTTGCTTATAACTTAATAGTAAAAGATTATGATGGTGTGGTGTCAAAAATGGTGGTGATGCACCAATTGTTTTTTGGCACTGCAAACATTTAAATTAAAAGCTTAAGGAGATATTGTTTTTCTCAACATAAAGAAGTCTAAATAAACATGTTATAATTATCTGCAGGAGAAAAAAATTGTTTTTTTTTACCCAATCTATTAGAAAAATTGTGCATTAAGGGTTAATTAACAGCTAGTGAGCATACATCTTAACTGAGAAAATATTTCCTTTTTCCTCCCTCCAATAACGTATCTTGATATTATACATACGTCACAAGTATCTCAGCATTCATTGTTTCGATTTTACCTTTGCCTTTTGTAACATTGTTTTGTAACAGATGTTTCTGAAAGTAATGTAGCCTAACTAGTATAGAAAATATTTATAGAATTATAAAGAAAGATTCCCTTTTTTTATAATAATGCTCACAATTATATATTTTTCTCTTTTCATTTGTAAAATGCATTTAAAATGTAAAACCAGTTTAATGTGAGGGTTTTTCAAAACTGAAACAGATAGGCTTTAAACTGTAGGTCCTTGTCATAATAACTCACCATCTTATTTTCTTATTTATATATGTATTTGCAGGTATATATATATATATATATATATATATATATATATATATATATGTGTGTGTGTGTGTGTGTGTGCATGTGAATATGTAAATATAATTATAAATATATACATATATGTATGTAAAATGATTGGAATGCTCTCCATTCTCCCACCCTATATGTATATATATAAATATGTATGTATATGTTTACATCTGTGTATATTCATAGATATATTTAAATATTTCTATGTATACACAAACATATACATACATACAAGCAACCTTCACACTATCATATACATGTGTTTGTGTTATTGAATCCTTAGTCATTGTAGATGTGTCCTATATATTTCTGTACATATGTGGAGGGTTCTAGTGTGCAGATTCACTTTTGGCATACTCCTTGTTGTTAAAGATTACTTTAATTCTCCCATCCGACCCATGAATGACTAGAAGCTATGCATACCCTTCCCTATTCTCTTATACAGTGTGATTGTTGAATACCTGAAATCTCGCAATAGATGGTAGAATTTCAGCTTTGTGATGATGAGAAGGAAATTAGATTGTACAGGGCTATTCAAAATGAATGAACGGATTTCATGATACAATATTTTATTGGCTACAAAACTCCAACTAAGTTACTACTCATAATTAAGTTTTATTTCCTGTCTTACAAGTATTCAGTGTTGCACCTGATTTGAGCTTTTTGAAATAAAAAGCGATGGATTGGTTGAAAAAGATACCCAAGACCTTTGTGAAATCCCCAGGCGTGTGATTTTTTGTTTATGTAAAAGATCACATTTACGTTTCACTGCTACCCACTCACTTCGATAACTTTAAAAATGAAATAACATCAGCAATCAACCCAGTGGATCTGAAGGGGGGGGGGGGGCGAAATTCTCTTATCACCTTGATGTTACAGGTGGTGGCCACATTGAACTCTTGTAAGACATTAAATAAAACTTGATTAGGAGTAGAATATTTGACTTGGCTAGAGTTTTGTACTCAATAAATATTGTGTCATGAAATGGGTTCATTCTTTTTTAATAGCCTTGTACTGTATGTAGTGAGCTCTACAATGCAGGAAATGTTACAGTGATTAGCTTCATGAGCTCGAATCCATTGCTGTCTGTTATAAAGCAGCTATAGAGGAATGGGGGAACATTACTTAAATTAAAAAAAATTCTGAAGCATTAGTTATTCCAGTTTAAAATGTTATTGAAATTATTTTTCCTCATTTAGAATTGATATAGGTGGCAAACTTTTAACGAATCACCTGAAAGAAATTATATCGTATCGCCAACTGAATGTCATGGATGAGACGTATGTCATGAACCAAGTGAAAGAAGACGTTTGTTATGTTTCCAATGATTACTGGAATGACTTAAAGATTTGTCAGTGAGTAATATTGCCTGTTTTTCACTTTGAAGTTGTTCACTGTCAATGAGCCATTGTTCACTTGAATGTCATTTGAATTATTTATAACTTCAAGTTGCTTGTTTTTATTCTTTTTAATTTTATTAGAGTTTAAATAATTTTAGCTGTCAGAAATTTAATAATTATTAATCATCCAAATTTATAATTTTGTTGTGACCAAAAAAAAATGACAATTTTTTGCAACCTTTTTGTTTTGTTTGGGAAAGTGCCTTTTCTATGTCATTAATGGGATACATATTTTTTGTTCAAAAACAGGCAAGTATGATTATGCACACTATATATCAAACGCTAATCTTAATCTTTGAGTTACGAATTATAAGTTAAGTTGTTGTTGATAAATTTATTGATAGTTTGGAAATTCATATTTTATAATTATTTATTAATTACTTTTTATATTTAGAAATCGAGACAAGGAAAATACTGTTGTTAAAGATTACGTGTTACCTGATTACACTGTTATCAAGCGAGGGTATGTGAGATCAGTTGAAGAAACAAGCAAGCAACCAAAAGATGCTGTTGAACAGGTGTGGGTTATTTGTAGAAGCATTCAGTATCCTAAAATAAGGAAACTGTGAACTTTTTTTTATAATTTTTGCCTTAAAGGGACTGGGACAGATGGAAAACATAAAAATTTTCATTATAAATAACTTCAGTATTTTCCAAACACACTATTACCTGGTCAAAATATTATATTTATTGACACTAGACTTCATTGTTGTTATATTACAGTAAAAAAATCATCTATAATTTGCAATATTATAATGTGCAAAAGGAATAAAAAAATTGTTTTCGGACAACAGTTTTTTGACACATGTTCACATGTAGGAACACTTAAATTTTTTTTCTTCTATGTAGAATTGCTTCAACTCTACATAAATATGTAAATCTAAATAAAAACTTTCAAGTAAGCCTATTTTCATTGCAATGTGAGGAGTTTATATTTTATGAAAAAATTTTGAATACAAATAAGTAAACCTGAAAAAAATAACCAATTTTTAAACAAAGTCTACGAAAAAATGTTGGAGGTTAAGTTTACTTGGTGCACTTTTACTGGAGAGTATTATTAAACAAAATTTTGCATTTGTGGAATGGATAAATTTCTTTTAATGTACCTAAATATTAAAAAAATGCAAAAAATCTAATATTAAAATCTTGATATTAAAATTTAAACTTAATATTAAAAACTTTTAATATTTAAAGCATTTTATGCTCCAAACCTATATATATATTTGGAATCAGAAAAGCACCCTCTATTTTTAAAATCAAAAAGGGGAAAAAAACTTTTTGGAAAATATCCAGTTCCCGTAAACAATATGTATCATCTAACACGTCTTTAGAAAACATAGTAAAAATGCTTTAGTTGTAGAAAAAAAATTCTAAAATATCTTTCTTTGACAAATATTTATTAATAATTGTAAGTTTTCTAGCTGTATAGGTGTTTTTTGCTTTGGTCTGCATGATCATCAAATTTTCAAGATCATTTGCTGCCTAAAATGTGCATAAGAAAATTCAACAGTTCTGTAACATATAATTCACGGAATAAAACCAAACTTGTTGAGTGTTGTTTTTAACAAAAGACCCATAAAAAAAGAAGAAAAATCATCAATTTTTATTCAAATTAATTTTTAGTTGTAATATTAATTTCCTTGCACAGCTTTCCTTTATTTTTTGTTTTTGTTATGCTAAATCGATCAAAATATTGTGCAAAATAGATGATTTTCTATTTATGCATGTGGTAAAACCTGTACTATATTACCTTTCTTGATTAATTTTATATTGTATCCATGTATGTACATAATATTATTATTCAGGTTTTAACCTTGTAGCATATACATTTTCTTTATTGTCATTAAAAGTTGCACACAATTTGATCTGAAAACAGTTTTGTGATTTAGTTTAGTAAATTTAATTTCTTTGTTGTTGTTAACTTTTTAAAGGCCGGTTTACATTGCATCTGGAGCATTGTGTTGTATTGCTATGTTGGTACTGAGATTGTTGACATGACTTGGGATTGGTTTGATGTATCATGTGGTCAATGAATTGAGCTCTGTGATTGGTTAACATTTTTAATGCTGATACTGCATAACCCACCAGATTCAGTGTGAACAGGCTTTTAGACTCTTGTATTGTAAATGTGAGAAATCAAAATTGATTCAATGAGTGCTTTTTTATTTTTATTTCTCTTTTTTCCATAACAGGATCACATCTTGTTGTTTTTACATTAGTAAAAAGTTTTGGGATTTTTCCCTCATTTAAATGCTTCCAAGTTTGGCAATATATTGTATACAAGTTGTGCCCATAAAGTAACTGAAAATTTTTTTATAAATAAGAAAAATATTACTCACCTTCAAATAAATTTATCTCCTTCAAAATAATCGCCAAAGGAGTCTATACAATTTTTTCAACATTTCTTCAAGTCATCAAAATACTTAATATCCAAGACGTTTCCAAATCTCTGTCCTTTCATGGTCATCTTAAGCTTCGAAAAAAGGAAAAAATTAGCTGGCGATAAGTCGGGAGAATATGGTGGGTGATTTATCATTGCAATTGAATCCTTAGCAAGATATTGTTGTACAGAAATTGCTGTACGGGGCATAGCATTATCGTGTAAAAGAAACCATTACCCAGAATCGAACAGTTCCTTCCTAACTCGCCTTTATCCTGTTTTTTAATTGAAAAAGCACCTCCTTGTAAAAATACTGATTAATTGTTTGATTTTCAAGAAGAAATTCGTGGTGAATAAGTCCTTTGTAATCAAAAAATACAATCAGCATTATCTTAGTCTTTGATTTTGACATCCGGGCCTTTTTTTTACATGAGAGAGGACAGTCCTTTCCACTGTGCACTTTGTCTTTTTGTTTATGGGTCGTATTGTAGACACCAGGTCTCACCTCCTGCTCCACTTTAAGGAATTGTTGTCCTGTTGTACAGTAGTCAGCAAATCTTCACAGCAAGCTATTCTGTCTTCTTTTTGCTGTTCTGTCAAAATCCGAGGTACAAATCAAGCACAAACTTTTTTCATTTTCAGATTTCCAATTCAAATTAATCTGCAGCTTTCTTTGCTTATCTCAAGCATGTCTGAACGTTACTGAGTTGTTACTTATTGCCAGCTGATTTTTGCCTTTTTCCGAAGCTTAAGATGGCCATGAAAGGACAGAGATTTGAAAAGTCTCGATATTAAATCAAATATTTGGCGCATTTTGTGAACGGTTAGTTCCAACGCCTATAAACAGTGTTTTGATGACTTGAAGTAACATTGGAAAAATTGTATAGACTTCTTTGGCAATTATTTTGAAGAAAATAAATTCATTTGAAGATGAGTAATATTTTTCTTATTTATAAAAAATTGTCTGGTTACTTTCTGGATGCACCTTGTATTTGCCTTTTTTTTAACCCCTTAATGTATAATTTTTGTATTAATTTGGGTAAAACAGTATAAAAACAATTATCAGGCAAAGAAATTATTTATATGGTATTTTGGGTTCCAACAGAAAAGATTTGCCACGGGAATTGACTACCAAAAAAACTAAAAACGCAGAATCTTTGGCATTTCAAAGAAAAAAAGTTATGATAATGGAAGTGGCATGGCGAAAAGAAATTTGTCTCTAGTCAACAGTGAATAAGCTAACCCAGAAAAAGTACCAAATGTGAAGAAAGATAAAGAAGAAAATGCAAAAATAAAACTGAAATTAGCCAATTGTTGCTGCTTTGTTTTGATAGTGTGCCATAATAAGTTTTTATTATTCAGTTATAAGTGAACAAGACAATAAGGATTCCTGTGACGTTTACAGACCTCAATTCCTAGAATAAAAGCAATTCGACATTGAACGTGATATAAACAGACTACAGGTATTTGGATCAAAACAATTGAATATTAAACGTAACAGAAACGGAGCTGTCTTATTGGAATGAACATAAAAGAATGGTGCCCATGATATTTACAGAGCTGCACAATTCTGCAAGTAAATGTCACCTGTGTATATCTTGGAACTATGCATTAAGTGGTTAAAGAAATAATTGTTCTTTTTGATACTACTTCAATTCTGATGATATGAAAATATTTTTTTTTAATTGTAGGTGAATATATTTATGAAATCTGTCTTTTAAATTATAACTTTTCTCCTTGTAGTAATTTATTTGTATTAAAAAATTATATATTTATACCTGCTTACAATAGTTATTTTTCTTTTTCGGATAGTAATTTAATTCTAATGAATTTTAATATTTTTCCTTTCATGTAATATTCTGTTTTTGATTAAGTTGCTAAATATTTTATTTATGTAATTATTTTAACTTTAGGTATCCTTCTGTGTTCAGAATACATTTTTGTTGTTGTTGTTTCTAATGTCCCCTGGCTGGAAGTATTCCAGGCCAAGTTCATGCAGGCTATCAGGCTGAGGCTCAGGTTTATAATGACACCACAAGGGTCTGAGTTCAATTGAGCCAGGTGCTACCTCCATTTGGACTGACATTTGGGAAATTGTACCCTCTCTGACCTCACCAGAGGGACTTTCCAGTCTATGGTTTTAACGTGCCCATATCTGGCCTAGACATGGAGGTATTTAATGCTTGTTGGGATTTGATCCAAGCACTCTCAACACCAAAAGCCAACATGCTACCACTAGGCTACCCCAGACCTCATACTTTAAAAAAAATAAATAAATAAACCTATTACCCCCACAAATTTTTTTTCTCAGTTTGATGTCAAGCCTATAAAATGAAACAAATAAATAAAAAAACTTTTTCTAAGTAAATTATTTTAGCGAGTATAAATTTTGATGACTTATTAATGAATCTCTTATGAGGGAAGCAATCTATAAAATAACTTTGTAATTATTTTGAATTTTTATGTAAGTACAACCCTTTTTTGTCTTTAGTATAGACTATTATCTAATACATATTTTGATTAATAAAGAAGATGTGGTTATTTTTGAGTGTTTTTTTATCAATTAGTAAAGAAGAATAGAGATGTATTTTCCTAAAATGTCATGTAAAAGAATTTTAATAGACTGCCATAAGTCCAATGATACAGCATGCTTTGTGGAAACAAAAACATTTAGAGTGAGAGCTTCCCTCATCGTACAATTTTTAACATTTGACATATTTCGTTTTTGATGATAAAAATGCTATATTTCCTAAATATTTATTGTTGAGTGAAAAATAATTAATTCATAAGGTTATACAATACCTTACAATGTGCATTTTGTATTCATGTGGTGGCACTAAGCTAATTGAAATGCTATTTTAAATTTCTGAAATTTATTTCTAGTTCATTCGATTGAATAACGAAAGGTTTCAAGTTCCTGAACTTTTATTTAGTCCATCCGATGTTAACATTCCTGAGATGGGAATTTGCGAATCAATTCACCACTGCATACAGATTAGTCCAGAAGAAGTGCAGCCTCACTTATATAAAAATATTCTCCTCTCTGGTGGCAACACCTTCTTCCCTGGCTTTAAAGACAGAGTGTAAGAGCTTTTCCTTCCTTAAGCTGTAAACAATTTCAAAGGAAATTATTATCCTATGTGTTTTGACTTAAACATTGTTCATTTTATCTTTTTGATGATGTCATATTCAGACTTTTGAACTGTTTCTTTGCACTTATTTTCTGTTTATTCTTAACATGTTGTAGAAAAAATTATGAGAGTTATAAATTAATCTGAAAATTGTTGTTGTTCAGTTACTGATAATGATGTTTCCATTTATATAAATATCTGAGTGACAGTTTTCTAAACTTGTCTCTATCATTCATAGGACAAGAGAAGTTCGTTCATTGTGTGATGATTTATTTGACATCAATGTGACATTACCTGAGAAGTAAGTTTGCAATAAGATTTTTTTCAGTTCTCTGAGTGTTAAATGAGTCGCTCACTTACCAAATCGATTAAGTCCATAAAATAAAAAGCAGAGAAAAGTGATAAAAGGATAAATTTCTAAATTTTTTAAATTCCTTTTGAAAATATAAATTCAAATAAACATTGTAGACTGTATTACTGCAGATACAACTTTTATCTAATGACATATAAAATGTATAAGATAGAATATTCTTTGAGTCATTGTTGTTATTATTACAATTTTTGCATGACTAAGAGAGTGAATCAATTTGGAAAATAATAACATCAAACTTAGTCTTAAAATTATTTTTTAACAACAGAAAAAAAATTAAATAATTTGTTAATAATTCACAAGTACTCCTGTGGCAGATAGACTGTCACCGACTCATTTATTTTGTCTTTTGTAATGAAACAACATTAAAATGATTTACCATTATCAAGTAATTGCTTCTGCATTTGAATTGGATTATTGTTACAATTTACATGAGAGTATGGAGTTAACTGGATTGGCTTCTGAAATTAGTTACTTAGTATTAGATTACCCCCACACAAAAAAATGGCATTGAGTGGTGTTAATCCTTATTATTTGAGAAATTTATTATGAATATCAAAAGTTAGGCATCAATCAAGTGCTTTGACAGTCAAATTTAAAAAATTCAAAAAGTGGACTTTTATTTTATTGATTTGGCCACATTTGGCTTGTGAATGATTCAAATATTATTTAACATTAGGGCTTGTTCAGTCCTTAAGAATGGGGAAGCCTGCCAATAATTAACTTGCTGACTTAATATTTAAGTTATTTATTCTTTATTTAAAACTCGGATCATAAATGGTCAATTTGAGTAAAAGCTTGTTGAAATAATATTAAGGGGGAAAAAAAGCATTATAGCTTGAAACAAGCCAACATAAATATTAACATACTACTTTAAAATTGCATAGAAGTACTTGTTAATAATACCTATAATATAAAACTCATAACATAACATTGCATCCACTTAACACCCCCTAAAATATGCATGGTAAAAATCCTTTCATATGCAGCAAGAACTTTAAACATTAGCATTAATAACACAATACAATCCAGTTTCTCGAACAATGACTGTTGTTATTTTGTATTCATTAAAATGATACTATCACTAATTACCTATATATGTGTATGTTATGGCCAATGTCCGAAATCCGTCCACTTCTAGCATTGGCTAAGTCACCAGGCCAAAGCCCAAAATAATCAAGAATTTATGACTCCTTCATGCAATGGTTGGTCAATTTGCGATGCCCCTGACAATCAATGGCCAGTTTGTTAATTGTCCAAGAAAAATTGTCTTTTTCTCTGTGATTTTTTTCTAGTTTGACTAAACTAAAGGGATTTTTACAGTGGTAATAATGAGTTAGAACTGGTATGATCAAGTTCCATAACTGCATGATCCAGCTCTGCATAACTTCTAGCTTTGGCACTTTATCTTGGACAATGCACAAGCTTGCTACTGATTGTTGGGCACATTGTGAATTTTGCCTGCCAAGTGACTTAGCCAATACTAGATGTGGCCAGCCATATCATGAATTGGTCAGACTTTGGACGTAACATACGAGGCGGTGAAAGGCAAAGTGGTGTAAGTCAGTAAGTCAAGTGGTGTAATTCCACTATAAATTGAACAAATTATAATTCATAATAATTATTATAATATTGCAAATAATAATTATTTGCAATTCCACAATAAATTGAACATGGAGATTATATTTTTGCCCTCAAATACAAAAAGTTGAAAATATGACTTACACCACTTTGCCTTTCACCGTCTTATATATATATATTCATATATACATGTATTTTCATTTGCTTACCTCTACATGATTCAAATCTTCCACATTTGAGCACTGTTCCTTAGTAATACAGGACTGTGGGTGTAATATAAAAAAATTGTGATGTAGTTATTGTAACTAAGAATATGACCTTGCAATATTCTTATTCCAGCCCTGTGACTTATGCCTGGGAAGGAGGTGCTCTGCTCTCACAAGATCCTGAGTTCCCCAAAATGATTGTGACAAGAAAGCAATTTGAAGAACACCGTCTTTCGTTTTGTCTTGATAAATTTGACGTATGACCCCAGAAAGTTTCATTTCATTTGTAGTTTTCTAACAAATTGAATTTCATGAATGAAACAATAATATTGATAAATTTAATACAGTTTTAGCTAAAAATAATGAAGCACATAGCTTCCTTGTTCCCTCAAGCTGTGAGACCAAAGGACTGGGAATTTTAGCATCTTGTGGCCTTGCTCGAACTATAATTATGAGTATCTGACTGTCTGCAGGAAAATTTTAATATCTGTCTTGGAACTCATAAACAGACAATCATTTTAATAATTTTCTTCTGAAATGATGTATGAATTTTTGTATGTCTCTGTACCAGAGGTAAAAGGCACTAAGTCAGGATTACTAAATTTTACAGGAGGACTAAAGTGCTCTTTACCTTGATACAATAATGGGATGTGGTGCCATTTCCATTTGGTTAAATCGCTTTCTATAGAAGAGTACAAATGAGTGCTTTGCACCACTGATAACAGCAAAAAATATGTAAGAATAGTGTTAAATTTCTAATTGTAAAAAACTAGACATGGTGCCTTTCACCCCCAACACATTGATATGTGAACCAATGTGCTAACCTATTTGTATCGTGCAAACTGCAGTTTTAATACATTAAATATATGTATATACATATATGAATGAACAGCCTTAGTGTAATTTGAACAAGGTAAATTGAACACAATTTAAATTCATCTATAAACCAATAAACCTTTATCTTGTAAACATAATGAAAAAATAATTCCCTTATACAAAATATATAAAATGACAAACAAAAGTCAATGAAAATATATAGATAGAGGATAGACATTGGCAGTATCTTGCTCACAGAAAAAGTTAAAAAATGTCTATGTCTTTTAGATGTAAATGTTGGCAACAAAAATGAGGTTGTTGGTGATAATACTGCACCCCTGTCGATACACTGAATGAATTGATATTGCAAAATTTTTCAACCTTGATATTTTTCACACCATGCTCTTGCATAGATTTCCTAAAAAATATATAACATTTATGAGGCCTAATACAATATTATAGAAAGATAAATTATATATATATACATACACACACATATTTAACAATTGTGTTAAAATTTTTCTAACATTTGCTTAATGTACAAATGCATACACACATGTATATACATATATGCCATTGAGAAGTATCACTATATATATATATATATATATATATATATATATATATATATATATATATATATACATACAGGGCCGTTCCTAGGGTAGCTGCCGCCCGTGTGCGAGAATAATTTTGCCCCCTCCCCCCTCATACCGTATAGATTAATTGAAATTTCTCTGAAATATTTTTACCTTAAATGAAACAACAAATTACAAAAAATATTATAAATTCAGTTTATTTTTTCAATTTTACAACCTAACTTAATAATTATTAATGTATTGATATAATAACCAAATGAATGTGTTATATTAAATACATACAACACATATCTATTAATACATATACTTAATAAGACAGTCAAAAAGCTTAAATCTTAGCTTTTCTTGCCTTTTTTAATGCAAATTCTGTTATAATATCTGATACATCTATATCTTCCGAAATATCTATTATTAGCATCAAAAAGGACAAGTCTGAAAGCCTTCCTTGTCCCATTGTTGATCTCAAATAATTTTTATTATTATTTTAAGTTTTGAAAAGCTTCTTTCCCCGCTAGCCACAGTCACAGGTAATGTTAAAAAAATTCGTAGGGCAATCACTAAATTTGGAAACAGATAGATGAGGTTACTTGTAAATAGATATTGAATCACATTTAACACGTTCATTTCAGGGGAAATAAAGGATGCAATGTTGTCAATTTCATTGCATAAATCTTCAGCTATAATATCTTTTTCATTTTTAAATGGATCGTGTAACATACTTTCCACAGATTTACATTTTGTAGACCTATTTGATGTATCTGTTTAAAGGAAATTATTTAGGTCGTTGAGAAAATTGAAAACTGTGTGATATTGTTTTATTTGTTCGAACCTTTCTTCTACTTTTGATAATGCAGTGTCCAATATTACAAGGTAAAAATTAATTTTGAATTGGTCTTCTGGATTTTTTGGAGCCTCATCTTTACATTCGTAGTCAAATAAACGTTTCTTTTGTTCGGGGTCTAACAATGTTAACCAGAGGAAATGAAGGGTCGCATTCGATATCTTCTGCAATATTTTCTGCCTCTTCTAAAATATCACTAAAACCTTTAACTGACCTAATATTATATAAATATGTTTTGGTTTGCTCTGACATTAAAATAATATTTGGTAGTATAGCATCCGATTACTACATAGCTTTACTTACGATAATATTTTTTGTTAACACGTTATACCGTGTAATAATGGAACAAATAAAATTAAACGACTTAATTTTCAAAAGTAATGAATTTGCCATGTTTCTAGATTCAGAGTCTCGTATTTTCAAAATAGAGGGTATATAAAGAATCATATATTTTTGTTAGATTGTATCTAAGAACTTTTAGCATATCTATTCTGCTTTCCCATCTAGTATCTGATAGGGGTTTAAGCGTTAAAGTTGGGATTTCATTTTTTAAGACCTTTCAACGTTTAGTGGATGCGGAGAAGAAAACGTATAGCTCCAGTACAATTACAATAAAGCTTGTTATTTCTAAAGATGCTTTTGCAACGTCATTAACAGCTAAATTTAAACTATGGGCCGCACAAAGCACATAAAAAGCTCTAGGGTTTAAAGTCAAGAACTTTTTTTTGTAAACCATTATCGTGACCCTTCATATTCGCACCATTATTATAACCCTGCCCCCTTAAATCCCCCAAACAAATGTTGAGAGTCTCCCAAAAGTCTAATAAAAAATTAGTTAAACCCTGTCCTGTCGAATCTGATATTGAAATAAATCCCCAAAAATGCTCCCTAATTTCTATTTGCTTTGATTTATTATTTAACTGATTTATTTTGCTTTGATTTTTTATTTAAGCGAGTATTTTCCTGCAACCTGACAAAAACTGCCCGCACCGACGCGATTTGATGGGATGATGGGTTCAAACGTGTTAAATCAAAAACGAACAATGTATTTCCCAACTGGTTGCGACATGGAGTAGCGCTTTTAAAACCAATGTGGTTTTGTTTATTGAAATTTCTCCATGGCCGAATTAAATTATCATTAAAATATAGGCATTCTTGCTTCGCTAAATAAAAACGAAGTCTTAATTTAATCAAACACATTGGATTATATATAGAGACACACAGAGTTACAAAACAAAATCACAATAAAAATAACATAACGGGAATGCAATTGGTCTGACATGACCTCACCCTAAGACAAAATCTCCCAAAATAACCTTGTTTCAACATTTTTCGCGCGCAAACCTCCTCACATCCGGCATGTGCCGAATAAACAAAAATTCCACTAGATCAGCTATGTCCTGTAGACACTGGCTTCGAAAAAGCGATAAATGTAATACGTAACGTCACTTCCGCTTCTGTGTCCAAACTGTTTATTTCCAGTTATACTTGTAAAATGCATTTTTAACTCTAAGTAGTTACATAGTATAATGATAGTATTTTTATATTGATTATTTTACTAATGAATCAGTTTCAAATTTTTTTTATCCGGGCGGCTGACTTCCCACCCGTGTGCCCCGCACCCCTGGCACCCCCGGGTTGGAACGGCCCTGTATATATATATATATATATATATATTTAATGATAGATAATATACCAAGAGAAGCTCGCTATGTAAGTGTAAAAAAGGTTTTTAACATAATAGTCAAAACTGTGAGGACTACTTAACTGATTGAGCAAAATAATAGCACAGTCATCGAAAAAACAGGACTGAACTTTTTCTGAAATTATTTCCTTTCAATTTCACAATATTAGACCACATACATTCCTTACACTGGAATTATTTAGTCATACAAACTGAATTAAATTTTGAAGAGTAGAAGTCATTTAATGTGTGGTGCAATTTCAAGTGGAATAATTTTTTTGTATTATGTAAAATTGCAGGATTGGTTATGACTATAAATATCATATAAAGTCCTTATTGTTTTTTCTTCACCTTTTTCCAAAATTTATAGTGACAGCTTTTTCTTTACGTAAATAGTAATCTTAACGTGGTAATTTAAATTGTATTTCCAATTTTTAAATACACACTATATATATACATATGGATACACACACCACTTGATTTAAGAATATCACAGTTAACAAAATGTCAACTTTGATCGCATGCATTTGCTAGATCTTTAATGTCAACTAGACAAAGTAACAGATTTAAGGTAAGGTTCTAAGTAATAGATTTAAGGTAAGTAAAGCTGAATGAATAAAAAAAAATGAGCAGCAATGAAGTGTGAATCTTTAAATAAAAAAACTCATTTATGGAAAATGAGTTGAATTGATAAATATAGGGGATATATATATATAATATACATATAAATACATATATATATATACACACAAGGTGCAACAATTAATAAATGAGACTGACGCTAGTATGAATGCGTTCAAGCATGACTGACCATGACGATGCATGTTAGAAGTAAGAACAAGTATTAACCAGTTTGAACAAATTAAGTTGTAGACGCATCACGTGCCTTGTACTTTAACTTAATTCGGTCATTAAGTAACATTCCAATGTGTAATATGGAGCAAAAGGTAAACATTAAGTTTTGTTTTAAAATTGGAAAAACTGCTACTGAAAATTACAACTTGATAAAGCAAGTATATGATGATGATGCACTATCTCGTGCATGTGTTTTTGAATGGTTTACGAGATTTCGTGATGGCTGGGAGGAGTTGAAACACAAAGAGCACACAGGACAACCGAAAACAGTTCAAACACCCGAAACGATCGAAAAGGTGAG
Source organism: Dolomedes plantarius (assembly GCA_907164885.2). Taxonomy (NCBI): domain Eukaryota; kingdom Metazoa; phylum Arthropoda; class Arachnida; order Araneae; family Dolomedidae; genus Dolomedes; species Dolomedes plantarius. The sequence goes on along the minus strand of OU015498.1, from coordinate 176,446,487 downwards.
TGAACTTTTGTTAAGTGATTGGCGAATGAACCTGAAAATGATGAAAGAAGTCTTGAACATTAACCAAGAAACAATTCGCCTAGGTTTTACAGCATCATTTGCCAACGAATACAGCCATAATTTCAAGAAAAAGTTAGTTGGTTCTTGCTGCATGATAATGCCCGGCCACACACAGCAGGTCTTGTCAAAAAATTTTAGCCAGTAAAGGAATTGTGGAGCTTTATCACCCTTCCTATTCCCTAGATTTGTCTCTATCAGACTATTTCCTCTTCCCGAAGGTGACAACAAGTCTGAAAGGACACAGATTTGAGAATATAGAGGGCATAAAAAAAGAACGTGACTGCCAAACTTGGAAGGGTGAAGACAGCGGATTTTAAAGCATGTTTCCAAAACTTGCATGAACGCTGCTGTAAGTGTGTAGCCTCAGAAGATAACTACTTTAACAAATACAAGACACATTCTGGCAAAACTGTTTAATAATTTTCAGATTCCTCCAATCTCATTTATTATTTGTCGCACCTTGTGTATATATATATATATAAAATAGTTAAACACTTATAGGTACACATATGTGCCCTTGATTATGAAAGTAACTACTTTCATAATCAATAATTAAACTTCATATAATTAAACTTCCCCTATAAACGGCATCCTACAGCGCAAATGGGTGAATGGAATGCAACAAAATTTTGTATATGGGCTATACACGAGATGCGCTCACAGAATTTTGGAGAAAAAAAATTTTAGTTCCAAAATGTCCACCAGAGGGCGCCTTTTCGGGAAAAACATGAAATTTAATACAATAAACGACCAAAAAGGGATACAGAAACAATATTAACATTCATTGACTAGTTTCTGATCACCTTGTCATCGAACCACATTAAATAAAGGTAAGGAAATAAATAACAGTACGCCTTTGGTGTTTGAGAAAAAAGACAGTTGAGTTTGCAGAAACAGGTAGAGATTATGACGAAATGAGCAGTTGTCAATTGTGTTCAGGATGATGTAAGGATAGGTGCTGAATCTGACAACCATCAGTCACCTGCAAAGTTTGAAGGCGATGGACAGTGTGTTCAACAGCAGATCGTAACGGATCAGTTGTGATGCTTCGCACATGAAGCGTGATGTAAGGAAAACATTAACCTTTCCTTACATTGTCCTGGACACTATTAACAACTAGCTCCTCTTGTGACATTACGTCATAATCTTTACCTGTTTCTGCAAACTCAACTGTTTTTTTTTCTTCTCAAACAGCAAAGGTGTATTGTTATTTATTTCCTTACCTTTATTTAATGTGGTTCGATGACGAGGTGATCAGAAACTAATCAATAAATGTTAATACTGTTTCTGTATTCCGTTTTGATTGTTTATTGTGTTGAATTTCATGTTTTCCCCGAAAAGGCACTCTCTGGTGGACATTTTGGAACTAAATTTCTTTTTTTTTCAAAATTCCGTGAGCGCATCTCGTGTATAGCCCACATACAAAATTTCGTTGTATTCCGTTCACCCGTTTGTGCTGTAGGATGCCGTTTATAGGGGAAGTTTAATTATAACCACCGGTATATATTATATATATATATAGATATGTGTGTTTGTGGGGGGGGGGGGGGGGACATACAGCCAAAGTCTGGCCATTTCTAGTACTGGCAAAATCACTTGGCCAAAGCCCAAAATAAATGAGAACTGAGAACTCCTTCAGACTAAACTAAAGGTATTTTCACAGTGGTAAGAATATGAGTTAGAATTTATTATGATCAACCCCAGTTACTGCATGATCTAGCTCAGCAAAACTTCTGTCTTTGGCTGGCTACTTTTTCTTGGATAATTCATCAACTGGCCATTGATTATCAGGTGCATCGTGAATGGGCCAACCACAGCCTGAAGTAGTTATAAAAATCTCAATTATTTCTGGCCTTGACCAAGTGACTAAGCTAATGCTAGAAGTGGCCAGCCATTTTGCAAATTGGCCAGACTTTGGACTTTGCTAAAACATATATACACACACACACATATATATATATACACACACATACATATCTAATTGTGGCAAAATATAATTTGCTCGAGTAGTAAGATCCTGCAAAAAAGAGAAGATACTTATCCTTGATACAAGGAGCAAGATAAAATCTCCCAGATTTCAATTTACATTACAAAATTATGAATCCCTTACTTTGCTTCTGTGTAAAGACGATCTGATGCTCTAGGGGCAAAAAAGTGGAACAAGTGCAAATACTTGAGCTGAAAGTAAAAATTACACAAACTTTCAATAAAATACTTTGCTTGAAATTGTAATAATAAGCAAGATACACATAACAGTGACCATTTTAAATACAAGTATGTCAATACGTTTGAAAATTGAAGTAACTAAGTTGTACTAATTTTTTGATGGGAAATTCTGCTTTAGGTAGAAAGATTAACAAAACAGTAGGAAACTATGTTCGACTAACTTATCAATCCTGATGGAAATAAGGGTTTATATACCAAGGCTTGAAACAGATTTGAACCAAAATGAAAAGTTCTGATTGAATTGGTTTTTGTGAATAATTTTATTTATTTATCCACTTGAAACCATTATTTTGGAACAGATCTGATTTTGCTGCTGAAGATTTTGATCATTCCAGATATTACATCTGTCTGGAGCAATTCTTTGCTCCCTTTGTTTTGAGCCGGAACATAAAATATCTCTCATAAAAGATTTGGCTCCTTTTCTTCTTTCAGCAAATTTTAAAAAAAGTAAATCATTCCATTATGACTGAAATTTTTAACATTTGGAATTTCCAAGAAACTTAATAAAAAAATTTGTAATTAATATATATATATATATATATATATATACTGAAGAGCCAAAACATTATGACCATCCCGACACTTTGCATCGAACTCATGTGGATGACGTGAAGGGCACGTGATCAACTACTTGAGGTGTTTAACTGCTGTTGAGGAGTCTGGGGAATCATTCTTGCCCTTTCCTGTGAATGTGATGGGAAAGGCTGCTGATCTAAGTGACTCTGATAGTGAGCAGATTGTAATGGCCCAATGGCTCGGAACGAGTATCTCCGAAACTGCATGACTTGTGGCTTGTTCACAACCTGCCGTTCTTAGTAGTTATGCAAAGTAGATGAATGGTGGTGAAACAAGCAGCAGACGCCATGGTGTTGGACGTCCACGCATTATCAAGAAAAAAGGACGTTGGAGACTGTCCCACTTGGTGAAGAAAAATCAGTGCCAGACAGTGGCTCAACTGACAGCCCAATACAATTCAGGTCCAAGTAGAATTATTTTGTAGCACACAGTTCATTGGTCACTGTTGGATATGAGACTACACAGCAAACATCCCATTCATGTGTCCCCTCTGTTGACCAAGTGTCATCGCCTACTACGCCTACATTGGGCCTGGGAACATTGTGACTGGACCATGGATCAGCAGGAGAGAGTTGCCTGGTTGGATGAATCATGATTCATCACGTTGATGGCCAGTCAGGGTACACCGTCTTCCAGGCAAACAGTTTCTCCACCAATGTACAGCAGGTCATACACAGGGAGGTGGGGGTGGTATTATGCTTTGGGGGACGTTCTCATGGGTGTCTCTGGGACCCGTGGTTGTGGTAGAACAGACCATGAACTCTGCGGACTATGTGAACACCATTGTGGAACAGAAGACAGTTGTACCCTTACATGGCATCTGTCTTTCCAACTGGAAATGGAGTCTTCCAGCACGAGAACACTCTATGTCATAAGGCTCAAATTGCGCTGGAGTGGTTGCAGGAACATAATGCTGAATTTCAGTTAATGTCCTCACCACCTAACTCGCCGGATCTTAATCTGATAGAGCATATTTGGAGTGTCATGGAACAGTAGCTCAGAGCTCAAAAGGCACTACGTCGGAATATCCTGGATTTGCATGACCGCTGCATGAACATCTAGTAAAATCTACCTTGGGCCATCAGTCAAGGACTTGTGGCATCCATGACAAAGCGGGTCGTAGCTGTTTTACAGGCTACAGGTGGGCCAAGACGTTATTAGGTGGTCATAACATTTTGGTTCTTCAGTGTATATATATATATATATATATTCTTAATTGGAGTGAAATTAGGAACAAAATTTTTTCATTCTAAACCTGATCAGTTCAGATGGATAAAAAAAAATAAAAATTCGATCCTTGAGATTCAATCTGCAAAGGAACTTTATCCTAGAGATTACTCTTTTTTTAGTTCTAGTTTCGATGGAAATCATTTCACCCTTCATATTTCTATTCAGTTTGGAGAGATTTATATAGGAACAAAAAGAGTTTGTTCTTTGGATAGATATCTTCAAGGCCTGGTTTAAACCCTTCTAATAGGCATTAAAAAAAAAAAAAGAATGACTACTACATATATGCCTAATATTTTGTTCTGAGTAACTTTCCAGTACTGCTCAATTAGAAAAGATATACATATTACATATAAATAAGGAAGTAATCACAAAATAACTGCAAATTTCTTTAAAACTTAAAAAATACAATCTTCCATTAAGTTCCATTAGCACAATGAAAACTTTTCAACTTTTAGAAAAGTCAGAAAATTAATAATTAGAACAAATTTTAAATCTGAACTAAGGTGCAAGATTGCAATTCTTGTTTGTAAATATTTATTCTTTTTTGCTTAATGCATTTATTATTGCAACACTCTGCTTTCCAAAATTATCCATAACTATTTTGATACAGTAATTTCATCATAACTATTCATGAAAAAAGTTATATCTCCCTACCATTTAAAAATAAATAAATTAGACAAACACAAAACGATGTTCTCAAAATGTTATTTTTATACATTTTCATGAAGTTATTTTTTCTTAAAATAATAAAGAAATACAACTGTTAGTATTTAAAAAAATAAATAAATATTATTCACTCTAGCAAACATATACAATTATAACAAAATGAATTTTCAATAAATAAATGAATGCTACATTATTGTGTAAAACTAATTTCTAAACTCTTCCAATAGTAAAATATATCCAGTGAACAAGCTGCAAAAATAATATATAATAAAATGAAACAAAATTACTTTTTTGATTCCTCTGATCACAGTTTGTTTATCAACGGGACCCTTTGATTGGGTAATGATGCATATGCCTTCGAGATTAACAGCTTCTCCAACCGCTGCCCAAAAGCGCTCAAACATCGGATAGAATTTGCCCTCATTAATCCTTGTTGGAAAGAACAAAAATACATAATCTGAATAGAAAAATATTTATCAAATACTAATGTATATAATAAAAAGACTGACTGTGATCTAGCTGAATATCCAAGCTTTGTGAGGAATTGCATGGCTACCATCAATTATGTCATTTGGTTAATGTCATTTAAATTAACTTTAATAATAAAGTGTTGTCATTACTGAGAGGAGTTTACTATGTAATTTAACGACCATGACTTGGCATTCAATATGGATTTAAGGTTATTTTATTTTGGGAATTTAAACCCCTATTTTAAAGGTTGGTTTTTTCCACAAAAAAATATTAGTATACACAAAGGACATAAGGAGAATCCCAACACAACATTTCAGCATCTTAGGCCCTATGGATCCAGAGATACAGTGATCAGTCAGGGAATGACAATTGGCTTTTATATTTGTAGATTTAAAATACAAAAAAGTAATACATTGGAACACATTTGAAAAAAAAATTGAATTTTCAAAATTGTTGAGCTCTTGTCGGATATATTTTTTTTCTTCTTATGGGGGCTTAAGTCCTTTTAATTGCATTAAAGTTTGAATTTTTAAAAAAAAGATTTTTGAGTGAGCACCTAGAGTCTAAGAGGACCCCCTACAAAATGCCAGCTTCCTAGACTTTATAGTTCCAGAGATACAGTGATCAGTCAGTGAGTGGTATTTAGCTATTATATATACAGATAGATGGATTTAAAATGGAAACACGTAATACACCTTTTAGCTTTGTCTGTTTTGGGCCAATTTGAATGAAGCTTGGTATGTTTATGTTTCTTGAGCCGTACTTTCATTTAAAAGCAATCTAGTTGAAATCTAATGTTAAACATGAATTTTAGATTTTTTTTGGTGTGTGTGTGGGTTGAAGCCCCTTTTAACTCTCCCTTTTTTAAAATGATTTCTTAGCAAGCACCTAGAGCACATATAAAATTTCAGTATCCTAGGCCTTATGGTTCCAGAGATACAGTAATCAGTCAATGAGTGGTATTTGGCTTATATATACAGTCAAACCTCGATATCTCGAACTTGAAGGGAGAGACAAAAAAATTCGAAATTTCGAAAATTCGAATTATCGAAAATCGCATGTTATCAATAGTAATAGAGAAAAAGAAGCTTTTTTACATACCTTTTCAAAAAGTAATCCATGTTTTTATTTTAATAAACACTATTTACAAAATTCTTTGAAAAAAGATTCAATTGTTGCTTGCTTCAAAGAAGAGTCTGAAATTTTATCTATTACACTTTCTAAGTGGACAATGGCTCTAAATGTTACCTATTTGGTTGACGTTCTTACCTGTTTGATTGACGTTCAACATATCTCCTCAAAACGTCCACTGCAAATAGTCCTTCTTTGTTTGTCACATTTTGTGGCAAATGCGGATTTTGTCGTCTTCTTCTGATAATATACAAGAAGCTTTCGTCTGACCGATGATGTCATTGTCCTCCCACTGACCACACACTATTACCGTATCATCTACGGCGACAAAGTCATTAAATTCCATGTTATCGAGGTGCATGAGCATGGAGGCATTAGCTTGAATGTAAGACAGCACAGGCATGCATTGACACCTGTAGTTTTTTTTTCTTTCACTCCTTGTTGCAAAGATAAGAAATTCTACAATCTTCTTGGAAGCCACCCACCTCTTGATTTTTGTTCCTGCCTTCATTTCCTGTTTTGTTAAAACCACCCCAACCCCTCCAGAAAGTAACCTTAGAGAATAAAAGGAGAAAAAATAAAAGAAAGGAACGATGGTCAATGCATATGCATGGCAACTAACTGAAAAGAGATAAGGAAACAATAAACAAGAATTTCAACTCCCCATCTTGGAGGGTCAAGAGAAGTTGTCATTTCATTGTGTTATCTTCCGTCTTTATATCCCTTCTTTTTAAAGTTTATGCAGGGTTTTACAACTGTAATGCATCATCGACGATAAATAGATAGATAGTACATTTGTTTGAATAGCTTTTCTATTTTTTAGAAATTTCTATTTTTTGGATATTAATTTTTGTTTTTAGAAAAACTTTTCTTCTCTATTTATGGAAAAAAATTCAAGTTATCGAGGGATGAGCCAAAAAAAATTCGCTAAATCAAGGTTTTTTAACATTGATTGCATAGGAAATTTGGAGGGAATTTTTATGTCTTCGAGATATCAAAAAATTCGCGAAATCGAGGTTCGAGTTAGCGAGGTTTGACTGTATATAATTTTTGTAAACGGTAGTAAAAAAATTTTTATTCAGAAAGGTTACTCACTTAAACACACGACTTCTAATACAAAATGTGAAAAAAGGAAAATTTAAATTGGTATCAAATGTACAGCTTGACCTTTATAGGTATGCTGTCAGTAAATCAGCTATTAATCCCTTAATGCACAGCTTTTTATTCATTTGGGTAAAAAAAAAACAATTTTTTTTCCTTGCATATAATTAAAACTTATGTTTATTTAGACTAGTTTAAGTTAAATAAACAATATCTCAGGATTTTAATTTAAATTATCGCACTGCTGCCGTGTTCTGACAGTACACCTTAATCTTTTATTATTAATTTATAAGCCAACAAAACAATCAAGATTCCCATGATGTAGATAGACCTCAGTTCCTAAAATAAAAGCAATCAAACATGACATAAACGGACTCGAGATATTTGGATCAAAACAATTTAATATTAAACGTGACACAAACAGAGCTGTCCTATTTGAATGAACATAAAGGTGCAGTGCCCGTGACTGCAAATAAACGTCACCCGTGTATGTCACGGAACTGTGCATTAAGCAGTTAAGGCTTGTGAGAACATATTTTTGATTTCTGGAAAAGTGTTTAAACCTTGCATAAGTTAACATTGAGCTAAGTAAATCCAACTGAGCTACTCCCCAGTAGCTTTAAACAGATGTCGAATCATAAGAGAAGTGTTGAGGAAATCTATATGAAGGTGAAAGAGTAAATAAATTCTCCTGTGTATGTCACGGAACTCTGTATTAAGCAGTTCATATGATGATTATACAGGAGTGATATTCCCTTTTGTGAAAACGAAAACTGTTTTAATTTTAAAACTAGTAGCACCAAAACTCAGCTTTTATGCCACACTAGAAAGTAATGCAAAATTTTGATCTTGAGAAAGATTTGAGAATTGAAGTTAAGTTTTGGTAACATAATTCTCTGAGAAAAAGTAATTATTAATTTACTAGATATTCATCTGCTACTGAATCGTTTGAGCCTAATGATATTTAACGGATAAATAGATCAAATACTTCAGGGATTTTGTTTAAAATGTCACTAAGGGGGAACACTAAAACTTCTTAAAAAACTGAGAATTCGCAGATTTCTCACAGAGAAGCTAATAATAAATACTTATCACTACTATACTTAAAATTTAGAATTGGTAAGAATTAAAAAGATGAAAGTCAAAATAAATTGCACATGGATGGTAATTACCTTATAAACCTCAAGTTTTTAGCTTTCTTCAGGAGATAAATCACATCATTTGTATAGAGACAAATTTTCTTAGGAGCAATTGATATGAGTGATAAGCTCTGTAACTGCACACATGAGTCAGCAACTTTTTGCAGAAAATTACAAGTACGAAAAACGAGAGAGTAAATAGATAGATGCTTCAAGTGGGACCAGTCCTTTATACAAACTATATCTTCTTCAGTGAGTTGTTCTGAATCATTGACACTAAAATGAAACAGTTTAAATTAAACATATTTGGCAAATAACTATAAAAAACATAAAACACAATTCCTCATTCCATTGAAATCAAAATAAACAATATATTTTTAGCAATTTTCTAAACTTTTAAATTACTCAGTATTAAAGGTGTTAACTCAGAATCCAAATATTTTACTGCTCCATATGCAAAATTTGTATGTAAGATCTAAACAAACAAACAAACAAAATGTGAGTGAGTATGACAAGTTCTTTGTGAAAATTCTCTTAAAAATATCTAGTTACAAAACTGGGAAGTGGTCTTTAATCGGGTATGACTGGTTACAAAGCTAAAACATTACTGTAACACAAACATATTTCTACCATAACTTAAAAAAGTCTTAATTCATTATTAGTAAACAAACAAAATAAATTTTTCTTTCAGTCTACTAACAATGACATGAATAATAAAATATGTACATACGATATAAAAAACAAGAGGAAATCAGGTGTGACATTAAAAAAATTACCTTAGTTAATAAAATGTTTCAATTTTTAAAAAAAAAATGTATGTTATTCATGTGGTTAATATATTTAATCATGAGATTTTAAAACTGCAATTACTTATTAGAATGAAAGATAGTATGTAATGTAATTTTATGAAGATAAAAATAATACATATTATAAAATACTTATAAATGATTTATTTTCAGGGATTTCTCAGATTCCATTTAAACATAAGTGCTTTGTTCACTTAATCTGAAATAATTTATGAATGACCATTATTTTTTTATGTCTTAGTTTCAGCAACTTCTCTCTTGAGACAGCAAGATCAACTTTTTTGATAAATTGTATGCTTTAAAAAATTTGTGTAGTCAATAAAACTGTCTTTTTATAACAGCCTAGTCAGCTGGTGAATTTTCTGATCAACCATTTTTCTATAGTTGAAGAACGGTTTATTGCCTGATATTTTATGACGATTCGAAAGTTCAGGTTAAAAGCTTCAAGGAAAATCACTTCCTGAAATACCAGCACCTTCACACTTTCAAATTCAGGTAACTTCCCCACTATCACCATTTTGAAAATCAACTTTTGAAGCTAGAACTTCTCATTATACAGGGCTATTCAAAAAGAATGAACTGATTTCATGACACAATATTTTATTAAGGAAAAGTAATACAAAACTTCAACAAAGTCACAAAAATTCTACTCCAAAAATTCTAGAATCTCCCCCTAAAAAAGAAAACAGCTTTGCATGGACGAGAAGGATGTAGGTATCTAATAGATGACTCAATAAATGTACTTTTTTAATAATGAAATATAAGGAACAGCAACATCTTTTATAATTAGTAGTAATAAAAGTTTTAAGAGGGGTAGAGTAGAGCATTCCTGATGGAAAAACATACCATATTAAAATAGAAGGCTACATTACACACAAATAATAAACAAAAAACTCAAAAAAGTGCAAAGTTATATCAATCTAAATATCCTTCGGACTTTTTTTGAATTCCTAAAACATAGGATGAAGAAGAAAAATCATACTGTTTGAAACAGTACAGAGGATAAATAATTGGCTGTTGGTTCAAAAAACATGGCATAAGAGGATTCTCAAAAAAAAAAAAAAAAAAAAAAAAAAAAAAAAAAAAAAAAAAAAAAAAAAATTAACATTGAATCAAAGGCTCTCCTGGTTTATATGAATCTCCAAGGGTTCATATATAATAGTATTTTAAGACTTCAAATACTATTATATATGAATATAATAGTATATTTATTCAAAACTTTCTGTGGTAAAATAAGAATTTTACTTTTCTATTTGTATAACTACATTTTTGATATTCATTACAGCATATATTAGCTACAGGCATATATTACTTCTCTAAGCTGTAGATGGAAAAGCTAAATAATATAGCGTGTGCACACAGTACAACACAGTTACTGAACACATTAGGCAAATAGAATTGAAGAAATAATTTTCTCTTACCTCATGATAATTTTGTGACAATCCAAGCAAAATGGTTAAGGATGCAATTTATTGTAATCATCGTTAATGTCATAAAATGACATATACAGCAATATTTCCATCATGATTTTTAAACCAAAATATTTTGTTCTCATTACAAGTCATAATAAAATGACACAAAGTAAGGGAGGATTTTACATTAATATAAATACAGCAACAAGTTTGTTCAAGCAGACTTACCTTTTCCATCATAACAAACCATTGACAAACGAGAGAGGGAGAAGACTCCAACAGTAATGATAACTACCCCAAACCAAAGGTCATGGACCACCTGAGAAATATGGGACACATACAACTAGCACTAGTAAACAGAAATTAATCACAATTTTTGCTAGCTTTAACACTTGGAGTCATTGCAGAGACATGCAATCTTGGTTACTAGACTAGCTGAACAAAAATAAATACTAAGAGGCAATATTTTGTCAGCTGTATCCTCAATATCACTTAAAAAGGTACATTTATTAAAATAGAATGCTTATGCTTCTGTTGTTCAACTTGAATATAGAGATTTACTGGCTACATTTTAAAGACTTTAAGGCTTCATCTCCATCAATTGCTTATTTTTAAGGCTGCTATGTACTAAGAAAAAAAAAATTGTATTTCCTTTTTCTTCTTGTTCCCAACTCTTGTAATGGGAGGAGTCCAGTTGACAGTTTGAGAATTCCACCCCCCCCCCCCTCCTTAGGTTTGACATTTTGAGAGATCATAACGGCTCTCTCTCTATAGGGGGTCAAGGCGCTCTGCTGAGATCACCTCCCCTTTCCAAATAAGACCCCCAAGCGAAACCGCTGGTCTGCAGTTATTGGTTTTATAGCGGGCAAAAATTCAAAATGGTCTGAGGCTGAAGATTTTGCCATCAGGTATGCCCCAGTTGACTCATGGCTATGATCGGTCCCGCCATAAACATAAAAGTAAAATTAAGACCGACTTTTACAAAATTGAAAAATTAAACAAAGCAAAAAATACAAAGTATAACATTTACTAAAAGAAAGTTCTCATTTTGTGTCTTGAACGAATGTTACAAATTATTGTTATCTACAGAGAAAGTTTGTACTTTGAAACTATTCATTAATATGAGTTCATTACAGACAATAGTAAATTAAGGATTTTAATACTGAAAAATTGGGATTTGTCAGTAAAAATGAAATTAGGTTTAAAGGAAATAATCTCAGAAAACTTTGAATCTTCAAGGAATTGCTCAGAGGATTCCAATAAATTAAAGATATTTGCAATATTGCACATTGGGGCAATATTGCAGATATTTTTAATTGTAATTTCAATCTAATCATTTGAGAATCACCAGTCATTTGCTGCTATCCTGTGTCTGTCTTATAAAACATGACTGTAATAAAAATTTTAGATATATTATGTTCAGCTTTCACAAATTTCAATCTATTGCAATTCAAGCAAATACAGGTGGTAAACTGCCGCATCTTTCTTTATTCTTCTATTGTAATTTGTTATCTCTAAAAAACTGCTTATCTGTTGTGTATAATAATATTCGAAACTTTAATGCAATAAACATATCTGTATTTTCAAAAATTTGAGAACCAATGCAGCATATTTTGAATTGTTTTATCAAATTATAGTAAGAACTATATTCCCCTCTTTAATTTATATGTACTTAATTAATTGCAAGTTAAAATTCATTTCCATTCAGTAACGTAAAAGGGATCTAATATTAATGTATTAAATCTGAAGTTATAGATTTAAATAAATGTTATATTTTAAATGATTGTGTTCTCTCTGCTTCGGAAATAACACTTAAACTATACTTTTTTTTAAAATTTCTAAAATGTACCTTTAATGGACTTGCTATCTTGTCCTTGATAAATAAAGTATATTAAGTGTATTTTCAATACACGAATTCTTATCTTCTTAGATATAACTGAGCCATTTGAATAATTTTTTTTAACTAGCCGCTGCGTGACCAGCATAGTCGCTTTTAGTTTTATATTTTCTTTTGCAAAACAACTCAACTAAAAGTAGCATATCTAAGGAATGTTACCATTACCTGTCATCATAAATATACGTTATTTAGGGGTATTCTGTATAGGGCTGATTCTAAAACATCACAATTAAAAAATGTGAATTTCCATTACTTCAGAACAGAGTTAAAGATAAGACTGAGAAACCGAACACCAATGATTTTATTACTTCCCTCTCTGTATGTACTATTTTTAAAAATTAAGATATCTACACTTTTTCATTACATCAAGTACGAAATTGTTGGGAAAAATTTTTTCACTTAAAAAAAGTGGAGTAAAAATTCAGCAAGTACTAAAATATAGCGTGGGTTACATCACTCTCTGTATGTACTATTGTTCCCAATTCAGATATCTATACTTAATCATATCAAATAACAAATCGTTGGAAAAATTTCTTCACTTATAAAATGGAGTAAAAATTCAGAAAGTACTGAAAATAGTGTAGAAAATTAACTATTACTGGCTATCATTTGCTATGCCTGTGAAAGTTAAGCTTAACCTCGCCTCATTTATGCTCTCTCTTAATGAATTATTTCTTCTTTGCTTTCTTTCTTGAGACTGTTCCCAATTTTCACTTGATCGTGCAGCTCGCTTTCGAGCATTCCTGATTTTAGTGCGTAAATCCATATTGACACGCGGTTGCAAATTGCAGATTTCCTGCTAATATTTTCATCTGGTAGTTGCAGCCATTGCCATTCCGAGTGTAGAAATATCGTCGATTTTTGAGCCGCATATGTACACGTTTTATATATATATATACAGATGCATTTTGGTGGCACAAGAATATTTGAAAAACATTCTTCCTGATGTAGTCTTTGTGTGCGTTAAAGTAAAGCTTCACTCTCTACTGTTCAGATGGCAGGGTCTGGGTCTGGCATCTGCCTGGAGAACGCCTCCTTCCAGAATGCATTGTGCCCACAGTAAAGCTCAGCAGAGGTGGAAATATGGTCTGGGGGAGGGGTTATGCTGGTATGGACTGGAACCCTTGGTCCCAATTCATGTTAAGTTCAACTACTACTGCACTATTTTAGATGAATGTGTACTTCCTATGTTGTGGCAGTTTTACAGGTTAGACCTTTGTTACTTCCAGGATGACAACGCCAGCTGTCATGTTGCGAGGTCACCATGGATTGGTATTGTGACAATGGGGTTAACCGAATGGACTGGCCTGCCCAGAGCCCAGACCTGAACCCTATATATATATTCTTACCTTTTTCTTTTTTTCCTATATATACCTGCAGCTAAATACCCATGCTTCACTACGAAATTCATTACTGCCACCAATTATGAAATTGGGTTCCTTTAATATAAATTAACTTTAGTAGTAAAGTGTTGTCATTTCTTAGAGGAATTCAAACTATAATTTAATGACCATGATCCAACATTAAATAAGGGGTTTTATATTTATATTTCTTTTTTAATTTTGGGGGCCTTATGGCTCTTCTAACGCAATTATGGTTGGATTTTTTAGTTTTCTTAGTGAGCACCTAGGGCCTTAGATGAGCCACTATGCAAAATTTCAGCCTCCTAGGTCTTATGGTTCCAGAGATACAGTGATCAGTCTGTCCATGTTTTATTAAAGTCCCTTTTCACATCTTAAAAGCTTAGATTTTTTAAAAATATTGTGTTTTTAATGTGCTCATTCATATTAAAAATCATTTTCAAATGCAATGTTTTGTTTCTTTGTTTTACTTTGTCAGTTTAATGATTTGAAGTTTGTAAAATTTTAATTGTGATTCGAAATATTTTTTTGTATATACGGTGATATGTGTCACATAGTTTTTTTAATCTTTCATAATCTTTACCTTTTCTACAGAAATTTGTAGTTTTATTTCTTTTTATTATGTTGATATTCGGAATAGGTATGCATGTAACATTCAATTAAATTGTGTTTTTAAAGTGCTCATTCATATTAAAAATCATTCTCAAATGCTATGTTTTGTTTCTTTGTTTTACTTTGCCAGTTTAATGATTTGAAGTTTACATTTAAAATCTCCATTAATCTGTTCTTAATTTTTCTTATAATTAAGGATGAACTTGAAAGAAAGTTTATTTTTGTTATCTGTAAAAAAAAAATTTGAGATGGCTGGGATATGACAACAAGGCCAACATGAAGGGAGCTATTTCTGATATTCAATCAAGAATTTCACAAATTAATCCCAGAGCTTTTTTCTTTTTTGTTTGTTTGTCCCATGTTCCTGTTTTCCAAAACCCTAATGATAACGTATTCGGCTTTTTTACAATATATCGAATATAAAAAATATGGATAATACTATAATAGAAAATTTTTGTAAGGAGTCATACTCAGTACTAAAGAATGAGGACAAAGCTAATATATCAGCAATTAATTTGAAAGAGGAACTTACAAACTTGTCTAATTTTACCAAATGAAGAAAAAAAAATCGCAAGAAGTATTAAATTTTATATGTAAATTTGATTTTGAATGCATATTTCCAAGCTTTGTTGTAATTTTATGAATTCTACTAACATTATCTGTAATTGTAGCAGCAGCTGAGAGCCATTTTTCAAAGGACATAAAATTTCAAAGAATTATCTACTAACAACAACACAAGAGCGATTGAATAAATCAACAATAATTTCTTTAACCCTTTTGTGGGCCATTTATTTCTCTTTTGAATTTCTCCCAGTTTTTTGTGTTTTATTATCAATTAAACAATACCATTTAAGGAAATACATTTTATTTTACGAAACTTCAAATTTAAATTTAAATTTTAGAGGTGGGAAGCATACTTCCCAAGAAACCATCTACGGACATAAAAAGAATTCAATTTAATGATTATTTGCCATAAAAAAATGAGAAGCATGTTGCAATGCCCAAGGGTACATCACACTTTGCACACATGTAGCGGGTCCTCTTTACTTATGCTTTTGTGCTACATTTCCTACATCGTCTATAGTTTGAAACCAACTTTGGTATATGGTTTCCCACACTGGCTAATCACACATCATCTGGAACTGCACACTTCTTTGCTTGGAAGCTAGCAGAACGACCTTTCATCTTTCTTGAAGAATATCCGTCTATTGGCTGACGAGCTAATGCTATACGGAATGTCAGCTGGTCTAAACTTCTATTCCGTTTATTTACTTGCCATTTAGTTAAGTAGAACAAATATGTATCAACAGAGGTGTCAGAGCAGAACAGATTTCACGGAACCGGCTTCCGAACTTAATAACATATGTACTATTTCTGTTTCAATTCCTGGAAACTAGATGGCAGCACAAAACTGAAGTGGGAATTATTCTTCCCAACATTATAATAGCGAGACCAATATATTATAGTGGGTTTTGCGCTTCCCGCAGGTGTATTTCCTAAGATCATGTAGGTGGGAAGTCATCTTCCCAACACCCACGAAAGGGTTAATAAAGATGGTTTCTAAAACAATAAAGTTTAGAGATGCATTTAAGCAATTTACTGCAGTAATGGCTCGAAGAATGATTTAGTAATTATTTTTATTACATAACAAATTATATTTAAATTTACTTACTTTTTTTTATCTCTTTAAGTTCAGAAATTAATAAAAAAAATTAATAAATAAAACTTGTTTCTATTTAATATTTTCCCCAAAATTTCCATTATTCTATTAAACAGACAACTTCTAATGATGAAACATTCATTATTTAGAGTCTCTCCAAAAATTTGCAAAAGCTCTTTTTTTAGAACTTTCTTCAGATGCTATAATTGATCAGCCCGACCCTGCCCTGCTCCAAATAAAACTTTTAAAAAAAGGAACAGTGGACACCTTTGAATTTGAAATCAAAAATATGTACAGCATTTACAATTGAGACTAATACGAAAAGTAGCGTGTAACATATAAAAAGTGTGTCAAATATAAAGTCAAATGAACTCACATCAGAGTGTCGTTCTTCAGAAGGGCTGAAAATGTGTGAAATGTTAACTAACCCTTCACTTGC
Organism: Dolomedes plantarius; assembly: GCA_907164885.2. Taxonomy (NCBI): domain Eukaryota; kingdom Metazoa; phylum Arthropoda; class Arachnida; order Araneae; family Dolomedidae; genus Dolomedes; species Dolomedes plantarius. The sequence continues at coordinate 176,429,700 of OU015498.1, read as the reverse complement.
GGGGTACCAAGTTGGGAGCACTAGCCCTCGCTGTGATGGGCGGTTCCATCAAAGTTATCAATCATCCCCCCCCCCCCCCAACAGGCAAAAATCTCAGCAAATTTTTTTATTTAAGATCTTTATTTTTTTGTCTATTATTTAGAGCTACATAAATGCTGATAATCAAATGAAATTGGTATTGTCAGATAGCCTGAACTGCAAAGTGCTACAGGATTCATTTTATAAATTTCGCCCACTGAAGGAATCTATGAGTGTTTAAAACACACTATACCAGATTTTTCAATGAATAATTTAAATTTTAAAATATTAACTGCATTAAAAAAAAAAAGTCCACCCATGTAAAATTTCTTTCTCTATGATGGAGTACAATTAAAAAAAAAAAATCTTTGAATCCAAGTCAGCAATCTGTGGGCAAATTTTCTCCATAGGTTAGCATTGAGGTGAGCTAATCAAATGGGGTTAGTACATAGCAGACTTAAGTGCTTTTTGAAAACTATTTATATCTGGCAAAAATAAAATTAAAAAACTTAGGAGAAATTAGCTTCAGAAAATTTTCTATTATCAGTGCCATAACCATTACATAAGCCAAACTTCAATGCAATATAGTGACACTGTATACAGTAGAAATTTGGATTACTGGAATGTCCAAGCAAATGACATGATTAGCAGAATAATGCAAAAGTTACACGTTACTGAAAATTTGTATTCCAAGAAATTCAGAAAATTCTTACTTTGAATGATTTTCTTACAGCCATTAATAGCTACCAAAAACCGATAAACTTTCACTACTCTTACCTGAAAGACCTAGATGCTGAGAAATCTTTCATTTACTCTGAGATTTCAAGAAGTAATATACAAAAAAAACTTAAATTTGAGATGTTCTAAAATACAGGATATATAAAAGAAGGGATTTATCCAGGAAAATAAAGAAGAAAGACTATCTTAATACTCAGCAAGCACAACTAGCAAAATAATTCTAAGATCAAAATGTTCTCTCTTTCATAAAAAAAAAAAAAATTCAACACAGGATGGGAAAATTCAACACAGGATGGGAAAATTCCACACAACTATGGAACCTATGGTAAAATCCATAGGTTCTAGACTCTACAGTTCAGCAAGATAAATAAAAAACAATAACCAAACCTTATTTGATTTTACAACACACACACCAAAAAAAAAAAAAAACTCAGATGAATCAAATAAATACACCACACTATTAAAATAATAAGCCAGCCATCTTACAAAACAGCAAATCCTTTCATACTGTTGAGAGTAATTCAAACTTCAAACAAGGGGGTAAAAAGACATTTAAAAAAAAAAAGAGACCAGGCTAAACTATTTTTATTCCACAAATACTATACTCTTAAGGAATTTTCAGCAAAATATGCTTTTCCATCAACACTAACATTTGAGAAATTAGACTGAGATATGAGCCACTCACTTGCCAAATCAATTAACTCCATAAAACAAAAAGTGGAGAAAAGTGGTAAATTAATATACATTGTTTTTTGATATTCCTTTTAGAATATAAATTCAAATAAACCTTGTGGAATGTATTACTGCAGATGAAGCTTTTATCTAGCACCATATAAAATGTATAATATCCTTGGAGTCATCATTATCATCATTAAAATTTTTGCGTGACTAAGGGAGTTTAATCGATTTGGCAAGTGAAAAAATAATAATAACATCGAATTATTTTTTCATTACAGAAAAAAAATTGAAATAATTGTTTAATAATTCGCAAATACATACTTCTGTCGCACTTAGACTGTCACTGACTCATTTATTTTACTATTTTTGTAATGAACTAAACAATTTACCATTATCATTGAACACTTGCTTCTGCCTATGAATTGCATCATTGCAATGATTCACATTAGAATATGAAGTTAATTAGATTGGCTTCTGAAATAAATTTGTTATTATTCCATAGCCCCCTCCTTAAAAAAGCCATTTAATTGTGTTAATCCTTATTATTAGGTAAATTTATTATGAATGTAAAAAGTTAGGAGTCCATCCAGTGCTCTGACACTAAAATTTTAAAAAATTCAGAAAATGGAGTGAATTGATTTGGCTTCTAAATGGCTGATATACATCTAAATTATATTTTGCAAATATACAATAAATCATATGTTCTTTTGAAGAAGGTACTAGATTAAAATCTTTTATGTCCTAAATTACACAACATTCTGGGTAGATTTATGAAAGCATATGAGGTTTGAGACACATTCATAAAAGTAATACCCCCCCCCCCCCCCCCAAAAAAAAAAAAAAAACTTAAGATATACTTATACAGTATTATAGTATGAAAGTTCAAATCAATTATACAAACAATTTAACAAACAACTTAGTTAGTTGAATTGTGACAAATTTAATAACAGGGATTACAGATAAAATGCTTCAAATTTCTTCAAAATTTTTTCCTTGAACATAAAATGGAACTTTTTTATTCTACCTACTGTATTTAGCAAATAAATTATAGATAAATAATGATCTATGGTATCATGCAAACTACTTGATCCTTTTCTGAATATTTAGATTTCAATCAAGGTATCAATTATTTGTTGAGAACTTGGTAGAAATCTTAAAAGTTTCAAAATTTAAAATAAAATTTCTGAAAACAACTGCATTCGTTGGATGGTATTCTTATTTCAAATTTGTGAATGAAAAAAACTCACCAACAATTAAGAGCAAAATCCTCAATTTTAGGACAACTTGATACCACATTTGAAAGTTCAAAACTCTAAAATAAGACAAATAAGAATTTTAAGCATATATAACATAAAAAATCCTGAATAATACAACAAATGGAAAACACTGTATGAAAGACTTCTCTAAATATTTAAATAAGACACATAAATACACACTCCTACATTTCTTTTCAATTGCACAGGACTGCAAAAGGAGGGGGAAAAAAGCCCAAATTTCTCAAGTATATTATTGAATTTTTTTCTCATATGCATAATATTTTCAAATACAAAGTAATTTTTTTCCTAGACCTACATTACTTCATTTACAGGATAATAGGATGAATATTACTATGTAGATCATTTATAACAACATCATTTGAATATTAAGTTCAGCCTAGACAATTGGCATGACAGCCTGGAAGCTGCCACTGATAAGTACTGATGCCACGAAATAGATCAAATTTCAAAATATGATTTCTGCTGAATGTGATCTTAATATCACTAAGGAATCACTACAAGTCAGGGGCCTTTCTTATATAGATATATCAGAAGCAGAATTAGGTCTTTTCCGATTACACCGACCTGTCGCCAACTATAATACAAAAAAGGTACCAATTAAAGAAATAAAAGGAATACAAGAAAATACTCCCATTTCACTCTACATTTCCATTTCTGTGAACTACATATTAATATTAAAGTAAAAGAAACAAAAACAAAAAAAATATGGAACAGAAAGAAGAAAAAAAGGAAAAAACTGACTTTCACCCTCCCATATTTTTTACAAACTACATTTTAACTATCGCAAACTACATTTCTACTTTTAATTGAATATTGTTATTCTTTTCAAGTGGGAATTTCCTTTACATGAAGAAGTTCATGTAAGATGTGGGCAAAATGACTCTATTTAATGTGGACATTAAATAGCGGACTACATGGGGAAAAATGTACATTTCTGTCCTTTTCTTACTTATATACCCGATTCTTTTTTTGCACGATTTTGAAATAACATGATTCAAGAAAATAGAACCAATTATATTTCCCACTGTTCTTTTACTTTAACACAGTTTAAAAGTCTAAAAAGAATAAAAAATATTGAGTGCAAAATTATCGGAGACTGCTTTAGAGAATGATATGTTTCCCCGTTAGTGTATAGTAGTGATGATGAAGGAGTGGTTCCACTATCTGCAAGTATAATTCTAGAAGGCTGCCAATAGCCAATAAACTTGGAAATCATTTTCTTACAAATGATTTCAATGTCAAATGAGCTGCACAATTCAAACATGATTTAAAAATAATTATGTCACATTATAAGAATCATATAAAGAAACAAAATCACAGCACCTGATGACCGAATTTGTGACTAAAATTAAAAAAAAACACAAGATGTTAGTTTTATTCAAGATATACTTGTAGATACATCAACATTCAATATTTCCAGTGACAAGAGTGATTTTTCACCACTGAAAAAACAACAGAAAATGGGCACTTTTATCATGTAGTAGTGACATACACTGAATAGCTGAATGATTATGTTATATGTATGTATGTATTAACAGAAAATAAATTCAATTGATTTTTAACTATTTGAGACTGCTGCACTTTTTTCAATTTAAAAAAATATAACCTGTATAAATGTAATTAAAATAAGATTTGTGGATTTGCTTTTACATATTTATTCAAGTTCTGTCGATCAAATCCAAATTTCATATGAAATTTTACAATTTTTTATTAAGTACATTTGCATGGAGCCTACTCCAATTTTTATATGTTCAATGCATATTTTTTTTTCACATTAGTCTCTGGAACGCATCCCCCCCCCCTTGCAAAAAAAGTATCAGGTGGACTTAAATGGAGTTCTTTTGTTCTTAACACAGTAGTGCAGTGGAAGTGTCTGCAATGTGTAGGTATATGATCCAGAGACTAAACTCTGTTCTCTGCAAGCATATGGAAACTGCTTTTTCTCACCAAGAGTTGCAATTGATCAACAGGTTGGCTACAGGTAAAAATAATGGGAAAGTACTAGAATTACACCACAGATAAGATTAAAAATTTATTCTCTAATTTCTCTCCACATATGAAATAAATTCAAAATAACCAAAACTGATAAGAAAGGCCTAAGAAATAAAGTGAATAGACATATGTAGTTTGAGTGGAATAATTCTCTCCTGTGCACGAGAAATTGTAGTAATCCAGTCTTTTTGAAGTTTTCTACCATATCAGCCAAAAAGAGAAATTAAAATTATTGAGTCAATCTATGATTCCAGAGAACAGGGACTTGCCAATTTTCTGAATGCAGAAAGATAATGTGACAAAGGGAAAGATTTAAATTTAAAAGAAAAAAATTTTACCTGAAAATGAATCAGTTTGGCAGAGTTGCCAAAAGCACAAGATGGAATGTTAAGAACTTTCAAATCTGAAATAAAAAGTTTTTGTTTTTAATGAAGTATACAAATTAGGAAGGGTTTACCCTTTCTAGTTTGCATTACACAATATCAAATTTGAAGAATTCTATAAAATTTAAATCTACGTGGTTCAAACACATAATTCAAGAAAAATAGCAATGACAAGTTAGGAATAGTTATCTATAGGTCTGTAGCAAGTAAAACAAACCTTTCAAAGATACACACTTAACAACATTAATATAACTGAAAAATTTTCTGAGTATATATATTTTACAATGCCTATCTGTTTATTCAAAGGTTACTTTGTTTATATGTGTATGTACACACACACAAATATATATATGATGGTAAAATCCCATAGAGTGCAGATATGAATACATTTGAAATACATTGAGGTAAAACTCATGCCAAACTAGTTAATAATACATTCATTAACTTTCACTGAATAAATTAAGCATGAGTAAAAACATAATGCAATACAGCACAAAAACAACGTTCCTCACATTACGGCATACACACAATGGCTCAATGCTAATTTTTTTGTGACTCGCTTTTAGAGCATCATCATAAGCTGTTATGTTCATTCTGACATAATCTCTAGTAGAAAATTTGCATACTGCTGTTCTTCTTCATTGTGATATTTGGTCAAAAGAACAGTCTGCAGTGGAACAAGGCTGGCGGTGCCAATCTCCGCTTGACTGTGGGCTTGGGGTGCCACACATCATGTGTCTTAGTCAGGTGGTCAACCTGATGTGGGACCCCCAGAGTTTAGTTCAAGTAAGCTTGGTCCTCATTTATCGACCCACTCACAGGATGAAAGGCTGAGTCAACCTTACCCAGTTAGAGGATAGAATCCTGGACCTGTGGTGTTTCAGCTTGAACCTTTTAAACCCTCTGCCACCTGGTATCACTAACAACATATATATATGTATATATATATATATATATATATATATATGTATATATATATATATATATATATATATATATATATATATATATATATATATATATATATACCGTGTTTCCCCGAAAATAAGACTGGGTCATAAATTAATTTTTGCTCCAAAAGAAACATTAGGGCTTATTTTCCAGGGATGTCTTATTTTTTCATGCATAACAATTTACATTTATTCATTTACAACAACCTATATTTATTCATATATTCATGTGCAAAAATTTACATTTATTCAAGTACAGTCATGACATAATCTTCTGGAACATCATCATAGCAAGGGTAAATGCTTGAATATCAGCCCTACAAACAATCAAATCCTTTATTCTTCTGTCAGGAATCCATTCACAGATGATGTCTTCCAACTTAGGAAACAATGGTTGTTGACCTGATATAGCACTTCCCACATCCACCTGTTAACCAAGGTTATCGTACTCTGAAACCATTTTCGAATCATTCAACTTCTTTTCTTTGCAGAAAGCTGTAAGATTCTTATTTCGAGAGTTCTCTATGATTCCTTCCTTGTACTTGACGAAATAGCACTAATCTTGTTTGGGGATCCAAATATTATTCTCTTTAAATCTATTATTAAATCAAGCATTAACTGAAGTTTTACAAAGCAGGAATCTCAACAAAAACTGTTAAGAAGGATGAACTTCACAAATGCAATGAAAAGTTGTAGGCACAAAATTCAGAAATTTTTTTTTTATTTCATATGAGTGCATTAAGTACGTACGTTACAACACTTGACGTATTGAATTACGAAGATTCTAATAAGTCACAACCACATCTGTTCATTATCAAGTGCGTACTTGTGTTGTGACTGCACTCCAATTGGTCATTTGGAAATAAGTCTGGCATCTGATTTTAACTGGGGCTTATTTTTGGGGAAACACGGTGTGTGTGTGTGTGTGTATATATATATATATATATATACACAGCTAGATTTGAGGTGGAACGGCATTCCGGTACCTCTCTATCAATAATTTGGAATACCCCCCACACAACACGGAAGGTTACCGTTTCGGGACCTCTATTTCTAGAAATCTAGTACTGTATATATATATATATTATTTATAGATGCTTTTAAAACTAAAATTACAGACTATAAGAAGATCATACATATAATGCTTTTGTAGTATATTCTTCCATTTGGAAAATCTATGAAGTAACAGAAAGTCAATACATATTGTGTAATGACAACACACATAACTAGTTCTTAATGCATTTTCATAACATATAGGAAATATGAAACATATCATTAATTTATGCAGTCACTCTAAAAAATGAAGTACAAACATAAATACTTACATGGCAGTTGGGTTATAGCTTTGATTGGTGACCCTGCACTAAAGTGGACAGTGGTCAAGTTTAAAACTGTGATGTTTTTAGAAGTAAGGAACATTTTTTCAAGCACATCACAAACCTGTTAAAATTTATTAGAAAATAAGAAAAATTAACAAACCGATACAATTTATAAAAAATAAAGAGATGAAAAAATTTACAATTCAAATAGAAATAATATCCATGTGTCATGGTAAAAGATTACACATGAAGAACCCCCCCCCCCCCCACACACACACACACAAAATAAATAAATAAATAAAACAAAAATAAAAAAAATAAAATTTTTAAATATTTATTTTCAAACCTTGAATGATATAAAGATTTTCTTAGTTCTGAATATAAATTCTGGTAATATTGACTTGCATAAGTACAAATACTATCACAATCAACAAATACTTTGTCATTTATTGCAAATAATCTTTAATAATTTTTTCACGAACTTTAACCAAACCACTGAGTTTTTATAGTGGAGATATTAAAATTTGTTCACTGATAGATAAATAAATTGTATACTTTAAAATATTTTATCAAATCTGAGTAAATACACTTTGTAACATAGGAGACACTGAATTTTCCCATAAAGTTGACAAATATTTTTCATATTTAAGTCTGTTGAAATAATCAGATCAATTTTAGATATTCCAAGCATTAAAAACTAATTTTCAATGAAAAAAATAGTAAGATAGAAGTCAGTGATTGATATGACTATTTAACTCATTAATTAACAATTAACTATGAGAGTTTTGAAATTTATAATAAATAATAGAAAATAAGGAAATTGTGAGCATAAAATCTGAAATTATATTGATAACAAAACTTCAATATAATTTCAGAAAATTTGAAAATCATTGTACCAATAATTGATTTTCCTCTTCATTACATTTAAACAAAATTTTCTGAGCAAGTGCTGAAATATCTTAAAGATCTCGAAAATATTAATTTCAGTTTTCAGGCATACAAGACTTTAGTTATTATTTTCTCTGATATCTGTCCTACAATGATAGTTATAAAAATAGTAAACAGACATAAAATACTTCTCTTAATTGTGAAAATTTGCCAGTAACAGATAGAAAAATACGTTAACTTACAACAACAGCTTCCTCATCAGCTATAGGCAATGGATATTCATTTGGAGCAAAATATTGACCTTCACTTTGCAAGGAGAGATGTCTCAACTTGTTACCAGAAATTTCTTGCACACATTTTATAAGACTCTCAGATACATTTATAATTTCTGATGTCAAAATTATTGCAACAGCTGAATATGTATCAAAAGGCCCAGAAGACAACAAGGTTATATCTTCATTTGTTGATCGAATTTGCAGATAAGGCGGGTTGTTATACACTCTACTTCGCACAGGATCACCTGAGAGAGAGTAAAGTATGCATGACAATCCTTTTAAATTTAAAAAGTATGTCGATACTCATCTGCAATAGGGGAAGAAAATTATACTCAGGACTATCAGTGACAACTAAACAGAAATGAATAAAAAATTATCATGCCAATATATTAATAATATTTAACATTGTAAATAATATTTTAAGCAGATTATGAAAAACAAATAACTGAATTTAACATTAAAAAATTATATTAAACTATTAAATTACAATCACTGTATTATTCCTTATACATTTTTCAAGCACATCTTTTGTTCTACTGAATCATCAATTTAATTTTGCAGTCCACTTGAAAATTATTATTTATATGTTTACACTTATAATACAGTAATAAATTACCTGACAAACACATAAAAAGTATTTAGTTTTTTAAATTAAAAATGAAACACAGCATTTTTGTGTCATGCTACATTATCTTATTTTACTAATACCTAATTAAGTCCTCTTCAGACAATTACAGATGGAGGATGGATTCAATACTTTGTGATATTTACATATTAATATGGAAATATAAGATCAGATTTTACAAAATTATAGTTGATATTTTAACAAGAATTACAAATGACATTTTTGGAAGAATATATAAATAAAAAAATACTAAAGGACTCTATTAGATGCTGTAACAAAAATTCAATATAATTTCAGAAAATTTGAAAATCAACATAACAATAACTGATTTTCCTCTTTATTACATTAAAGCAAAAATTTCTGAGCTATTGCTGAAATATCTTAAAGATCTGGAAAACATTAATTTTCACTATACTTATTTATAAAATATCAATCTTAAGAGAATTCATATTATTTTATTCAGTACAATAAATTTTAAAAAAAAAACTTTATTCATGTGACCTTGTTAAAAATATTTTGCTTATAAAAATCCTTTTCATCAGTAGCTTGATTAAAAAAAAAAAATAGAATTAGCAACAATATTTATAATTATGATTCACCTGTTCATTGAAAGATTTATTTGAGCATAGTGGTATAAAGTACCACCAGGGTGCAAGAGTTCTCTAACGAAATTTATTATTCTTACTTTTTAAAAAATCTGTAGTCATGTAGAATATTTTAAAACTAGGCCATCTTAAAAACTATATTTTTGCAAAACTTGTTTGAGTCATCTATTATCAGTACAAAAACAAAAAAGTAGCAAAATTTTCTTGATTTGAACAAATGTAAATTTATACCATTTAATATACATAATTTAAAAGCATAATGTATTTATTAAAGTAAGCTTCCCAATTGATGAAGAAAATGAAAGTAAGCATACACCAGGATAACACAGTGATTACCCTTTAGTTTAAAAGAATAGAAGCCACTGTATCAGATGAAACAAAAATTGTGGATTTTGCTTAGTTTATAAAATAAATGTCAGAATGAGTAATCTATATCTTAGGTAAAAATATGCATACTCCCAACCAATGAATGAAATTAGAATACATTAAAAAAGAGACAAAATGGATAAGTATATTTTGAGAAATTTAGTTTAAATAAAATATAATGAACTTTTGGAATCTTACTTGGATCAACATGGTCATCATTTCCATGTAATTCTCTGTTAATAATTTCACTAAGGAACACTAAGTCACTTGCAACAGAAACACATTGGAAACTGTTTGTAGTAAGTGTAAACTGCCGAGAAAGTTTAGCACTTGACACACAAGATGATCTCAGCCATTGACCGATGAAAGGCAATGCTGAAATGGAGTCGGGAGCAAAATTGATCCAAACATTCTCAACTTTAGGAAAATTCCTAATAGTATAATAAACAGAGTTCAATGATACTTCTTTAATATCACAGAATAAGTAGACTCTTTTCATCTTTGGACAGCAGATGTTAAGAAGTTGTACAACTTCCCCTACATTCCAGGCAAGTTCTTCTAATTTTGTACAATTTTGTAAAATATTAACAATATTATTATAGGTCAAGCCACATTCAACAACAGACAGAGTCGTAAGATTTTTGCACCGACAAATAAGATTAGCTAGTTCATAGGGTTTAATTAAAAAATAGTAATTGAAATTGAGTTTCTGGATGTATTTCACCCGAATTCTGGTGAAAAAGGCAGAAACAAGTAGAGGATTATCCCTTCGGCATGATGAAACATTTGCTTCCCTAATTAGAAATAAAACACAAATCAAGCTAATATTCAGGAAAAATGAAAACAACTGATATACAAAATATATATTATCATTAAAAAATAAATAAATAAATAAATTTGTTTGAAATCCATAATTCGTAAATCAAGAAATAACTTTCTGATAATAAAGTTTTACTATTAATGCTTTTTTGAACTCCTTAAAAGAAAATAATAATATAAAAGACTTAACAAAAGTTCGATATTCAATTCAGTTACATTATTTTTGCCAGAAATATGCTTATATGTTTGCATTACAAAACACCACATTATAGTGAATCTTTTTATTTTGGCCATAAAGACAAGATCACTCATAGTCAAACACCTATTTTTAGAATAAATCACCTTTAAATTTGGATTTGAGAAATAAAATATTAACATACAACTTATCCCACTGGCATGCACTAAAAAAGATCTAGAATATTTAACAAAAAGGATAAAATTAAACATGTAAAGTATCTTGAATCATTAATATAGTATTATTTTCTAACAAATAATTTTTAGAGTTATTATTTATTATTAATGCATATAAAATAAACTACAAGGGGTAATTCAAATTTAATAGTTGAAAAAGGTTTCTAAAGCTGAAATATCTTAGTGTTATAATACTACAGCATCAATGATTGATTTGATTTGGTTGAAAGCACTATGGTAACTTTTTGCTACACAAGGGCTAATTGCCAATAACCTACAGCTTAAAGCTGATTCCGAATGGCTACAAACATTCATGCCAATAGCCCCCAGCTTGCTTGACCCGCATACTTGAGCCCCCAGCCTCTGGTTCCGAATGCCAGCACTCAAGCCATTCGGCCATCATCCGGCAAAGCATCAATGAAATTCATTCCATTAGATGATTAAAGACAGAGACTGTCATAGATATATAAGATTATAAAAAGTATAATGCAGTCTCATGCAGCAAAATATGAGTAGGTTGATAGTTTCATACTACTATCTTACGTGATTCAAGAAAATGGTTAGTACAGCATAATCTTGTATAGAAATAAGGAAAAAATAGCAAATGATGTCAATTCAGAGAAGTTAATTAGTTTGAGAACTGCTTCACTCTTCTGTGAAAAAAAAAAAAAAGAAAATCATAGACGAGGATCTATAGTATAAAGCTGATTCTGAAACACTACACATACTACTCAAGTTGAAGAATTTAAATCAGATGAAAGGCAGGGTCCTGGCCATTTGGTTATCACCAAGCGTTTTGATAAATAAGAATGCAATTCATCTGTAATAATCCATATACTTGAAAAAGTTAGAAGTAAATAAAAAATATTTTGATTATATTTAGGGTTTAAAATTAAAAAAAAAAAATACTGTAGATGGAAAAATATCTTACATTTTACAAACTTTTTTTCATAATATTAAACATGGTCAAAAATGAATGAGACTGTACTAAATGTGTCAGATGACATTATTTGGTACATTTCTGTTTACTGGCGGATTTGGCATTTGCCTTAACAAGTATAACCACTGACGAGAATGTAAATTCACCAACCTGGCAATGCTATGAAACTGCTTAAATTGATTACAGATATGCTAAATTTTGAAGAAGCAATATGTCATATGAAATGTTGAAAGAAGATGGCATGGTAGGCATGACTCAAACAGGATAAAATACCTCATAGGCTTAGTGAGTCATATGAGCACACAGAAAACATGACATTCCTCTGCATGACAGCCTCTACACACTCCGTGACAGCCTCAGCTACACTCCAAAAAAATTGTTACATCCCATGGATCCATCTACCACCAAGTACACCATGAATCTGCTGATGATGCAATCAATAAAATAAAGTGCAGCAAATAATAATGATGCAGGAGAACAAAATTAAATTCAGAGACTCAACTAAAGAACCCCCAAAACAACAATTACACATGAATAAAAATCAGAAACAACAAAACATACATTTTCTTACGAATCACAAAAAGATTGATCAATTGTGGGGTTTGTAATTGTACCAAGCTAAATTTCTGTAGCAACAACAACAAAAAAAATCATTTTCAAGAACATTAAAGATTTTTGGCCTCCAAACATAATATTTACTTAAGATAAAATAAAATTCATGATAACTTATATATTTTGTTCATACACACATTCATTAGGAGATTTACAGTTAAGAAACAAAAAACACTAAAACGGAACTTGAAACCTTAATCAGCAATTTATTGCTTGTGCCCTGTTCATGGAAAACTACCCATTTTTTGTTTTTAATACACTACAAAGAATAATATATCAATTTAACGGAAAAAACATTACACTTTGTAAATGTATATTAAACTTTATCATGACATGCTGGAAATATTTATAGCTAACAGATTCATTTGAAGATCAAGATTTTTAATTTAATACTTCCCTTTATACATATCAACTTTCTTAGATGAAGATTAAGGTGATATGGTTCACTGAGAGTTTATCAATGTAGTTTTTAATAACCAAACTTTATCCCAACAGGATGGCAAAATAAAACTGAAAAAAAAAATTATGATGTCCTCACATACCTATGTAGGGAGGTCAAGATTTCTGTTCTATCATCACCAATATAAAGAGCATGTCTTTTGAAACATTGTAAATACGGGTTTTAACCTTGAAACTTCTTAAACTAATTTAAGTAACTAACACGCAACAATCTCATTCAAATTAGTAATACACTGGGAAGACATACAAACGAATAAGCAAAGATACAACTCACCACACGTTGTGTGGTGAGTTGGAGTCATGCACAGTTTTCATACTAAAGTAAAACTTATATATATATATATATATAAATATATATATATATATATATATATATATATATATATATATATATATATATATATATATATTACCTCACAGTGTATGTTAAATCAGTCAATCTTTGATTATCAAGTTTCGTCAATGATGATAAATCCACAGGAGATAAAAAGTTATAAATATATAACAGAACCTCATTAGGTAACAATGAGAGATACGATTTCTCATGATCATCAGTACTGTTTACTAAAGTACTGTTAGTTTCATGAGTTTCTTGCAAATCTTGACATTTTTCGGAGTCATTTTTTAACCTTTTAACTGGGGTAGACTTAACCATCTTTGGACGCTTTCTAGGACCCATGATCAATCAAGAGAAAAATAAACACATAAAGAAGTCTATCAAACTTTGAAAGAAGATAACCTCTTTCTGCACAAAAATTTAAATAACCCAAAGTTTCAGAAATCGTGTAAACAACTTTTTGTTGCCAACTGTGCACAACTATAGTTCCAGAAGATATAAGTGTTGCCACTGAAATTCGAAGTTACACTAACTCTACGGGTGCCAACCGAAAGAAGTCACTTTCGAATTTTCGTTCAATATGACGTAATCTGATTAAAGAACGGTAAGGAAACGAATTTTTTTCCAATGCGGCAGGCACTTCGGGGCCTGTTCCCATAGAATCCGTAAGCTTTAGCGTTACTCGTATTAACATATTTTAAGCCAATCACAGGTCATAACAATTTCGTTGTTAATCCTTAAGTTTGCAATTGGTTAAATGTGTAGTATATCTTTATATATAAAAGGCAATATCTTTATATATAAAAGGCAAAGTCTGTGTGTGTGTGACCGAGTTTTTGTCTGCTCGCGGCGCAGCGCAAAGACGGTAGGTCGGACAGTCTTGAGATTCGACACGAAGATGCCTCCCGTGGTCTCATTATGCACCACGAAGCCTTTTTTTCGATTTTTTAATTAGATTTTCCGTAATTAAATATTTAGTCGCGATTTGGAGCTCCCGGACGAGTAAAAGCTCCGTAAATCCTAACGTATCCGTCCGAGAATTTTTTTTTTCAGACGAGCCTATACGGGAAAGATGACACTATACGGAAATCACAATTAAAATTGTCTGTCTTAATTTATCGATTAATTATGATTTTTTTTCGATCGCCTGTACGCACCCGTTTTTCGGAAAAAAACGCGATTTTGTCCGTGACCCTTTTTTCCAAATTGTCGAATCGATACGTAAATGTCGTTACATTTTTACGAAATTTTTATCTCAGAGACCCTACACATCACAGTTTCGACAGCCAGAATCAAAATTAATTTACAAATTGTAGTTATTTTTTAATAATTTATTTTATGATTCGGAAACTCTTGCGAGAAATCTCATTTTGGAGATTTCGTTCTTCATTTCCGGACGAAGGTACAGCGGGTGAAAACAGGAGAAAAACCAGTTTTTCGACGTCATGCACGTGATGTGTTGGGGCGTTTGTTTTCTATGAGGGATGGTTAAAGGAAATCGATTACTATTGCAGTGATAATCGATTAAAAAATCACATTTAGTAATGCCGTAATTTTTTTGGCCAGCACTTAGTTAATATCATATAATTTGTGGTGTATTTGTGGAAAAAATCTAAGATTTCAAAGAATTTCAGCATGTGGAGGATGTGATATATTCGCTTTCAAGGAAATCGATTACTATTGCAGTGATATTCGATTAGTAATCCTATGTCAAAAATTTTGCCAAAATGTGCCAGAAAGGATTAAATTTATATGGGTAAAATAATGTATCGTGGTGAGGAAAACGATGACAGCGACGCCCATTAACAAAGGGTTAAGGCTACTAAAAAATTGGTAATTACATTACCCGAGCAACGCCGGGACGGGTACAGCTAGTATATATATATATATATATATATATATATATATATATATATATATATATATATATATATATATATATATATATATATATATGTTATGGTTCTAATTTGGGTTAGTTACTATTGTTATATTTTAATTTACTATTAAGGTTAACCACTCTACACATAGTGTAAAGGAGATTGATCGTATAGCATTCTTTACTTAAAAAAATAGACTGGCTAAAATGTTAATATGGTGATATGACAAGCAAAACCAACTCAAAACGACAGAATTCAAGGTTAACAATTTATTAAATTTAAACACATATTAAAATATCAATTACAATTATTAACAATGCCTCATTAATTTACATTTTTTTACAGTTGAAATATTACATCATACATTTTACACTAGAGGTGGCTGGTGACGAATTATTACTCCTTATTAACTTAAATGAGCTAAACAAATATTTATAATAAAAATGCATATTACCTCAGCCGGCTGTATTTTAACTAAAAAAAAAGGAGAGGTTGAAAAGCGAAAGAAAGGGAATATAGACAGGAATAGACAGAGGCATGCCTTCCAATGATAAGCTGTGACTACATCATTACGTCCTCCAGGCCTTTAATGCAGTCGGCGGAAGCGGCGCAGAACTCGGCGGGCATCATCAGTCACGGCGGAGACCAAGAGAAACAACAGTCAAGCATAGCAGACTGCAGGGAGAGTCTTTTTTTCGAGAGCCCCCAACTCCCACGCAAAACTTTTTCTCCAAGAAACCTCCGCTGCCGTAGACGGGCGACGAAAAAGGAGTTCCGTGCGGGCCGAAGCCCCGGTGTACGACACACGCCGAAACTGGGAGCATTGTTTATACAACTTGTTGTTGACAGTCATATTATTTTTTTTCTGCACAAAACTTGGCTTTTTATTATCTTTTATTTTTTTGTTTAAATACTTTTCGTTGCGAACGTTGCCTGCACCCTGCGCTGTATCCATCCGCGTTCAGGGCCGATTCTCCTGAAAGGCGTGCCGGGAGTCTGCGCTTCTGTGGGAATCATCAACATTCCTTTGGGCTGGTTTCGATATTACTGCCTTCCCCCTCACTTGGGGATCAAGCCAGGCACGCCCGAACCGAAATGGCCAAACAAGATGTATTGGATTACTGCATAGCAACCGCAAGACAGGAGTAAGTTAGAGAAATGTAGGATTTTACTGGACTAAGAAAAAAAAGGATATTTACATTTCATTTTAATATTTTAAGATTTAAATCTTTCACCAGCTCACCAAACACTGAACCTAAGCCACCACCTTACATATTTTTACTGAAGTGCGATTATATATTACACATACATCTTCCTCAGTAGATACAGATTTTTAAACTTAAAAATAAACATCACTTGAACATGTTACGGGCCCTCAATTAGCATAACAATATCCCCCTCGTACGAAAAAAAAATTGAGCACAGGGAAATTTTTTTCAACCCCTACCATTTATAAAAATGAAAAGAACTAAGAGCGAATAGCCTCCAAGGACTTCCCCTCCGAGCGTTGACAAAACATCTGCCCCCGCTCGGGAGTGTGACTCCCCTGGGTGACTACTCTACCGGACAGCCATGCGTCCACGACCGTCTGCCTCTCAGCGGGCGAAAAATGCGCGAGATAAAAAAAAACACCAACTTTAATTTACAAAGCAAAACCAAAACTACCATAAGAGAAAGTGTTATGCTAATTGAAACAACAACAAAAAACATTTTAACAATAGATTTGCAACACGAATAACTAGCACTTTAGTAGATTTAAAAAAACTTAACAAACAAAAATTACACTGGGTACACATGCACCTTTTCTCTCACGATCAGTAAAACAATTTCAGTAGGAACAGAAGGTACACTAACAGAAGGTATTAGCTAAAAAATTACACTATATAAACGTAGGTGCACGAAAATTTTCTCAAACATACAAGATGGCCTCAACTGGCCAAAAAAAAAAAAAACTCGCTTACGCCCTAGCTTCTCTGAACCCGGCAACCTCTGTGCCTAGTCACCTTTCTACTACACTACCTAACACAGTCAACTACTCTGAGCATAGACGTTGGTTCACACAAAAAAATACAGTACACTTTGCTCGTATAATACAAAAAGAAAACGTAAAAAAAACATATGTTACCACAAGGTGTAAACGAAGATCGTCCGTAGACGCTTAAAAAAAAAAAAAAAAAAAAAAAAAAAAAAAAAAAAAAAAAAAAAAAAAAAAAAAAAAAAACTCCAACATCTTTCTCTGTTGGGAATAGCGTGGAGTGTACAGACCTGACTTCAGCAATTACATGCGACAATTATCGCTTACTGAATGGAGACAATAGGCTCCCAAAGGGAAAATTTAAGTTATAATAGGTAAGTCACTGTACATGCTGGGGAGACATTGGCAAGCATGTATTTGCCGTTACAGCAGTTGGGACAACTAGCCCTGTTACAAGTACCTTGGGCTTTGGCTGAGGGTTACAATCTTCGCAACTTGCTTCCGAGCCACTTTACATCCTCCTACGTTTATTTTATTGGCTGCGTTCAGCATTAGTTGTCCCTGGTCACATTCAGGTACAATTTTAACAAAAAAAAACTGGTCATTGGTTGGGGTAACACAATGCCAAAAAAAATAAACTAAAACTTGCAAAACTGCCCCATGTTAGAAATTAATCTACCCTGTACAAACACCGTAGCGTGTGGTAACACACAATTACAAGCAATATTAAAAAAAAAACAATAACTTGGTAGTTCTGTGGCCGTGAGGGGAAAAAACACACTCCTAACCCTTTGACTACTATCAAGGTACACCGTGAAGCTACGAACCGATTGACGCTCCCCTTTTAGCCTGAGATCGGGTTACGATGTTCGACTGAGGTAAACAAACCCAACGTGCTCCTCTGTCTGACATCCGCTGAGAGTGCGCCTGCTGAGACTCAGGACTCCCCGATCTGTTTTCACTTCTAGGAACAGCAGTTACCCTATCGCTTGATCTAATCGTTCGACGGACGTTCCCACTTCTCGCTGTGTTTACATACCACCTTGTGCGCTGTTTAGGAAATCCCGGAGTTTCCGCTCTAGTTGAATCGGACTCGCTGCTAGCCTTCTCCTGCGTCGCACTAAACTCCTCCTGCTCTTAAATCGTGCAAAAGATAAATGGGGGTCTGTACCCGTAAAAGTTGAAATTAAATCCAAATGACTTAGCAGCAAATCACGTCGCTGAAAAGTCATCGCTCCTAACAATTTCTGAGTCTCGTCATCTTGGGATTCGCGGCAGCTAAGCTCGCTGACGCCTGGGGGGTTTGAAGCTACTGAATTTGGCATAATTAAAATGTTTCGTAACAACTAGGGCAAAACTGGGATGAAAACTTACTCCCTCACGCACACATCACTTACCGTATTAATAAAACACAAGTACATGAACAAAATCTCCCCGATAATTCTAGTTTCCCCCAAAATATTCGCGTACACGATACAAGCATTAATACATAAATACAATTAGATATAACCTATTTTCCCCCACATGCAATTATACACTCCCCCAAAATGTTCGCGGACACACCAAATACATTACATATATAAAACACTTCTACAGACTAACATTTCCCTGCATAATTATACACTTTCCCCCAAAATACATACATATGCACTTCACTGCATAACTTATACACTTTGACATAACTCATAGTTACTACGTTAATACCCTTTAAAATTTAAAGTGTTGCCTCTATACATTAAATTAAATTAAGCCACATCGTATTGTTCAACCCAGAGAGGTCAATGCACCATTGTTATGGTTCTAATTTGGGTTAGTTATTATTGTTATATTTTAATTTACTATTAAGGTTAACCACTCTACACATAGTGTAAAGGAGATTGATCGTATAGCATTCTTTACTTAAAAAAAATAGACAGGCTAAAATGTTAATATGGTGATATGACAAGAAAAACCAACTCAAAACGACAGAATTCAAGGTTAACAATTTATTAAATTTAAACACATATTAAAATATCAATTACAATTATTAACAATGCCTCATTAATTTACATTTTTTTTACAGTTGAAATATTACATCATACATTTTACACTAGAGGTGGCTGGTGACGAATTATTACTCCTTATTAACTTAAATGAGCTAAAAAAATATTTATAATAAAAATGCATATTACCTCAGCCGGCTGTATTTTAACTAAAAAAAAAAGGAGAGGTTGAAAAGCGAAAGAAAGGGAATATAGACAGGAATAGACAGAGGCATGCCTTCCAATGATAAGCTGTGACTACATCATTACGTCCTCCAGGCCTTTAATGCAGTCGGCGGAAGCGGCGCAGAACTCGGCGGGCATCATCAGTCACGGCGGAGACCAAGAGAAACAACAGTCAAGCATAGCAGACTGCAGGGAGAGTCTTTTTTTCGAGAGCCCCCAACTCCCACGCAAAACTTTTTTCTCCAAGAAACCTCCGCTGCCGTAGACGGGCGACGAAAAAGGAGTTCCGTGCGGGCCGAAGCCCCGGTGTACGACACACGCCGAAACTGGGAGCATTGTTTATACAACTTGTTGTTGACAGTCATATTATTTTTTTTCTGCACAAAACTTGGCTTTTTATTATCTTTTATTTTTTTGTTTAAATACTTTTCGTTGCGAACGTTGCCTGCACCCTGCGCCGTATCCATCCGCGTTCAGGGTCGATTCTCCTGAAAGGCGTGCCGGGAGTCTGCGCTTCTGTGGGAATCATCAACATTCCTTTGGGCTGGTTTCGATATTACTGCCTTCCCCCTCACTTGGGGATCAAGCCAGGCACGCCCGAACCGAAATGGCCAAACAAGATGTATTGGATTACTGCATAGCAACCGCAAGACAGGAGTAAGTTAGAGAAATGTAGGATTTTACTGGACTAAGAAAAAAAAGGATATTTACATTTCATTTTAATATTTTAAGATTTAAATCTTTCACCAGCTCACCAAACACTGAACCTAAGCCACCACCTTACATATTTTTACTGAAGTGCGATTATATATTACACATACATCTTCCTCAGTAGATACAGATTTTTAAACTTAAAAATAAACATCACTTGAACATGTTACGGGCCCTCAATTAGCATAACAATATCCCCCTCGTACGAAAAAAAAATTGAGCACAGGGAAATTTTTTTCAACCCCTACCATTTATAAAAATGAAAAGAACTAAGAGCGAATAGCCTCCAAGGACTTCCCCTCCGAGCGTTGACAAAACATCTGCCCCCGCTCGGGAGTGTGACTCCCCTGGGTGACTACTCTACCGGACAGCCATGCGTCCACGACCGTCTGCCTCTCAGCGGGCGAAAAATGCGCGAGATAAAAAAAAACACCAACTTTAATTTACAAAGCAAAACCAAAACTACCATAAGAGAAAGTGTTATGCTAATTGAAACAACAACAAAAAACATTTTAACAATAGATTTGCAACACGAATAACTAGCACTTTAGTAGATTTAAAAAAACTTAACAAACAAAAATTACACTGGGTACACATGCACCTTTTCTCTCACGATCAGTAAAACAATTTCAGTAGGAACAGAAGGTACACTAACAGAAGGTATTAGCTAAAAAATTACACTATATAAACGTAGGTGCACGAAAATTTTCTCAAACATACAAGATGGCCTCAACTGGCCAAAAAAAAAAAAAACTCGCTTACGCCCTAGCTTCTCTGAACCCGGCAACCTCTGTGCCTAGTCACCTTTCTACTACACTACCTAACACAGTCAACTACTCTGAGCATAGACGTTGGTTCACACAAAAAAAATACAGTACACTTTGCTCGTATAATACAAAAAGAAAACGTAAAAAAAAACATATGTTACCACAAGGTGTAAACGAAGATCGTCCGTAGACGCTTAAAAAAAAAAAAAAAAAAAAAAAAAAAAAAAAAAAAAAAAAAAAAACTCCAACATCTTTCTCTGTTGGGAATAGCGTGGAGTGTACAGACCTGACTTCAGCAATTACATGCGACAATTATCGCTTACTGAATGGAGACAATAGGCTCCCAAAGGGAAAATTTAAGTTATAATAGGTAAGTCACTGTACATGCTGGGGAGACATTGGCAAGCATGTATTTGCCGTTACAGCAGTTGGGACAACTAGCCCTGTTACAAGTACCTTGGGCTTTGGCTGAGGGTTACAATCTTCGCAACTTGCTTCCGAGCCACTTTACATCCTCCTACGTTTATTTTATTGGCTGCGTTCAGCATTAGTTGTCCCTGGTCACATTCAGGTACAATTTTAACAAAAAAAAACTGGTCATTGGTTGGGGTAACACAATGCCAAAAAAAATAAACTAAAACTTGCAAAACTGCCCCATGTTAGAAATTAATCTACCCTGTACAAACACCGTAGCGTGTGGTAACACACAATTACAAGCAATATTAAAAAAAAAACAATAACTTGGTAGTTCTGTGGCCGTGAGGGGAAAAAACACACTCCTAACCCTTTGACTACTATCAAGGTACACCGTGAAGCTACGAACCGATTGACGCTCCCCTTTTAGCCTGAGATCGGGTTACGATGTTCGACTGAGGTAAACAAACCCAACGTGCTCCTCTGTCTGACATCCGCTGAGAGTGCGCCTGCTGAGACTCAGGACTCCCCGATCTGTTTTCACTTCTAGGAACAGCAGTTACCCTATCGCTTGATCTAATCGTTCGACGGACGTTCCCACTTCTCGCTGTGTTTACATACCACCTTGTGCGCTGTTTAGGAAATCCCGGAGTTTCCGCTCTAGTTGAATCGGACTCGCTGCTAGCCTTCTCCTGCGTCGCACTAAACTCCTCCTGCTCTTAAATCGTGCAAAAGATAAATGGGGGTCTGTACCCGTAAAAGTTGAAATTAAATCCAAATGACTTAGCAGCAAATCACGTCGCTGAAAAGTCATCGCTCCTAACAATTTCTGAGTCTCGTCATCTTGGGATTCGCGGCAGCTAAGCTCGCTGACGCCTGGGGGGTTTGAAGCTACTGAATTTGGCATAATTAAAATGTTTCGTAACAACTAGGGCAAAACTGGGATGAAAACTTACTCCCTCACGCACACATCACTTACCGTATTAATAAAACACAAGTACATGAACAAAATCTCCCCGATAATTCTAGTTTCCCCCAAAATATTCGCGTACACGATACAAGCATTAATACATAAATACAATTAGATATAACCTATTTTCCCCCACATGCAATTATACACTCCCCCAAAATGTTCGCGGACACACCAAATACATTACATATATAAAACACTTCTACAGACTAACATTTCCCTGCATAATTATACACTTTCCCCCAAAATACATACATATGCACTTCACTGCATAACTTATACACTTTGACATAACTCATAGTTACTACGTTAATACCCTTTAAAATTTAAAGTGTTGCCTCTATACATTAAATTAAATTAAGCCACATCGTATTGTTCAACCCAGAGAGGTCAATGCACCATTGTTATGGTTCTAATTTGGGTTAGTTATTATTGTTATATTTTAATTTACTATTAAGGTTAACCACTCTACACATAGTGTAAAGGAGATTGATCGTATAGCATTCTTTACTTAAAAAAAATAGACAGGCTAAAATGTTAATATGGTGATATGACAAGAAAAACCAACTCAAAACGACAGAATTCAAGGTTAACAATTTATTAAATTTAAACACATATTAAAATATCAATTACAATTATTAACAATGCCTCATTAATTTACATTTTTTTTACAGTTGAAATATTACATCATACATTTTACACTAGAGGTGGCTGGTGACGAATTATTACTCCTTATTAACTTAAATGAGCTAAAAAAATATTTATAATAAAAATGCATATTACCTCAGCCGGCTGTATTTTAACTAAAAAAAAAAGGAGAGGTTGAAAAGCGAAAGAAAGGGAATATAGACAGGAATAGACAGAGGCATGCCTTCCAATGATAAGCTGTGACTACATCATTACGTCCTCCAGGCCTTTAATGCAGTCGGCGGAAGCGGCGCAGAACTCGGCGGGCATCATCAGTCACGGCGGAGACCAAGAGAAACAACAGTCAAGCATAGCAGACTGCAGGGAGAGTCTTTTTTTCGAGAGCCCCCAACTCCCACGCAAAACTTTTTTCTCCAAGAAACCTCCGCTGCCGTAGACGGGCGACGAAAAAGGAGTTCCGTGCGGGCCGAAGCCCCGGTGTACGACACACGCCGAAACTGGGAGCATTGTTTATACAACTTGTTGTTGACAGTCATATTATTTTTTATCTGCACAAAACTTGGCTTTTTATTATCTTTTATTTTTTTTTCTTTAAATATTTTTCGTTGCGAACGTTGCCTGCACCCTGCGCTGTATCCATCCGCGTTCAGGGCCGATTCTCCTGAAAGGGGTGCCGGGAGCCTGCGCTTCTGTGGGAATCATCAACATTCCTTTGGGCTGGTTTCGATATTACTGCCTTCCCCCTCACGTGGGGATCAAGCCACGCACGCCCGAATCGAAATGGCCAAACAAGATGTATTGGATTACTGCATAGCAACCGCAAGACAGGAGTAAGTTAGAGAAATGTAGGATTTTACTGGACTAAGAAAAAAAAGGATATTTACAATTCATTTTAATATTTTAAGATTTAAATCTTTCACCAGCTCACCAAACACTGAACCTAAGCCACCACCTTACATATTTTTACTTAAGTGCGATTATATATTACACATACATCTTTCTCAGTAGATACAGATTTTTAAACTTAAAAATAAACATCAACGTTACGGGCCCTCAATTAGCATAACATATATATATATATATATATATATATATATGACGAGCTTACATTTTCGTACTCCCTCTTAACTTGTTCCCATTATAATTAATCTAAATCTATGCAGTCAATGATCGTAGGCCTGTGGAATTAAATACAATTAAATTACATCTAAATCCTTTATTTCAAATACTATTAATTAACCCGATTCAATCCAAGCCAATGTTTCGATCTCTCCTTCTCGTGACGCGTGACCACACAATCTTAAATCCGAAGACACTCTGCTTTAAACACATTGTTTCACTTAAGCGCCAAACTTTCGCGCATGCTCTGTGATGTTCACGGAACGTTCTCGCGCCTTCCATCTCTGATATTACGGAATAGTTTCACTCCTTGCAAAGCCCGTACTTGCTCTAAAAATAGATTAATTCCCCCGAACATTCAGACGCGAATCAAGGTTACATCTCTCAAAAAGGGTATTCCCCTAAAATCGCGGCGCGCTCGTTCTATGCTCTGTGAAAGTAGTGGCGTCCTGCGCCACAAAACTAATCTATCCTGAAGCCCCCTTTAAATTTTAACTTAATTATTCTTTCCCCAATTAATTTCTGACATATATATATATATATATATATATATATATATATATATATATATATATAAAAGAGCTCGTCTGTTTGTTTGACCGCTATAGAATCATAGACTGTTTCACCCACCGGGACCAAATTCGGTACAGTTAATGTTTAGGACCCTAGAAACGTAAAGCAGCAAAAACAAAATTTGGGGCTCAGTTAGTTTTTTTAAAATTAATTTTTTAATGATTTTTGTGCCCCTAAGAGGTGCGCGTACCACTTAAATATGGATACAGCCCCTTCGCCACAACCAGCTGCGTTATCAGTCAAATTCGATGCGTAGGGAGAAGAGGGTTGGTCTGGGGGTGACGGGGGAGGCGAAGTGTTTATTTTATTTTTCTTACGTTTAGGGGAGTCGTGGGTCTAAAAAGGTTGAGAACCGCTGCTTTAGACAATTTTAGACAGGGGCGTTCAAACTAATAGAACTTAATAAAATTTGGAAAATAAAGGAAGAAAAAAAAAGAAAAATTAAGTTTGCCCCATGGCCAGTTTTTGGAAACCATCTGTTGATCTAAATATATTAATCGTTTGAGGATCATAAAATGGGAAGAAGTTGAGTTCTACAGGTTTTTTTCCCCTAAGTTAGTGAAACAGAGTTAACATACGATATGTATTTGAATTATTTATTCCGTGAAATCATATAAGTTAAATCTTTTAGAGTTTTGGGGTTTTTTAAGCAGTGAGAGGAAAAGCTCTTTAAACAGAGAAACATAACGACCGATAACTTTCATTCCGAAGTATTAGTCCGTTAGTTATATTAAGGCATAAGAAAATTAATGAAATTATTTTTGAAAAGTAATTGCCCAGCGTTGCCAGGGTAGATATATAGATATAAAATTTTTCATGCATTCCATCAAATAAATACTGGGCTGCACCCCCTGCTCTTCATGTTCATCTGGCCAGACAGAATGCACGTAGCGCGTTTCTACTGAAATGATATACAAACAATAAGAAAGAAAGAAACTTTAAACCTAGGTTTCATGCGGAATCCCGCCTTACTTTGATTAAATAAAGGGAATAACGCATCTTGCACTTTACCTCTTAGGTGATTTGGAAAAAAGTGCGTCTCTTGGGTGATGTGGAAAAAACTGCGTTTTTATGGGAAAAATAAAAAATTGAGGCAAACGTAAATTATAAAACTTATTTCTAACTAAACAGTGGATCAAACAAATATAATTAAATCTAATAAACAGTATCTAACAAATATAATTAAACAGTAAACTTATTCAATCCAAACGTGCGAATCACGCAACACTGTGTTATGATTCTCAATAAAATCAGACGTATAATCAGACAAAGGTCCTCAGGCTCAAAGTTTCTTTCTTTCTGATTGTTTGCATATCATTTCAGTAGAAACGCGTTAAGCGCATTCTGTCTGGCCAGATGAACATGAAGAGCGGGGGTGCAGCTCAGTATTTTTTTGATGGAATGCATGGAAATTTTTTTATCTATATATCTACCCGGGCAACGACGGGCAATAATGCTATATATATATATATGTGTGTGTGTGTGTGTGTGTGTGTGTGTATGTAAGTGTGTAAGTAAGTAACAACACGGGCGGCGGCGAGGGATGAAGGAGATAGGTTGATATTGTCGGCCGTGCGTCACAGAATTGATAGTTCGTAATTAGTCCACAAAATTCAGTCCCGCGCTGGAAGTCGTGGCGTAATCGGCATCTGGAAAATCTTTGTAAAAAACTGGCCCGTCCATCCCCAGACACACAGGATCACTCCAAACTTAGCGAACAAAAACTTTATTTCTTACATTTCTACATGTTCATTGAGCAACGACAATTCACAAAATCATACCAACTAGCCTCTGCGCGACCAGCATGGTCGCTTTTAGTTTCATATTTTCATTTGCAAAATAACTAAACTGAAAGAAACATATATAAGGAATGTTACCATTACCTGTCATCATAAATATATACGTTAGTAAGTGGTAGTGGGATCTCAGCCAAAAAATTTATAATCATTGCAAAATTCTTTATAACGCTGATTCCAAAACATCGTGATTAAAAAATGTACCAATTACATCTCTCTCAGTATGGAATATTTTTCAAAATTAAGATATCTACACCTTTATCATTGCATCAAATAAGAAATTATTGGAGAAATTTTTTTTCACTTAAAAAAAGGAGTAAAAATTCAGTAAGTACTAAAATATAATGTGGATTACATCACCCTCTGTATGCACTATTGTTCACAATTCGTATATCTACACTTAATCATATCAAATAAACAATTGTTGAGAAAATTTCTGTACTTATAAAATGGAGTAAAAATTCAGGAAATACTAAAAAGAGTGTAAAAAATTAACTCTTACTTACTATTAAGTTATTATAATGCAATTAATAATATTTTACTATGATATTCCTAAAACTTTTTGAAAAATCGATGGAACAAATGAATAAATTAAAATTATTCATGAGTAAAATACAGCAATTAAATTGTACTAAATTACGTGCTATCGTCGAGCCACCACACACACGCCGTTGGCCGCTAATGTTAGGAGTGGATCGGGACCGCGAATTGCTCACGAAGTCCGTTACAGTTTTACCTATTCTAGGCTACGCTGCTATCGCCATCTACTGGAGAGAATAATTAACAATTGCTTCACTCGAAAGATATGAATATGTATAAACGGGAAAAAATTACCAACTTTTACAATACTATTTTTCATTTAATTGTGTAAATGCTAAGTATTCAACACATACTGACACAGAAAAAAGTTACTTTTTTCAATAAATTTAGAAAATACAAAAATTGAAATTAACTTTAAACAACTGGTTCTAGTTAATTATTTTTAATTTGCATTTTTTAATGTATAATGTATAGAACTTTAACTGGATTCTGGCCCAAAATTCCAGAAAATATATATTTTTAAATTGTCAAATTATGTACAAACTGAGGTAAATAAATTTATAATTTTATTTCATAATAACTATATAAATTATATGATTATAACTTGTGATTTTTTAGGCACACTGCCTTAGGTACAAGTAACTGTACAAATTTGTTGAATAATATAAAAGTTTTTTTCTTTTTTTGTCATGTACCAGAC
The DNA here is from genome assembly GCA_907164885.2 of Dolomedes plantarius. Classification (NCBI taxonomy): domain Eukaryota; kingdom Metazoa; phylum Arthropoda; class Arachnida; order Araneae; family Dolomedidae; genus Dolomedes; species Dolomedes plantarius. Next base: position 176,401,708 of record OU015498.1, on the reverse strand, counting down.
ATCTTGAAATGAAAATTCTGATATTTTTTATGAGCTATATAATAAAAAAAAATCTTAGTATTTTTTCTAAAAAACACTGTAGTTGGATCTGTTTGAACTATATAAGTAAAAAATAATAATCCATCGTTTTTCCGTATTTGTCGTTCATTTTATCCAGTCCCAACGATCATATTGCTTTGTTATGTTTCCACATCTATCGTTTTCCCGCATTGATCGTTCATTTCAATCGGTCCCTTGAAAAACGATAGATCGAGATTCCACTGTATATATAAATAAATAAATAAATAAATATATATATATATATATATATATATATATATATATATATATATATATATATATATATATATATATATATATATATATATATATATATATATATATATATATATATATATATATATATATATATATATATGTGTGTGTGTGTGTGTGTGTGGGAGGGGGTAGGTATCTCATCTTTTCTCACCTCCCCTTTCAATCATTTTCCCGCTTGTACAACGTCTAGATATCTGCCGCTAAGCGTTGCCACAACTCCAGAAGAAAATATTTGACTACGAATTGGAGCGCGATGATTTTGGCGGGCAGAAAAACAGGTAGTGGAAATGGACAAGACGAACTAAAACGGTTATGTGTATAGTGCTAAAACTTTACTTTTAAGACGTGTTCAATCAATACGTAATGGTATATTAACTTTCTTTGTAAGTAGTATATACTAAGCAAACAGTGTCGTCCCTGTATATCCAAGATTTCATTAAACGAGCTCTTTTGTATTCCCGTTTGACCAATTCCTGACTGAGGATGGCCATATACAGGGTGATTTTTATTAAACTGACACTACTTAGAGACCAGTAGAGCGATCTATCAACCGGAATTCCATCGAAATTGATAGAGGTACTAAGGACAACATGGGAAAGAGTTTCCGTTAATAAAAAGTTTCAAAAGTCGCCGATAGGGGAAGATATGGCACTTTTGTTGTCGGCGCAGCCGAGAATTTGCAGAAAACGCAGTAAACCATCAAAATTCAAATTCACGACTACGTCGTCTACAACAGCGTCAGTATTTCGGGCTATAAAGATAAGGGGTGAATACCCAAAAAGTTGTAATAAGCAGACAAATGAATAACACCCCCCCCAAAAAAAAAAATCACGTCAACACCGCTTTATGCAAAAAATTCACTTCTCCCTCCTACAATGTGACCACCATCCTGGTGGACGACACATTGCATGTTGTACGCTACGTTCTCAACGGCCGAGCGTAACATGTCACCAGGAATGTTCACAGTCCATGATATTTTGCCCTTTAGGGCCGCCAAGTTAGAGACTCCACCAAGATACACCTTGGAACCCCACAGAAAGAAGTCATATGGGTTAGATTCGGAGAGCGAGGTGGCCATGAAAGAGGAAAAAAGCGACTGATGACCCTTTCTCCTGCAAAGCGATGGCGCATCAGAATCCGCATCGATCTTTATAGCCCAAAATATTGGTGCTGCTGTAGACTACGTAGTCATGAAGTTGCATTTTGATGTTTTACTTGCGTTTTATGCAAATTCTGAGGTGCGCTTTCAACAACAGCGTCATAACTTCCCCCTATCGGCGACTTTTGTAACTATGTTTTTTTTCATGGAAACTCTTTCCCATGTCTTCCTTAGTCCCTCTCACTTTCGGTGGAATTCTGCCTGATAGATCGCACTACAAGTAGCTCTTAGCAGTGTCAGTTTAATAACAATCTCCCTGAATATATAAAAAATGGAAACTACAATATGGTCGAAACTTTCAACGATATACGGAAAAGAGAAGTATGGGTATTTACAACTTTTGGTGGCTTATTTGGTTAAATACATATTGTCGTGCCTGAACAGCATCAAATTCAATGAAACAATATAATTGGGAGGAATAATACGTTTACTAACTAAGAACATTATGATGTTTTACTTAGTTAATATATTACACGAAATGTTAAAGACTGGGATATATTTACATGTTTACAATGAGCAAAGAGAATAAATAATGGCTGTTCAATGCATATCCAAATTGCGCAGTTCGACACTCACCGTAGCACAGCAATGTACGCAGATATTTTCTAAGGGGGTGGGGGTTACTATGAAAGAGCAGTTTTGACCAATCAGTGCAAAGCTTAAAGAAACAATAAAGAAATGAAAACAATTGCTACATTTATTGATAATCAAATTTACTTTACTATATTTATTAAATCAAGAGCATTCTGTGGAAGCAAGTCCAGACTAGCTAGATGGCAATACCATAGTCTTAGTTGTTCTGCTAGAGCTTCTTCACTGCATTCTACAACCTCTGCATATATAAAATGTAGCTTTCTCGCTTCTCTATCTCGCTCAGCTGTCACCTTTAGTTTTTTACCCCGATAGCAAACATTTGAAGCTATATAGAATATTTGCTTATATTCTTGGTTATGTGAGGTTAATTATACTGAGGGGTAATAAAATTTAACATTTTTTTTGTACTCCGGATGACCAAATTGATCATGACAATTTTGCTACAATTTTAAATTTAATGACATAGAAACAACAATTTTGTGATTCAAGATTTTTTTTTTACTGTCGCCGGCACACGATCTGTAGTTTAGTTGAGTGGAGTGGCAACGCCGATTTTTGACTTCGAGAAAAACAGAGTTGAGCGCCGAGAGCCACAACGTGCAGACGTGTGCCTCGGTTCGAGATTTACGATCGCCCCACCTTCTGATTTGAGTATATATATGTTTGTTTGTGATTCATGTGCGTCCGTCTATGTGTGTAATAAAATGTATTAAAAGGATTACTAAGGACTCATCATTCGAAGCTCTCCCACGAACTATTTTAGATATCCAAATTTGAGTAGATAGAACATTTCTGGTGCCGCCTCCAGGGATCCTTAGATATTAGAAAATCGTCGAACTCTTGATTTTTATTTGAAAGGTAACTTTTGCCTTATTTTTTTATTCGAACTGTGATTTAATTCTGATTGACAGAAGTGTGGGCTAAGTTGAACATTATTGTTTTTGTCATTGAGATAATTGAACTGTTTAACGCCTTTTCTTGATTGAATTTCGAATTGAATATGGATGATCTTTTAAAACTCAAAAATAAACGTTTGACTCTGAGAACTCAAATAACCAAGTTGTTTACTAAAATCGAAACTGTTCTTAATGATAAAGATGCTGACTTAGACACGTTAGAAAGTAATTTAGAACTATTGTTAAATAGAGACTCGACAGTTAAAGAATTAAATTCTGAAATCGAAACATCTTTGAAACCGAATGAAATCGAAAGTGAAGTTAATACATGTGCGGAATATGAAGATAAGGTTATACATTATAAACAAAACTTATGAATCGTATTAAACATTTTCAAAAGGATGCTGTTCAAAGTAATTCTGCAAATAATGGCATCTCATCACAAGAAACTAATGTTCGCCTACCTCCAGAGATAAAAACAGTAAAATTACCAAAACTTATGATAGAAAAATACTATGGTGATCCCGATAAATATTTGAATTTCATGAATCAATACGAAAACGCTATTCATAATAATCCATCGTTAAGTGATATCGACAAGTTCAGGTATTTAAAATCGTTGCTAGGTGGTTTAGTTTTTAACGCTATCAGTGGATTTAGTTTAACCGAAAAGAATTATGCAGCGGCAATTGCGCTCCTGAGATAGCGTTTTGGAAATCATTCTATGTTGATACAAGCTCATTTATCTAATTTGTTGAATATCTCTCCTATTAAGAATGTATCTGATATTAATGGATTGCGTAATTTATATGACAAATGTGAAACCCAAATTCGTAGCTTAGAAACGTTAGGAGTCGCAGAAAATACCTATGGTTGTTTACTCTGTCCAATATTATTGAAATTACTTCCTTGTGAACTAACTTTAGAATTTACTCGCATTCAAGATAATGATAAAAATTGGAGTGTTCAAACTCTCATGAACTTTCTTCGAAACGGGGTCCAATCTCGCGAACGAGCTTTTCAGATTCATAAATCAGAAATAAAACCATCTTCGCTGCAGAAAGATAACAGAAATTTTGGTAGGAATAGTACGAATAACAGAAAATACACTAGTCTATACAATAACGCGGGCTTCTCAAGGGCGCCTGCGAGACGATCAGATGTGGCGTCAGCAACAGAATTATTGACATCGACTAATGACTCATGCATTTTTTGTGCCAGGAGTCACAGGAGTGAAGACTGTGATTCATTTGATGTAAATCAACGAAAGGAATTTTGTAGACGTAATTGGAATTGTTATTTATGCCTGAAACCCAAACATCGTTTGCAGGACTGCACTACGAGAGGTTCTAGTTTGTTCTGTAGAGGGTTGCATAATATTGCGCTGTGCTTTAAAAGGGAAAATAAAAAAACTGAGGCTCTCAAATCTTCGAAAAATGACAAATCAATTACCAGACATGCCAATAGTGAACAAAATAAAATTGATAGTGCCGTTGCTAATCATGTAAACAATGGGCAAAACAAAATTTTATTGCAAACTGCTGCTGTTAAATTAGTAGGGAAGTCATCGAGCAAAACAATTCGCGCATTATATGACCCAGGTTCGCAACGATCGTTCATTCGAAAAGATTTATCGAGACAGTTATCGTTGAACATAGTGGGTGAGGAGGAACTTTTTATTCATACTTTTCGATCAAAGGCTCCTGCTCGGATAAAATGTGCTAGAGTGCAGGTCAAAATTACAGACACTCGAGATAAGGAAGAAATAATAATAGAAGCGTTAGAAATTGATGAAGTATCTAGTGCTCCATTGGAATTCGCTCCTAATGATATAATTAATGAACTAAAAACTGAAGGAATTGATTTGTGTGATGTTGATAATGGAACTTTGGAAAACGAAAATATCTCTTTCCTTATTGGTGCAGATAATTATTTTAAAATCGTAAGCGGGAAAACTAAACGTTTGAATCCCAATTTAGTTGCAACTGAAAGTAAATTTCGATGGCTTTTAATGGGAGAAGTAGAAGATAAAAGCTGCTCAAACAGAAATGTTACCACCGCTATGTCATCGATATCTTTGTTCGTTAGTGGTTCTAGTATAGAAAATCTCTGGCGACTGGACACGTTAGGAATTCGGGACCCCGTTGAAATCCAGTCAATAAAAGAAATGGAAACTGCTGCTCTAAATTATTTTAAGGAAACAGTCACTGTCAACAATGAAGGACGTTACGAAGTTCGTTTACCTTGGATAGCATACCATGCTGATTTGAAAACTAATGAGGATATTTGTAAAGAGCGTTTGCAATCAGTTACCAAAAAACTGCTTCAGAGAAATCAGTTCAAAGACTATGAAGCTGTATTTGATGAATGGATTGAAGATGGAGTTATCGAAGAGGTTCCGATGAAATTAAGAAGAAGAGTCATTATTTACCGGACAGAGGCGTATTCAAAGAGACTTCTACTACAAAGATACGTCCAGTTTTCGACGCAAGCTGTCGTACTAAGGAATCATTGTCATTGAACGACTGTTTAGAGAAGGGTCCAAACCTTCTAGAAGAGATTCTCCCTATCTTATTGAGATTTCGTAAAGAAAAAATAGGTGTTGTGTCTGACATAAAAAGAGCATTTCTTCAGATATCGGTGTTTAATCCTGATTGTGAATTCTTAAGATTCTTTTGGTGGAAGGATTTCGAGAAGAAAAATGTCAAAGTTTTAAGACATAAGCGTGTAGTATTTGGCTTAAATTGTAGCCCTTTCCTACTAGGAACTGTGTTGAATCATCATCTAGAAAAGAACTTGGTGGACTTTCCAGAAACTGTCACTAGATTAATGAAAGCCTTCTATGTTGACAATTGTGTCACTTCGGTTGCAGACGAAAATACATTACATCGATTCATTGAAGAGTCTAAGCACATATTGGCTACTGCCTGCTTTGACCTAAGAGGGTGGGAGCATACGTCTTTAAACATTAATCTTGATCCATCTGGACCCATACCTGTTTTAGGAGTATTATGGAATAAGGCCGAAGATAATATCTTCTGTGATACAGCGGAATTGAGAAGCTTAACCACTGGTTTGACAAGAAGAAACGTCTTAAGTATGGTTCATAAGATTTTTGATCCACTTGGAATTTTGAGCCACGCAACATTGATTCCCAAGTTGCTTATCCAGAAAAGTTGGAACTTGAAAATTGGTTGGGACACAGTCCTGACCGAAGACTATCAAAAAGAATTCGCTTCCTGGCTTCGTGACTTGCCCCTTTTATCAGAAATGAAAATTCCCAGGTGCCTAAATATAGATGAAATTGATGGCCTGAGTTTGCACATCTTTTGCGATGCTAGCAAGTGCGCTTACAGTGCTGTGATATTTCTTAGAAAAGCTGTAGGTGATGATATTTCAGTGACATTTGTTTCTGCGAAGAGTCGAGTGGCTCCCCTTCGTAAAACCACAATTCCGAGATTAGAGTTATTAGCTTGTTGCATAGGAGCACGCCTTTCCTCTGTTGTGGTAAAAGCATTGTATCTTGAAGGAATTCCCATTTTCTACTCGTCTGACTCTTCAACAGCATTGTTTTGGATAGAAAAGGATGAAAATTGGGGTGTGTTTGTGAAGAATCGAGTTAAAGAAATCAGATCATTAACGTCGAATGGAACTTGGAGGCACGTCCCTGGAAACTTTAATGCTGCAGATTTGCCATTCCGAGGTTGTTCAATAAGTGCATTAGTTAAATCCAGATGGTTGAAGGGGCCAGAATGGTTGAAGAAAAGAGAAGAGGTGTGGCCCACACCAGAAGTTGTCCTGAACTACGAAGAGATTCAGAAAGAAAAAAGAAAAACTGTTGCTTAAAATTTGACTGCAACCAAAGAAAAATGGTACTTGAAATATTTTTCAAGCTATTTTAAGATAGTAAGAATGATTTCATGGATTCTTCGATTTGTGAGGAACTGTCGTCAACCGCAGAGAAAGTTTAGGGGAAGTTTGACAGTTCAAGAAATCAACCTAGCTGAAAAGAAGCTATTGAAAATAATTCAAGATGAATCGTTTAATGAAGAAAACAGTTTGAAAGGTCTTCTAACATTTATCGACCAAGATGGACTCTACAGATTGAAAACCAAAATCATTAGAAGAGATGATTGTGAAGATTTTAGATGTCCCATTGTCTTACCATCTGACCATGAACTTGTACATCGATTAATACTTGACCATCATTTGCTGCTTAGCCATGCTGGTACCCAGTTTGTGCTTTCAAATCTACGGCAAAAATTTTGAATTCTAAGAGGCAGGAAAACTGTTCAGAGAGTCTTGTCAAAATGCATTCCATGCAAGAGATATACAGCAAAGGCAGTTGAGACTTTACCATCTTGCCTTCCTGAAGATAGAGTGCGAGACGCGTCTGCCTTTGAAGTGACAGGGGTCGATGTCGCAGGCCCAATTCATTTGAAAACTGCCAAGAAAGCGTGGATCTTGATTTTTACATGTGCTGTGTACCGTGCGGTACATTTAGAGCTTATTGAGAGTTTATCTACGAATGGTTTCCTATTAGGACTACGAAGATTTGTCGCCCGAAGAGGCCGTCCATCTGTGATATACAGCGATAACGGTTCCAACTTTGTTGGAGCTGAACGGTTATTAAAATCTATCGACTGGGACCAGATTTCGAATTTTTCTTCTGTAATGAGAATGCAATGGAATTTCAACCCTCCAACTGCCAGTTGGTGGGAAAGACTGATCCAAACCGTGAAGAAGTTACTACGGAGAGTTCTTGGTAGAGCATGTTTGACGTTTGAAGAAATGTCAACGATTCTTTGTGATGTAGAGTCAGTCATAAATTCTCGACCGCTGACATATTTGTCAGAGGATCCTACTGATCTTGAACCTTTAACTCCCTCGTTGTTTATCCAGGATGTTAAAACTGTTAAGAGTTCCCGATGTTGACAAGTTAGATCAAATAAACCTTTCGAAGAGATGGAGATATCACCAGCGATTAAGACAACAATTTCGGAAAAGATTTCGTGATGAATATCTTGGACTGTTGGTGCAAAAGCCTTTGAAAGCAAAATTCGTGAGACCAATCGAAATCAACGATATCGTTCTTGTTGGACAGGACAATCAAAAGAGATCAGATTGGCCAATTGGTCGTGTGATTGCTACTTATCCAGGAAAAGACAATGAAGTACGAGTTGTAAAAGTGAAATCGAAGGCTGGAGAGTTGACCAGGCCAGTAAAAAGACTTTACCCTCTTGAACTTTCTTCATTAACTTGAACTCAATATAGATATTTAATGTTCATTTTAGTATTAGTGATATTTGCATTTTGAAACTGAATTTTAAGTTCGTTCCATTGTATTGTTTTCAATGTTTAGTAATTTTTTCTTCTTATTAAGTGAAACTTTAAGTTTAATTGTTCTGTTTCTTTATTTCCTTTTACATACTTAACCAATTAAATTTGATTTATTGTTAGATTTAAAGTTGGAGATACTTCGTAGGGTTAGTTTAGATTTATAATAATTTTTAGAGTGATTGTTTTGATTTTCTTTGTAAAACTTTAAAATCAAAAGGTGGGAGGATGTCGCCGGCACACGATCTGTAGTTTAGTTGAGTGGAGTGGCAACGCCGATTTTTTGCTTCGAGAAAAACAGAGTTGAGCGCCGAGAGCCACAACGTGCAGACGTGTGCCTCGGTTCGAGATTTACGATCGCCCCACCTTCTGATTTGAGTATATATATGTTTGTTTGTTATTCACGTGCGTCCGTCTACGTGTGTAATAAAATGTATTAAAAGGATTTCTAAGGACTCGTCATTCGAAGCTCTTCCACGAACTATTTTAGATATCGAAATTTGAGTAGATAGAACAATTACCATGCTTTTATTAACTCGCTTTCTTGTTTGTTTGTTTGTTTGTTTGTGTGTTTGTCCAGTACAAATCTTGCAATCGATTTTAAATAACTTCCCGACTAGCTAGACATTTGAAACTTTTAGAATAGCTCAGAACACGATGACAATGCATTCTTTTGATACTTTTAGCCTTCTTTAAGCAGTATTGAATTCATTTTCAGTTAATTTTGTTTTGTAGAATGGTGCAGCCATCTATCGACCGGGACGGGAACGAAAAGTTAAAACGTAAGTTAACTTCCGATTCTCGAGCTAAACGATTGATTGCGCATTTGATACCTCTTTATTATGCATTTGATCATTTTCTTTCAAGTTGATGGGATAATTCATCAAAAAAATTTTAAAAACGTATTTAATAATACATAGAATTGTCAAGTTTATATGATTCAACAGAAAATTTAACCCTTTCACTCCCAGTAATGCCAATTGGAATCATGATATTCACAATTTATTTTCTCAGCCACCAGAACTGCCAGTGATATCAAATAAATTTTATTAAAATGTTTGTACATTTTTCTATTCAAAAATATTTTTTCCTTTACCCAATAGATTGCAGCACTATCCCAGTAAAGGAAGAAATATTTGATGTTTGAGTGTCAGCTGAAATCTAAAAACAAGTTAAAATCAATTTCATTGTAGATGTAATTAAAAAAATAATAATGTTTAAATTAGTCTCTTATCATTTTTAAATATGTCTAAAAATCATATTTTGGCAATTTTTTAAAACAAATTATCCGAAATTTTTGTTGTTTAATTTTCCAAACACTAGTGATTCCAAATGGCATCATTGCGAGTTATCAATGGGGTGGGAAACTCAACACCTGTAAATGCTTATTTAGGATTGCTAGCGGTTGTGGCACATGGTAGTACAAAATTTGAATACTTAATTGTATTATTTGAATATAAGTGTACTTCTACTGATTTGCTTCAAAATTAGCTGAGAAGACAAAGCTGGGGATAAGTGGTGATGTTGTAATACGCTTGGCAGAGACAGTACCACGAAATAAAAATCATAAACTTTTTGTTGACAATTGGTTCGCATCATACAACCTAGCTGTGCAACATCAGGCTTGCATTCTACTAATGGCAGGAACTGTTAAGAAAAATAGAATTCCCAAAATTTCGAAAAAGGGCTTTCCATTCTCTAAAGATGAGAAAAATTTGAAAGATTCTGGACGTGGACGCTACGATCCTGCAACAGACGATAAAAGCATTACAACAGCAAGATGGTTTGATAATAAATGTGCCACTGTCATTTCTATCTTTTGTGGAGTGGAACCTGTGGAGAGTATAAAAAGATGGTCTGTTGCTCCAAAAAGCTTTATTGATGTAAAAAGACTACACATTGTTGATGTTTATAACAATGGGATGGGTTGTGTAGACCTAGTGAATATTCAAATCCCATTGCTGATGTCAGATTAAACAATTTAGGCCATTGGCCTCTTTATATAGGAAAAAGAAGATGCAAATTGTGTATCAAATCATACAGCAGAATAATGTGTGAAAAATGCAATGTATCACTTTCTCTTAACAAAATTAATAATTGTTTTAAAAATTTCATGTAAAGTAAATTAAAATATATTATTGAAATACATTATTAAAATTGATTAAAATATATTATTTATTCATTAAAATACATTATTTGCTTCAGATACATGTCTAGATCAAAATATATTAAAATATTTACTTTTTTCCACCTATCATCAACTCCCAATGATTCCAAATGGCATCAACTCTATGTTTAACTCATGCACTACTTAATTCCCAATGATGCCATTTGGAATCATTTAAAATTTTGATTAATATATTAAAATTTTTTTTTCTTTCTGTTCCTTTATACTGGACATAAAATGAGTACATTTCAGGAATTTCATATTTTTAAAATGAGTAATACACTTTTGGGACTGAAAGGGTTTTAAAAACATGGTACATAAAAAGTTTTTTTTATCATGTAATTATTTCTTTTCAGTATGATAACATTTCGTGATGCTTTGGATCATGATCTTTTTTTCCACTGAGTTTTAATTTCATCAAGGTCTAACAAATTTACAGTGTCTTGATGAACAAGAGGGAAGAGTATCAGCTTCAACATTTGAGGTGGTGAAAGGAAAAGTGGTGTAAGTCACATTTTCAACCTTTTTTTTATTTATTTAAGGGCAAAAATGTAATCTCCGTGTTCAATTTATAGTGTAATTGCAAATAATTATTATTTGCAATATAATAATAATTATTATGAATTATAATTTGTTCAATTTATAGTGGAATTTTTTGTAGTTTTCGCAGTAAAACGCTCTTGACTTACACCACTTGACTTACTGACTTACACCACTTCGCCTTTCATCGCCAAATTTGTGGAGCTCTTTTGGTATTTAATTTTATAGTCAAACATACTAAGTTTTTAGGACCAGCGGAACAACCGACAACTTAAATTTTTAACATTTTTCAGGCAAACAAGAGCCGAATGGTCAGTATAAATAACAAATTTTTGGCCATGAATATAATAGTAAAATTTATCTAAAGCATTCACAATTGCCAAACATTTTAATTTCCTAATGACATAATCCTGCTCATAATTACGAAAAGTTCTAGAATTATATGCAACAGGATGCAATACATTTGAAGCATCAGGTTGTTTCAACACTGCTCCAACTACAATTTTTTAGGCATCAAGATACACATAACAAGGTAATTTTGGATCCTATAATTGGAGAACAGGTTTGGATAGTAACACATTTTTCAACGTAGGTATGCGTTCCTCAATAACGGTCCTCCGGAAAGAAAAATTTCAGAGTCCGTCGCGAGTTATAATTTTGGCAGCTCGCCAAACCCAGTAGCAGTACACAATTAAACAGAAAAGTACCAAAATGTGTCCAAAAAATAAAGAAAGAAGTAAGTAACAATAAGCATTCCTACGTTAATAACCCGTGGTAGTTTCGTTAGAAGAGACTGCCTGAAATATATTTTTTTTATTTCTCAAATGCAATTTGGCAGTCTTCTGTCCAATTCCATACAACACTTTTCTTCAAAAGTCTATTTAATGAATAACGAATTTGGGCATTTTTGGGAATCAACTTATAGTTCACATTGATTGATTCATAAGAAACGTTGCAATTCCTTCACATTCTTTGAATTTTGTAACTTCAGAATACGATCAATGTTGGTATTATCAGGGGAAATTTTTCTTTGTTGAACTTCATAACCGAGAAAATTAATTTTGTCTTTAGCTAACACACATTTAGGTAATTGAAGCTTTATGTTTTCACTCTTCCAGATTTCAAAAAATTGTTACATGTATTGCCAATGTTTCTTTTGAGATGAGGAAAAAATAATAACACCATCGAAATAGTTACAAGCAAAGCTAATTTTATATTTAGTTTAAATTCATCTAATGGTTCTGTTAAATATTCCTGGAGCATTCTTTAAGCCAAAAGGTAGTCGGAGCCAGTCAAATAATCCGAAATTTGTAGCAAAGGCAACTTTTTCAATATCCTGAGGGTTAATCGAAATATGCGAGTAATCTGAAGTAAAATCTAGGGCTGAAAATATTTTAGCTTGACTTAATATATCTAAAAAGTTATGTATCCGAGGTAAAAGTTCTGATAATGGCATTTAATTTTCTGAAATCTATGCACAGTCTTGTACATTGGCCTTTATCATGATTATATGCCAAAGTAACTGGAGCAGAGTAGGGGCTACTATTCTCTCTTATATTATCCGCTTGCAACAGTTTCTCAATTCGGATTCCAATCTCTTCTTCTTTCTTAGGATAAGTACAATAAGATCTTAAGGACACAAGAAGCTCAGACGTTAGTTTAATGCGCTGGGGTTCTACCCTAATTAAACTTATACGATACTTGATTTTAGAAATAGGTGTAAGTAATTATGCAACAAAGAATTAAGTTCATCATTCTTTCTACTGACAGTCTGGAAATTCTCAAAATTGTTATCAGAGGTCAGAGGAATATGAACCAATTCAGTTTGTACATTATTTTGCTTTATATTCTGAGTTTCACAATTTTCGGCATTTTTTACCTATTTTACATTTTCTTTGATTCAAATATTTGGACTCATTATTATTTACTTGCAAAGATATATATATATATATATATATATATATATATATATATATATATATATATATGACGAGCTCGCTACCTACACCCTTCCCAGTACGTCGTCTTACATCCAAACTTACTCCTTCTTAATCTATCTTTACTTAATTATTCAAGTTATGGCAGTCAATGAATTAAAAGGCCGGTGGCAAAGAACTACAATTAATATATCTAACATCGTTTATTTCCAAAATCTTAAGCTACCTGATTCAATCTGATAAATTAAATCCAAGAGTCATCAAGCTCCCGCGAGACGCGTGACTATCTCCATCAAGAATTTCCCGCCGTCTGATTAAACGCTATTGTTTTTCTGCCATCAACAGCCACCGCGCATGCCCACATGATCTCTGTGACGCATACACCGGCGATGAACCATAGGCGTGGCCACAGATGTCAATCAATCCAAAGGGAATTTCCCCGATTTCTCTCGATGTATTTCGAACCAAGATATGAGAATAGTGGCGAATTACGCCACGACAATAAATTAATTACTAAGCCCCCTTTAAATTTAGAATAATTATTTCGTTCCCGCTTAAGTCCGACAACTTTCCCCCCCGTCCCCCTGAAGGCACGCACACAAATGGAGTAGCTAATTCCATCCGGCAAGTCTTCAGAAGAGAAAACACTAAGATTATATTTCAAAATCCCAAATAACTATCAACCGAAAAAGATTGCTGAGTAGGGACGTCTCCCCAGTCAACACAAATTAAATTAAACCTAACCCAAAATTTTATCTATTCACGCCTAGCCAGATTGAATCGAGGTACTGATACATTTTACACAAGTCTCCATTTGAGACACAATTGTCATTGACGAGCTATTAATCATCACAATATAAATTTCCAAAATTACAAAGATCACTAAAAAACACAATTATCATCAAATCTTATTAAAGAAAAACACAATAATACCTCAATCACAAGTAAATATAGTAACCACTCAGTTCTTGTTAACAAATGTAGAAGTCCAAATCTGTACAACCAAAAATAAAAATATCAACTCTGTAAATCCGACGCTGTACATCACTCTTCATCTGTGCACAAAACCCAAAAAACATATTTTTCGAAATTACATCATAATATTACACTTGTTTTATGAGATCCAAATTGATAAAATATACACAAAGTAGCTTAAAAAAGAGCGTTTAAACTTTTTTTTTTTCCTTTTTCCTTATATAAACAACACATAAAGTTTAACCACATATGTGGAGTCAAGAGGGTGTTAGGCACCCAACATGTAAAATCACTTAAGAAATGGATCTCTGAACTTTACATTATTGCTATTTCTTTATACAAAAAAAAGACACATCATAAAATTTTACCAACCCAATCAATAAAATCAAGAACACACAATTTGAATTTTAAAAATATATGAGAAACAGTAAATTGGAATCTAAAAATGTATGTAATCAACTTTCAAAATTATCTAGATTACTCAAAGCAGTTTCTTTTCTCAATGCTTATTACGCACTTTTCCTGATCACTCAATGACTTACTTAAAACTAATCCTAATGACATGAGGAGGCATGTGAAACAGGCTCATGCCCGGTCAAAACATTAATCATTTTATTATTTATTGACAAAACATGTTAAAAATTCACATTTTTCAATATGCTATCCAAATCTTACCAATTTCAAGGCCAAAATATTTCGTAACTTTCACATCTTACATTAATGCAAATTCCACACGTCATTTTTTTAAATTATTATTATTTCGATATAGTAATATACACTTAACAATCAGAGGCCCTCCTCATTAAGCTTGCCGGTCGACCAAAAATATTCACTAAAAAAAACATTTAACACGATATTTATCAAAATGTAACTTAAAATACTACTCCATAACACTCAAATAAACACAAAATATATACAAGGGATAAAAATGACCATCGTCGCACCAGGAAATCAGAATCTGCAAAAATTTTAAAATTGCTCCTAATTTAGTACATTACTTTGCTTCCCCCCCCTCCCCAAGAACAAGATAGATACACAATTTAATTTCATAATAGTATAACTTTAAAACATTACGAATTGTTGGTTAAATATCAATTAATTTTTCTTGAAACATGAAATAAGTCTGTCAAACTCAAAATCCTTATCAAATCAACAAAACCTTCACAAAAACAACAAATTTTTTCAGCAGTCATTAAATCCGCTGAGAAAAATATGAAAATTTTACATATCTTATCACAGATCTTTTTTAAAATGTGTCAGTTAATATTCATTATATAACCCAATCAAGTGTTAACTAAAGTTTAACATACTCTTCAGTGAAACTGGGTGGGGAAGCTCTATGCGTATAAAATTGTATGGGTTTCAAAAATACAAAAATACTCAATTCAATAACATAAAACTAATCTCATCAAAAATAATATTCCTCAAAAAACCCATATCGTATTTAATATTCTGACACAGTATTATAATCAATACACACATTATCGTTTTAATCAAACAGTTCTTTCGAAAACCAAGCTTAACTCATTTCACATAAAAGTTTAATAAAACGGAGCTTACCGGACTTTATTTATCCTGTCAAACTAAAAAAAATTTTACTTTTTCTGCACGAATTTTTTTATTTTTACACAAAATCTTCTTCTGTTCTCCGGATGATGTTTGATAAAAAGTCGCCTCTGCTTTAGATGACCGAAAACCATGGCGTTATCGTTTTGTTTTAAAACGCAGATCTGACAGAATTCCTGTTGCTTAGCAAATTCACAAACCACGCACCGCTGTCTTTAAAAACATAACTCACGCTGGTTGCAGAGTCGGGAGAAAAAAAAAATTACATAACTTCCTCGTTTCGAGGTCTTTTGGCGAAACACAGCGCAGAGAGAACGAAACTCACTGCGACACACCCACGATGACTCTCTCTGGGAGAAAAAAATTGAAGAACAACTCGTGAGCGCGATGATTCGACGACTGATGAAAATCGGAACGGCAAAGTTATCCTCGCCGCGCAACGGTGTTGGCACAATTGGACACTCCGAAGACACAATGCAGCAAACAGCAGGCAAAGCGTTGTTAATCCACACAATTGAAGTCAAAACATCATGTAGGTCGAATGGTATCCCGACTGGAACTCTGCGACGGCAATCGTTGTCATTGGTTTCTGCACGAAGCATCAGCACGAAAATTGCAGCTCCAAACCTAAATATTTTACTCTACCAACGCGTCAACGCAGTCACGAGGGAGCATGACGAGAACTTGGATATAATTTTATTTTTTAACTTACATTTTTAAAAGCTGTGGGGTGATTATTTTCCCTCGCGAGATCCCAAAATCCTGCGCGGCTGTTGACGAGCTCGCTACCTACACCCTTCCCAGTACGTCGTCTTACATCCAAACTTACTCCTTCTTAATCTATCTTTACTTAATTATTCAAGTTATGGCAGTCAATGAATTAAAAGGCCGGTGGCAAAGAACTACAATTAATATATCTAACATCGTTTATTTCCAAAATCTTAAGCTACCTGATTCAATCTAATAAATTAAATCCAAGAGTTATCAAGCTCCCGCGAGACGCGTGACTATCTCCATCAAGAATTTCCCGCCGTCTGATTAAACGCTATTGTTTTTCTGCCATCAACAGCCACCGCGCATGCCCACATGATCTCTGTGACGCATACACCGGCGATGAACCATAGGCGTGGCCACAGATGTCAATCAATCCAAAGGGAATTTCCCCGATTTCTCTCGATGTATTTCGAACCAAGATATGAGAATAGTGGCGAATTACGCCACGACAATAAATTAATTACTAAGCCCCCTTTAAATTTAGAATAATTATTTCGTTCCCGCTTAAGTCCGACATATATATATATATATATATATACAGTAGAACCTGGATATATCGAACCTCGATATCATCGAAATCCTTGATAAATCGAAGTTTTTCCATTCCCCTTGAACCTGCCTAACACTATAATTCGAACCTTGGTATAACGAAATCCTCGATAATTCGAACTTTTCTCGTCCCCCTTGAGGTTCGATATATCGAGGTTTCACTGTATATATATATATATATATATATATATTTTTTTTGAGACTTCGGTTGAAATCTGTGCCAGAAACTGTCTCGTAGAAATGATAAAAGCTGACACCAGTAACCATTGTATGCTTCTTCACACACACACACACACATATACAGGGTTTCCACCTATATCTGTCACCCCCCCCTTAACTTCTAAACGGGGACAGTTTAGGCCATAAAATTGGTGTCTAGGTATAGTAAAAAAGGGCATGCGCTACTCGGTGAGACAATTGACAACACTATCTATCGGCAAATTTCGGAATTAGCGTTTTTATCTCAAAAACGGTGCGACAAAGAGGAAAAGAGTCAATTATAAAGTTGTTCAGCATCATCGATTTAGTAAGAAAAGGCACCTTGCGCACATTAATACTCAAAATAGAATGTAAAAAATGAACATTTGTTTGGTCATGATTTTCAATACTATGGCGTCGGGAAACGCGAGCGAAGCTCGATTAGACCTGACGGACTAAATACCAACCTTTGTTGTGGGGCAGGGGAAACGGAATCGATTCGCATTCATGAGGACCATGGTTCTGTCCCCACCAGTTGCGAGTTTTACTGACTGTCTCTACAAACTATGAAAACTTTATGGACTATGAAAACTACACTGCTCAAAAAAATTAGGGGAGCAAGCAAAGAAGTTAAGAAATCCGTGTGAGACAGCCACGTATTGGCATAAAATGGATAGTACAAGCGTATCAATGCGCAATACAGAAAAAAAGACGTAAAAAAATTTGTAATTAAGCTTTAATTCTTTGAAAATATGGAAAAACATGAAAAGATGATTTAGAGCAGCAATTTGGTTACATGTAAATGATAAAAAAAAGTATTGTTTAGAAATGATGCAAGATTTTTAATATGGCGTGTGGTCTCCTCGAACAGCTAAGACTGCTGCACACCTGTTTTCCATGGATGCGATGATGTTATCGATAAGACTTTGGGGAATACTGTTCCACTCCTCAAGAAGTGCAATCTCCAAGTCTCGGAGAGTAAAAGGAAGCCTTGGTCTCGCAGCAATGCATCGTCCGAGCATGTCCAAAACATGCTCGATTGGATTCAGGTCAGGAGAGCACGCTGGCCATTCTATACGCTGTATTGTTTCAGCTTCAAGCATGTTCTCCACAAGACGAGCTGTAGGCGGTCTGGCATTATCATGCTGGAAAACAAAGGAATCTCCAATGGCTGCAGCGTAAGGTATGACATGAGGTCTCAATATCTCGTCTGCATACCTTCGGGTACCATTCCGAATGATATGCAGGTCCGTACGTCCACCTATGCTGATTCCACCCTGTACCATAAAACCAGCTTGTCTGTATTGTGACATTTCACGAACGAATGTGGGGTTATGTCGAGTGCCCCTGAGCAGTGTATGAAAACTTTAAACAACCATATCTGGTATAAAAATCAGACAGATTTCATGTATTATGCAAATGAGGATGGAATGCCACACCAGTTCACCAGAGACTAGTGTAGTATAAAAAGGATGTTTTTGCTGGGTTGTACATTAAAGCTGAGGGTTATGGCAAAATTTGGCCTTACAGAGTATTGCGAGATGTTGTTAATTTACGGTGAATGTGGGCGTAAGGCAAAAGCAGCTGCAAGTCTGTATCGTGAACGTTTTCCTGCAGGCCCGCATGCTACACGGCAGACCATCGTAAAAGTTGTAAAACGTTTAAGCGTGACCAGCCGACCTCAAGTTCCTAAACCTCGTAATGTAGGACGCAAAGTGCATCCGAAAGATGTACTAGCATATGCTCTCGCCCATTCTCAGAGCAGCACAAAAATGATCAGTGACAATTGTGGCCTCTCAAAAAGCCGCGTTTGGAAAATCCTCAACGATTTAGGTGCTCATCCATACCGATCCACATCCGTGCAGGGATTGCTGACAAGAGATGCTGAGAGACGTTACACGTAGACGTTACACTTTGTGATGAATAACTTAGAGGTCCACCCAACATTCATGGCAGACATAATGTGGACATATGCAGCATGTTTTTCGCGTAACGGAATGTGGAATAGACAGAACGTTCATACCTGGTCGAGGGAAAATTGGAGATATGCTGTCGAAATTCGACATCAAATACGCTGGTCGGTAAATGTTTGGTGCTGAATTTTTCATAACAGGCTCACTGGACCAGTATTTTACGAGATAACGTTAACGGGACAACGGTACTTGTAGCTTCTGTATGACGTAATAACCGACTTTGTTGAGAATCTACCGTTGCACCAACTAAGAAATTTATAGTTCCAACATGACAGCGCCCGTCCGCATAAGATATCAAACGTTAAGCAGTACTTAAGGGAGACATTCGAGAATCAAGTCACCGGGTATGGTGGTTTCGTAGAGTGACCCCCGCTTTCACCTGACTTGACGCCATTGGACTTCTTATGGGGACAATTTAAAGGGCAGGTATATATGACTCCTCGGCTAACACTGCAGGATCTTCGACGACGCATTACTGATGCTTGTGCCTTCGTAACACCTACCATGTTGCACAATGTGCAGCGAGAAATCCAGTCCAGAATGCAAATGTGTATAGTGGCTAATGGAGAGCATTTTCAGCAACATAAATAAATGATCCTGAAGCTAAGAAGGTGTCTCAATTTCTTTCTTCCACTCTTTATGACATGACAATTTTCGAAATCTTGACCAATCAAATGTTAATTTTTTACATTCTGTTTTAAGTATTCATGTGCGCAAGGTGTCTTTTCTTAAAAAATTGATGATGCTGAACAACTTTGTAATTGACCCTTTTTCCCCATATCTCGTACCGCTTTTGAGTTAAAACTCTAATTCCAAAATTTGCCGATAGATGGTGTTGTAAGTTGTCTCATCGAATAGCACATAATCTTTTTACTGTACCTAAACACCAGCTTTATGGCCTAAGCTGTCACCGTTTAGAAGTTAAGGGGGTTGTAACGGATGTAGGTGGGAACCCTGTATATATATACATATATATATATATATATATATATATATATATATATATATATATATATATGTGTGTGTTTACAAAAGTATAACTCGAAATCAAACTAATGAACAATGGCAATCTTACTATGGCGCTACGCTGCTCAACCGTAAGCTGGTATATATTAAATAAAAACATTATTAAACCTGACAACACCAGGACAATTCATCAACCTGAAAGATGAAGAATATAAATGATCGGGGGGAGTTGTGACCCCCAACAATTTAATGTACGTTGTTCCAGTTCCTTTATTTTTTTATTTCATCGCTCTTTGCTTTGTTTTGACTTTACGTCAGGTTGCAGATGAAGAATGACTTCCGGGAGTGTTACCTAGGTACAAACATGTTTAACCGGAGTGTTGGGGGTCACAACTCCCCCCGGTCATTTATATTCTTCATCTTTCAGGTTGATGAATTGTGCTGGTGTTGTCAGGTTTAATAATGTTTTTATTTAATATATATATATATATATATATATATATGTTAAATACATCCCATAGAGTTAATGTTATATCCCCTTTTTCGCGGCGAGCCCTCCAAACGGCCACTTTTGAAAACTTAATAATAATCTGAGGGTTAAAAAATTTACATCACGAGAAAGATAATAAAAATTCCTTTAAAATGAAATCTTTTTCAAATCTTTACTTCCCCTTTCTGATTTTTGGTAAATTTTTAAAGATTAATTTTTAGAATTTAATTTATTAAATGCTGATCACGAGATTTCTTTTCTTTTTGTGATACTTTAAACTGATTTTGCGCCGCGTGCTTAACATCGAAATATATTGACAAAAAAAATTGAAGTACACTAAAAGATAAAATTTAACCACTAGACTAATTGACATGGAACTTTTTTAAAGAATTTAATTCAAATTAGTAGTATGTTTTATGGATATGAAATTAAATCTATATATAAAACAGTTCCTTGACTGACTGACAGACCTCGCACAGACCAAACCGCTGGACCTACAGGGCTGAAATTTTGACAGTCGATAGACAATGTCTGTAATTCAGATGATGCCGTTAACTATCCGGTAGAGTTTTTAAATTCCCTTAAACTACCGGGTCTTGCGTACCATAAGCTCTCTTTGCGGAAGAGTACATCCGTAATGCTAACTTCGGAACTTAAAACCACCGAAATTGTGTAATTGCACTAGATTACAAGTCCTGCATAATAATTTAATCGAAGCCATTGTTTTAACCGGGTATGCTCAAGGAGAAAAAGTGTTCGTGCCACGCATTACTCTAATACCCAATGACTTCCACTTTGACTTTAAGAGACTGCAAATTTCCCTCAAAGTATGCTTCGCCATGAAGACAAAGAAGGCTAAAGGCCAAACTTTAAAATACGTTGGTGGAGATTTAAGAGAAAATAGTTTCTCCCACGGCAAGTTTTACGTAGCGTGCTCGCGCGGAAGTTCGCGGAAGAGCCTGGTCATATTAGTTCCGTTCAACGAAGAAACAAAAAATATTGTTTATAAGGAAATCCTCTAAAAAGCAATTTCATTATTTTTTTACTGTAATTATCCTAAAATGTAATTCGTAGCGATGAACGGGTATTCAGCTAGTATATATATATATATATATATATGCCTATTTACGACATATATACAGTGCCGTAACTAGGCAGGTGCAACATGGGCAGCAGCCCAGGGCCCACTTGGAAAAGGGAGGGGTGGGGCGGCAAAATGCTGTATTTTTTAAATTATTTTCCCAAACAAACACAAACACACACACACACATATATATATATATATATGTGTGTGTGTGTGTGTGTGTGATAATAAACCACAATTAGGGAAACAGCTGCGTACAACTTGGAGATGCAGTCGGCCGAAGTGCTGATCCAGGCAAGCACTTAGGAAATTTTAGGAGAGAAACATAGACGTATTCCATAGACATATTTATTTGTTAACAAGCAAGCTGTTGTGGACACATAACTTATTGGAAAAGACATGATATCTAAGAGTCTGCAGCAAAAAGTTAGGAGTGAAGAGAAGAGCCATGGCTTCACATAATATCAGTGGAAGGGACGTCCGCAACAAGTCAGAACGGGAAAACAGCAGTGCTTACATGACAGAGTTAAGTTAGAAGAAGAGGAAGAGTCTTCCTTCCAAGCTATTTTCAAATGACTGTTTCTGATCTGGGCATCACGGGGCCGAAATTACTTATTATTTAATTGGACGAATTTAGTCTCGTGGAGTTCACGTGTCCATGTCGTGATTCTTCCGGGGAATAATTAATTGCTATGACGAAATAGGCGCGTGGGGTTGAATAATCTCACGTGGTGTCCAGATCACTCGCGTTGTATCACAAAAATAGGCGCGTGGTCCTGACTTATGCTCGCGTTACTGTGTTTCACCGAGAGGAAGAATCAATAACAAATCTTATTTATTGTATACAAATTTAATGAGCCTTGGACTCGGACGAGATATATGGGGATGTTATTGAATTCAGCTATTTCAAACGCCTGGTTAGTAGTCAGCACGTGCATCAAGGGGTACAGATTATAACTTACATTATTTTTAGGTTGCAATTTGGAAAGGGGTCATGCTTTATTATACACACACACACACACACACATATATATATAATATATATAGTTATTTATTTATTTATTGAATAGAAGAAACATACCTAAATATATATGTACATAAAGACAGTGTTGCCAACTTGGGGGTTTTCCCCTTAAATTTGGTGGTAAGTTAGATGAAAAGGGGTGTTTTTAGGGGCCCCCTTTTTTCAGGGGAATTTCGTGGGGGGGAACATTTTTTAATATTTTGTTCAATCGAGACGCGTTTTCTTATTAGATTATTAGTTCCATACATATGTCAAATGTAAATAAACCTCCATTTCATTATGTAAGTGTGTAATTTCTATTTATTTCAATTTATCTCTCAAACAGGATGCGTATTTGGAACCAGAATTTCTTTTCGGAAGGTCTAGGGGGATCTCAAGTTGGTGTTAGGGGGAAACAGGGGGATTTCGAGATGGCGCTAGGGGGAGGCGATTCGTAAAGGTTGGCAACACTGCGTAAAAATCGTCAGAACAGGTGCATTTTCCTGTGTGATAGTGTTAATTTAATTGATAACGTTGCTAAATAAAACTAATTGAAATAAATAAGTATTGTAACTGTCATTACTGGTGTTAAACTAAAAGTTATCAAGAAAATCTCGGGGTAAAGTTTAGAACATATTTAATTACTCTAGAAATCACAGTTACAAGGGACGGATTACATTACACATTACAAAACAATTGAAAAACATTTCGAGAAAAACAGTAAGTTGACTTAACATAGTTCAAAATTGGGCATCAGACCGACAGGTCTTTACGCTACGGAATCCTGGCTTTCTCTGGCTTCAAAACAATGACAGCACGCGGAAGTTGCATGCAAAATCTATCCGTATGGTGGCGACATCTACATTTTAGGCTTGGAAGTATTATAACGTGTGTTACAGACTCCCCCTCTGGTTCTGATGCCGTCCCGGCAAGGAACCAGGAAGTAATTTTTTGGGGCGACCTCTTTTCCTTAGAGGAGCCACATGTCCAGTGTCTCTTTCTACTGCAGGATCATGATAGTCCTTTAGGGCAGAAATAAGATAAGTTCCAAGCATTTGGTCTGGGTTGGCCGCGTCGGTAATCTCATATGTTGTTGGTGATCTCAAGGTGAGAATGAGGTAAGGACCTTCTCTCTTTGGCATAAATTTCTTCTTCTGTTGTTCCGACTTATGGGATGAATAGTCACCCAAACTTTGTCGCCAGGTTTGAAGTACTTTTGTCTTCTTCGTCGATCGAAGTTTTCTTTCTAACGATCCTGTTTCTGTTCAACTCTATCTTTGACATCTAAGAGTGAGTTGGCAAACCTCTTGAGATATGGGGTGATTTCTGGTACGAAGTTATCATTGTCGATCACTTGTCGAATATCATGCCTGATATAGTCTGCCGTTCTCAACTGTCTTCCAAATTGTAAGTAGGCAGCGGTGTGACCGGTGGTGTCGCACACTGAAGTATTCATTGCGAAACGAATTAGAGATAACTTGTCTTCCCAAGCCGCATGTTCTTCCCCCACCAGAATTGCCAGTCGAGGCTGCAAGTCACGATTTTTACGTTCCGATGGGTTGGCTTGCGGGTGGTAGACGGGGATGAGGTCTTGTGTAATCTCTAGCAAGTCACAAGTCAATTGCATGACAGCACTTACGAACTGTGACCCGTTGTTACTTATTAGTCTTCGCGGAAGGCCATATCGTAGGAATACTTCTTCGATGAGTATTATGGCACAGTTTGCTGCAGTGGCTTCAGCAAGAGCAAATAGTTCTACCCATTTAGGGCTTGTATCTTCAACAATAAAGATTCATTTCTTGCCAGTGGAGGTTTCCGGAAGAGAGCCAAAAAGATCAATGGCCAGAGTTTCAAACCTTTGTGAATAAGCGGGTGTTCTCAACAGTCCTGCTGGTTTTTGGGTTGTTGCCTTATAACGATTGCATTCAGGACAAGTCTTGATGTACTCTGAGATGAACTTTTTCATACCTCGAAAGTAGTATCGGATGCAATCTTCTTGTATGTGTTCTCTACGCCATAATGACCAGCTGTCAGGGCATCGTGGTACTCTTGAAGGATTCTTTTTCGCTTTTTCATAGGAACTACGAGTTGAGCTTCTTCTTCTACATTCTCAGGTGAATACCTATACAGGATACCTTGGTTCATTAAGTATCCATGACTGGTGTAGTTAGCAAAGGTCTCATCCTTGTCCATGCTTTCAAAGTAGTCAATGATTTTCCTCAATTCTTCGTCCTCTAGCTGCACCTTCCGAATATCACTGGACTTCCTGGATGGCGTGTCCACAGTGATTGCACACACATCAGAAGTTGTGCCTTCAGCGTACAACGGTCTTGACAGCATGTCAGCTACTAGGGGGTGATCACCTGTGTCGATACGGTGCTCAATAAACGGCGTCGGTTCTCTACCTGGTTGGAAACATGTCTTATTTTTGTCCAGGAGTGTGTTAAGTTTTCTTGTCTGTTCTGGAGATAGGTGTTTACCCTCATCTTCTCGAAATTCGAATACGCTGATGGTTATATCTTCTACGGTCTTCTTGAAGAACTTCTACTGTTTTTGAGGATTTTCGGAAAACTGCCATTTTTCGCCTTGGACATCAAGGACACTTCAAGCTGCATTGAGAAAATCCATTCCTAACGGAGTCTTATTTCCTTTTGCTTCAGTACTAGAAATTCTGTTTGGATCACTTTGCCTTCAATGTACAGGTTGACGACAGTACTCAGAGCAGTAATGGTCTGTCGAATTCCATCAGCCATCAAAAATGAAATTCTCTTGTTCACAAAGGTGACGTTGTGCTCTTGTAGGAATTTAAACAGCTTTTCACCTGCGATGGTATGGGAAGCACCGGTATCAGCGCAAACAGCAATCTTTTCACCAAAAATTTTGAGGACAATCAAACTTGAGGGATACGAGTTTGAATCCAAGTTGAATAACGTCATGCAGTTCACTGATGTTTCCACTTCATTAGCCCTCGTGCAGGAAGGACACTTTGACTTGATGACTCCAGGAGTCTCGCATCCGTAACACTGGATGGGTTTTCATCCTTCAGTTCTGAAACTTGGGAATCTAGATTCTGTTCTAGAAGGTCCTGGTGGGTGGTCATCATGGAATCTTCCAACGGGTTGACATTTCTTTACTGGAAAGAGTTTCCTGAACTTTTCTTTCTTCTTGAAAGTCTGATTTAGATTGCTTTTCATCCCAGGCCGTAGGCTATCGTAGGCGTCCAGTTTCTCGGCCAATTCCAAAGGATCGTTCAAATCCGCCCAAATATCCAGAAAGTGTTCCTTGATATTTTTTGGAGTTTTTCTTTTTATCTGATCAGCGATCATTAGTCTTTTAAGCTGATCAAAAGTTGTTATCTTCAATTTTTTTATCCTACCTTCGAGATAAGAATTTAATTCGAAACAGAAGTCTCGCCACGTCGAATCCGGGTTTTTCTTCTGTTGGGAAAAATAGTGCCTAAACCTGTCTCCTGTAACTCGAAATCTTTTGAGAAGCATTTCTTTTACCTTTTTATAATTTTGAGCATCATCTTCATCCTCTCTTGCGATGAGTTGAGCTATATCAGGTGGCAATGAGCCAATCAGGTATGCTGTCCAAGCACTTTCAGGGATGTTCATGAACTTCACTTGACGTTCAAAAATAGTCAGGTATAGACTAATTTCGTCTTCCTTCGAGTTGAACTTCGGAATTATTCTATTTAATTCAAACCTCGGGTTTTCTAGCTGTTCGCTTACAACAGGTGTTGGTGACAGTTTCTCCATTTCAAGTTGCATCCTCAATTTTTCCAATTCGAGCTCCCTTTCTCGTTTTTGGGCCACTTCCACAGCTTTCTGTTCTTCTGCTTTTATACGTTCTAAAACAGGGGTTTCCAACTGGCGGCCCGCGGGCCGCATGCGGCCCGCGAAGCCTTTTTTTGCGGCCCGCGAAGACTTCTAGGAAAATAATTTTCAGCATCAATTTAGATATTCTTAGTTAACGAAAAATGTTTTTGTAAAAATCCATATTGTTTTCAAATGCTGTTCATTTACAAAAAAGATTGATTTTTCTCGAATTACATGAAAAGTAGGGTGTCCACTCTATTTCATACCCCCTGACTCCCTTTCCCCATTGTTATACGTCCGAGAAGTCATCCACTGGCTTATTTTTAACCCAGGGCCATAACCAATTTCCTTTCACCCCTGCTGACTCAATTGTTCGCACCAGGAGAAGAGACTTGACCCTGCTATGTGATCACCGCCCATTTCTGCATGGACTGTCCATTTCCCCGGCTTTAGGTGGTACGGGTTTTCTCGAGGATACTCAGCTGAACTAAAGTAGCCCCAGGATACCTACCCCATATCGCAGCATTCCAACCTTCAAGTAAAATAAACTCGTCCTGTGAGGGGTTCTCCCAAGTCTCTTCTCCTGAAAGGAAAAGATAGGTGTGTATTTCTTCTGTGACCAAGAAAGCACGTGTTACGAGATAGGGTTTTCTTTAAAAACGATACTGTGCGTATGCTCTCTAATTATTAATTTTATAAGTATGGGTGGAATTTCAAAGAAACGCAAGATTGAAAATGAAAACAGAGCTTACAATGATCGTTGGGAAAGCAATTACTTAATTGCGAATAATAATGGGAAGTTCCAATGTTTGATTTGCATGCAAGTGGTATCAGTGCCTAAAGAATACAATATGAAAAGACATTATTCAATCCATGAAGAAAAGTATCGAAGATATGGAGGAGAAGATCGAAATATCTTGATTTCAGAGCTGAAGAAGAAAGTGAAACAGCAGACAGGTTTTTTTTTTTTTTTCCAAAATATCGCACGGTCAATCATCTGCTTTGTATGCTTCGTATTCCGTTTCTCTTCAGCTTGCTAAAGCAAAAAAACCATTTACTGATGGCAATTTAGTAAAAAAATGTGCTATTGAAATGGCAAAGGCTTTTGGGGATCCTAAATTAGCGGAGAAATTTGATTCAGTGCCACTTTCTAGCCAAACTTTACAGAGAAGAGTTATTGATATGGGAGAGCAGGTAGAAAAATCATTAATTAGTTTAGTTGAAAAAAGTACCTATTTCTCACTTTGCCTCGATGAAAGCACTGACCAAACAGATGTAAGTCAGTTGCTAATATTTATACGTGTAACTCAAGAAGATTTTGCTACCAAGGAAGAATTATTAGAAATATGTCCAATGACTGAAACCACGAAAGGAAAGGACATCTATGAAGCCGTGAAAAAAGCAGTTAACAAAATCGGAGGTTTTGATAAATGTTCAGCAATTGTGACGGATGGTGCACCAGTAATGGTAGGAGGAAAATGTGGACTGGTTGGATTACTAAGAGAAAATGGAGTAACTTGTCCGACAATCCATTGTATTATTCATCGGGGAGCTTTGTGTGGAAAGTCGGTGAAACCAAATCAAGTTTTCAAACTTGTGATAAAAGTTATCAATATGATAAGAGGTGGAAATCGTGCACTTTTACACAGGCAGCTAAAGCAGTTTTTGGAGGAAATGGAAGCAGAATATGGGGATTTGCTGCTCTACAATCATGTAAGATGGTTGAGTGCTGGAAAGTGTCTCGAGAGATTCTTTGGCATAAGAAAACACATCCCAGAATTCCTGAACAAGTTTGTTTCAACAGACACTACACAACTGGAAGAAGAGCTCCAAAGTGTAGATTTCTTAAAAGAATTGGCTTTCCTCACCGACATCACCACTCATCTTAATGAACTGAATCTAAATCTCCAGGGAAGAAACAAGCTGATGTCAGATTTGATGGGCCACGTAAATGGGTTTCGAAATAAATTAAAAATTTTCAAAGTCACCTTAAAGAAAAACGATTTGGTCCATTTTACAAGCTGTCGGAAGTTAGCTGAAGAAATTGAAAATGATGAGACATTTGACTTCTCTGAATTTGCTACAAATGTCCAAGAAATCATAGAGGAGTTTGACAGTAGATTTAAAGATTTTGAGTCGTTGAAAAATAGCATGCTGCTATTTAGTAATCCTATTCAAGCAAAGATTGAAGATCAACCAACTCATCTTCAACTTGAACTATGCGACCTACAAGCGGATACATTTTTTCAAACGAGGGAAGAAAGGGGAGCAGATTTCTTTAAATTATTAACAAAAGAAAAATTTCCAAATCTGCGAGACTTTGGGCAGAAAATTACATCAATGTTCGGGAGTACGTACTTATGCGAAAGTGTATTTTCTACGTTGAAATTTATTAAGAACAATAATAGAAGCCGCCTAACAGATTCTTCTCTACTCCATCTCCCGAGACTCTCAACAACAGAGCTTGAGGTGGACATACGTGCTTTGGTGGCTGCAGCAGACAGACCTCAATTCTCTCACTGAACATTTTGCGTGCTTGTATGTAAGTTTTTTTTCTCTTTTTGAAAATTTTAAGATTTATGTAAATGTCTGTACACTTGATACATAATTTAAATCATTTTAGTATGGAAGTTTTTTAAATATGAAATTAATGATGTTAAAATACCCACTTCCTATTTGAGTTTTTTTGTGTGTGTCTGTGTAATTTAACGAAAGTTGGCCAGTTATAATCAAGGTCATTATTAGAGGTTCATCCTCGAATTTTTAAAAATTTCATAGTATATACTATACACATATCCTCCAAATCCCCCCCCCCCCCGTAAGAAAAAAAGTCCTGGGTATGGTCCTGATTAAAGTGCGGCCCGCCACTAGACAGATGTTTTCGATTGCGGCCCTTGGACACTTGTAAGTTGGAAACCCCTGTTCTAAAATAATGAAGCTGAGCATCTCCTTGACGAATTCCTCATCATAACTTTCACTTTCGGTTATGAGATCCTTTAGATCGTTTATTTTGAGATTGTCCGACGGAGCCAGACCCAATTCTGTGGCCAAAATCCTCCTTTCTGGATCTTCCCAAAAATGCATTTTTCGTGTGTTTAGTCTATTTCAAGTAATTTTATAAAGTTCTAAAAGCAATTTGCAAATGGGAGAGGGGAAAAATTCTTACAATTTACATTAATTTGATGAACTCAATAGCACTTTAACTGATATTCAAATATGTTTAAATATAAAATGCACAAATAAAAAATTCTTCTTTTAATAACACTATTAAAGTTAAAAGCACTGATAAAGTTAAAAGCACGGATAAATGTTATTTGAATATGTTTAGTTAGAAATACCATTCATAAATTATTTCATTCACTTTGAAGTTATAAATATTGTAAACTTGTTTACACTTAGTAGAAATAATTAAAATTATTTTCAATCAGAAACTATGTGTACATTTAACAACACCAATTAAATTAAGTCTGTAATAATGTTACGATTTGATCAATCACTGTTCAAATTTCCAAATGACACATTCAAAAGTAGATAACTTAAAAAGAACGAATATACTGACAATAAAACAAGTAATATATCCTCAGCTTAAATGCTTCTTTCCCTTTCACCATAGATTTATTATTTATACGGGTTATGAATATTATACGTATCTAATTAAACAGCATACAAAGTGATTAAGAGAGTTACAGACCTTGGAAGCGAAACTTGAGTGACGAGCATTTTACTAGCAAAATGTTGAAAAGTACCCCTAAACTTCAAAACGCTCTATTTACCGGGTGAATATAAATTAGCATAAATATATACATTTATGAAGTAAATTTTTTGCTCTACAACTTTTTCTATCACGAGTTTTCTGAGAAATGGAAGGAGAAAGAGTTAGAGGAAGTTTGACGAGATACTTGAACCGCTACCACTTTTTAAAAAAAAATTTCATATTCAACGTCTCATATCTCGAAAACGGTAACACTTAGGTACAAACATGGATAAATCATTTGGAACGGAATTTTATCAGCTTTGATTTTTGTATTTGACAATTTTCTGTACGACTCACCGCTTTCGAGATAAACTGTCAAAAACTGAAAAAAAGGACCTTTGGGACCCCCACCCCCCCTGGGAGCCCGAAATCGAGGGGACTTTATTAGGCGTTGTTCAGGGAACCAACCCCTAGACATTTCTGAAAAAAATCTCAACCCCTTTATTTAATGCATGATTCGCCGCCATTTTGAGCTAATTTGACTAGACTATGAGGGTGCTCGGATCGAATCCCGGCGTCGCGCCGCTAAAATCCCTCCGTTCGTGTCGTCCCTTCATAGGGGGTAATGCTGGTCCTTCTATATGGTACCCCCATAATAAAATGGTCAGCAAAACTGCGGTGAACTATAGGCGAATGTCTTCACGACAAATGCCTCCGCAATGGTTAAAAAAAAAAAAAGGTCTGCGAATGATGTTGCAGTGCGGAGAGAAAACCCTTTGCGATAAAAAGAAGAGCGAATGGGGTCACGTGATCGGTGGCCTTGCGCTGCTCGTTTTGGGAATGCCATGACAAGTAGTTAGTAGCCGGCAGACTCACGCTTTTCGTAAGTAATTCTAACATTCTCTGCTTCATATGCATTTATTCACAAATCCCCCAATATGATATCTTTTATAGAATCTTTCGTTCCCTTAGGTTATTATTGGAATAGCTCGTCCGGCGTTCTTTGACTAACCGTCTTTGTCTTTAGATCCTGAGATCAGTTTGAAGCAGGACATCATTTAACGCGCGTGCATACATACACACACACACACACACACATAAGTGGTACTTCGGTGCTCGTCGGTAATTAGTTCCAGAAGACACGACGAGTACCGAGCGAATTTTCCCCATAAGGAGTAATATAAATAGGTGGGGTTGTTTTTTTTAAATACAAAATCTTTAAAATAGACAGACATAACTTAAAACAATAATAAAATAAAATAAAATAAAATTAATCTTCATTCAACCTGCACTGAAAGGAATAAATGGCCTAATGCAGCCCTGCATAACGTTTTTTTTTCTCCCGGGCCGCATACATACGTTTGCTACTTTACGCGGGCCGTAACATAGTACACTATACTGCATAATATAATGCAAAATATAAAACCCCAAACCTAAATGTATTCAAAAGTTTATTTAAAAATGAGTGGGATTTTTTTACGTTGAGACAAACTTTTGACTACGTTAGCGAAATCAGGTTTATACTTGCTACATGCTATTCTCAATACATAATGAAGGGAAGAATCAGTAAGTCAGTTTTTATAAACGTTCTTCGCCTATGTCATTTTGGAATGGAATGATACGTAGATGCGAACAACGTGAGCAGTAGGTGGCCCATATTTGTACAGTTTTGTATTATTTAGGTACTCATTTCCAAAATTATGTATAGAAAATTCTCCTGCCTGATAATAAGCGCGAGTGACTCGGGCCGCAGGCCTAATGGAATAGTAGCGAAGTACAGGAGGACAGGGGTTATTGCTTGGAAGGGGAGTCCATTGCTCTCAGCACTCGTTCCAGGCTTGTCTTTTAAGGTATTCGTCCACCTTGGGAGGTGATTTTTCGAATTTTTTTAAATTTTGTATTCTTATCTATCTTTTTGTAATGAGATGTAAGTTAAAACTTTGAAAAATGTATTAAAAAATGTAACTGTTACCTTAAAAGAATTTTTTCAAGGGGGAAAACTGGAAAAACTGGGTGCAAATTTAACATTTCTGCAAAACACGATAACTCAAAAACAAACATATTATCATTTTATCAACTGGAGAATGAAGATAACTTTTGCTAGGGAATAGAGTAATCTCAATATATAATTCTGTTTATCTCAGAAGCTGTTGTAGTTTAAGTACTGATGTAACTTGCTTAAAATTCATCGTCATTTGCAATTCATACCAATGTAAACAAGAAACTAATCAATCTGCAATGATGAGCGTAGTCTGTTCCCTTTATAAACATTTCACGAGGAACTTTTAAAAATTTTAAGGCATTTCATGCATAACTTTTTACTGTAGGATTTTTTGCATAAAGAAAAATGATGAAAAATTCATTTTGAGATAAAGCTACTTCCGGTTATAAAATTCTCTGACAACTGTTGTTAAAATGGCTGTTACTCAACTCTTAGTTAAGATAGAAACACAATTCAAACAGAATTAAAAAGATAAAAGATTAGGCTTTGATATTAGTTGCATAAGTGGAAAATTGATTTTTCGATCGAAAATACCGTTTCAAAGGTATACGGATACCTTAACATTTCGCCATGCATTTGTTTTGCTTCTCGCAAATTATTACCTGGGACATGCTATCACCTGCCAACTGCTTTTCATTAATCCAAATGTACAACAATTTCTTCATTTTTTTCTAATATCGGAGATTTTAGCTCGGTCACGGCCTTCACACCTCTAGCAACACTGGCTCCATTAACAGTTTCTTTATTTTTCACTATCGAAGAGATCGTTGTTCTAGGCATTTTGTACAGTGTGGCGAGATAAGACACGAGGTTACCACGCTCATACTTAACTGTTATCTCTCTTTTTTTCTTTTCTATCGTGATTCTCACTATTTTTCTTTTATACCGAGAGGTATCACTAAACTTATTCGAACTCATGATGGCTTGTGAGGAAAAAGTAAGAATCAAATGAAAAAGTACACGGTGAAATATGTATTTTTCCACTCAGAGCTCAAACTACTATGAGAATAGCGAGACGGTCTTTATTTTCTTCCGGAGAGACATGTGCAGAGGCACTGTCTTCTCTCATACATGTTTTAGCATGTGCGAGGAGTACCGAAGGAATTTTTTTCGCGTCGAATACCGAGCAAACGCCGAGTACCGAGATATGGCTATATATATATATATATATAAATATATATATATATATATATATATATATATATATATATATATATAAATATATATATATATGTGTGTGTGTGTGTGTGTGATGACATTCACATCACGTAGTGGAGGACACGATACACGACAGCGTAGACGTAGCCAGTTGAGAGATACACACCTAGAGATGAGATGCACCAAGTCCAGAGTCATTTCCATCGAATTTATTTATTTATCCGTATAGCCAAGACATTGGTTCCGCACTGGTAGCTTGACAAACAGGACACTAACAATAGTAACGCCACCGGTCCTACCGGGGCAGTGAGAAGGTAGAAAAACTATATCACATGTTTCAGACAGCGGCGGCATATATCTTGAGGTTTTAGAAGAGACGCGCGAAGATAACAAAAAGCAAGGTAAGGAAGGGCGCGAAAATCGTTACTGGGCCTTTTATACTATGGGGGCGCTAGGCGTTTAGAATTCTACAATTGGTTAGGAACGGGAATCTGATTTGACCACGTGAAAGTATGGCGCAATGTCGCATTACTTTTCGAACTGGTGCCTCTGAATCATTTCTGAATCGTGCTCGCGTTAACTGTGTTCTATTAGAGTTTAAAAATAGCTTTAATGTTCCGCGCGTGGCGGGTAAGGGATTAAAATAGTTGGTTAATTTGTTTATTCCGAGCTCGCAATTTGGAATAGGGACTGTGTTTTATGGAAAGGATTTAGAATACGCGTTGAGTAATAAAGGTGGGGCGTTATCGTTACTTACGCGCGCGCGCACACTCACACACACACACACACACACACACATATATATAAGCCAAATACCACTCACTGACTGATCACTGTATCTCTGGCACCAATAAGGCTTTGGAAGCTGAAATTTTTTAGAGTGGTTCCTCTTAGGCTCTAGGTTCCTAAGAAATCTTTTTTTTTAAATTGAAACTTTGAGGGGTTAAAAAGCGCTAAGATTCACCCCCCCCCCCAAAAAAAAAAAGAATTTTTAAAATCTAAAACCCGTATTAAACATTACATTTCAACACACATACATACCGAGTTTCGTTCAAATCGGCCCAAAACAGCTAAAAGGTGTATTACATGTTTTCGTTTTAAATCTATCTATCTGTATATATAAATGCCAAATACCACTCACTGACTGATCACTCTATCTTTGAAACCTTAAGGGCTAGGAAGCTGACATTTTGTAAGGTGTGGGGAATTCCTCTTAGGCTCTAGGTGCTCACTCAAAAATATTTTTTTAAAATTTCAAACTTTAATGCGATTGAAAGGGGCATTAAAGGGGGGATTAAGTTCCAAAAGTAAAAAAGAAAAAAAAAAATCAAATCTAAAAGTTAAGATGAACGTCGGATCAGGATTGTTCCATGACAGGGTGAACTCTGGGGAAGGACAAAACTTGACTACTCAAGTGAATTGAATCCAGTGAATGAATCCAGTGGCATAATGGATGACGATGGCGTATTCCGTAGTGTAATCAATATATATATATATATATATATATATATATATATATATATATATATATATATATATATATACATACACACACACACACACAGTGAAACTTCTCTAAGGTGGTCAGTCATGATTCCAGAAAAAGTGGCCGTTTTGAGGGATGGCAGTCGAATAGGGGTGGATTTCTCTATGGCGGCTTGTAATGGTTCCGAAAAAAATGGCCGTTTTGAGGGGTGGTCGGCTAGAGTGTTTCACTGTATATATATGAAAATGTATGAAAAAAATGCTACCCTCTTGAAAAATAATTTATTTCTTGTGTGATGGGATCGTTCGTTCCAGGATGATGGAGAGAGAGGCGATTGCACCCGCGGGGGAAGACGACAACGATAAGGAATCGAGGTAAGGGGACTCTGCCTATTTTTATGGTGTGTAAAATCTTGTATAAATAACCAGAGCATTGTCAGTTGCGAGTTGTGTGTTATTAAACAGCCTCGAGTGTGATGACGGCAAGCCGACGGGATTGACTGATAGTTGGAACCAGGTTCATTCACTTTCCGACTTTCAACATTCCTCGATCCACAGTGTGTGCCGAAAAAAGCTTCATGGGGGGCATTACCAGCGTCATGGACATCGCAGGTGGCCGACCACGGGTGCTTGACGAATGTGTCAAGAATTGTCAGATCTTACAGACAAGCGACACTGTCTGAAATGATATCCACAGAAACCTATCAATGAGGACAGGCCAGTGAAATGGAGCATCTGAATGCCCCTACAAGTCACTGGACTCTGGACGACTGGTTCGATGAGTCATGATACCAGTCGTCGCGAGCTGATGGTAGGCCATGAATCCAACTAACTGACTGGTTCGCAAAGTACTTCGCAAAAGACCAAACCGAGAAGTTTGCGTGGATACAAGATCCATTCCATGTTGAAACTCCAAAAGAATTAACTTCACAAGAAGAAGAAAATCTAATTGAGCTATCAAGTGACAAAAACCTGAAAGCGAAATTCGCTTGTTTGGATTTGACAGAGTTTTGGATATCTATAAAAAATGAGTATCCCATTCTGTGCAAAAGCTATATGGGTTCTCATTCCCTTTCCAACTTCATGCGAAGCTGGGTTTTCAGCAGTTTCTGTTATAAAGAGCAAATATCGTTCGAAAATTAATGTCAAAATAGAATGAGTATCAAAATAGAATGAGTATAGCTGTATCAAGATTTATTCCGCGATTCGAATAATTGTGTAGTGATCACCTGGCTCACTCGTCACACTAATACTAAAGAAATATATACCAAGAGCATTTGGAAGGTAATTTTATTATTAATTATATTAATATGTTTTCCTGTTAATTACAATTAAAGTACTTGCGTGATTTTTAAACAGAAGTTGTATTAATTTATTAATGTTCTTACCACTTACTTCTCTAATTTCTTCTTTACAGTCGTACAGATATGAAATATATATATTATACATAATATATATAATAATAATATACCATAGATAGATATTATAATGACCAGGGTGCCGTGAAAAAATTCTAATTCTCTTAAGGGTGCTATGACTTGGATAAGTTTGGGAACCCCTGCTATAGGGTAATGTTATTACGATTCAGAAATGTCGAGTAAATGCGTATTGATCGGCACGTGCATTGGACATATACAGAGGCTGTTCGCACATATTTTAGACGATTTTGGTAAGCGGTAATAAAAAATCGTTTGCTGCAAAAGAAATAATTGCAATTGTACTATGTTTTTAAAAGTCAAAATTATCGTCTACGGCTTGAAAGTTTTGTTTTTATTCAAAATGGCGTTTTTAACAAAGCAGTGGTTCGAAGGCTACATTTATGCTCTTTCCGAAGAGAAATATGCATACTCCGTTATCCAAAAACAATGTGAGAGCCATGGTTTTGTGATATCTAAAGCATCGATAAGTAATATCGTCAACAAGAAAGGAAAAAAACGTGAAATTGGAGCCTCAAGTGGGACAAAAATTCCAAACAAGTATCCAAGGAAAAAACGGACATCTTCGACTATTGCAAAGGTACGTTGCTTAATGTTAAAAAAAATCCCCCTAGTCAAAGGACAGTTGCAAAATCATTAAAATGCTCGGTGTCCACTGTAAACAAAATGATAAACGTTGATTTAAATCTTAAGAAAGCGAAAAAACGCAATGTGCATCGTCTTCTTCCAAATCATATCGCTGAACGCAGGACACGCTGCAGAATTCTATATGAGAAACACTTATCCAAAGAAAAATGGAAAACAATTGTCACAATAGATGAATCATGGGTGTATTTAAATGATTGCAACAAAAAAAGAGCCATTTATTATCATAAAAGGGGAGAAAAAAATTTAAGTACATGGTTCAAAGAATCGAAAGAAAGTTTTCCTAAGATATTCATGATTGTTGCTGGTTTTTCTTATAATGGCAAGTTAAAAATAAAGAGAGTGGAAAAAAATGTCAAGATTAACTCCAAATACTATCAGGAACATTTTTTATCCCCAATTTTTCTGAATGAAATACCATCGCTTTAACCATAGTGCCATCAATCTGTGAGACTCCATCAGGACAAAGCTAGCAGTCACACATCAAAATCCACTGTAAATTTCCTAAAAGAAATGGGACAAAAAACTGGTATCAAGGCCCTACCCTTCACTGATATCCCTACTAAATCTCCCGATGTATCACCTATGGATTTTAGTGCTTTCGGACTTTTAAAATCTGCATTATCCAAACGTCGTCCGAAAACCCTTACAGGACTATGGAAAGCTGTCCAGGAGGAATTGGATAGAATACCTCTTCTGACACTTCAAAAGGCATTATTATCCTGGAAATTGCGGTGTCGAAAGATAGTTCAGAATAAGGGATGTCAAATAGAACATTTAAAACACAATAATTTTATGTAATTTAGTTTTGTGAATACAATATACATTGTCTAAAAAATGTGTGAACAGCCTCTGTATAATATATCAGTTATGTTATTCATAGATCGGATTTTGAAAGAGGGGTCGTGCTTTACTAAAAAAGAGTATTTAGAATACACGTTGGGTTAAAACTAGGAGAAAGCATATATATATATATATATATATATATATATATATATATATATATATATATATATATATATATATATATATATATATATATGTGGGGGGGGGGTCAGGATAACCGTGCGGTGATTAAAAATAATCAAACTATTATAAACTATACTAACATTTAATGAATATTACTTATTTACAAATATTATTTACAAAGCTACGTCGTAAATTAATAACATAATAGGCTAATGAACATAATATAGCAGTTGTCTGCTGCTGTCAGACAAAACGCGTCATCGTTCTGCCATCGTCTAACCGCTCACTGACTGGGGTTGCCAGATCTCTTCTTCTTTAGTTGAGCTGGAGCGGCGCAAACGTATTATAGCGTCATTTAGTGGAATATGTAGGTACCACTCACCTATGTAGGCTTAGGTACCATATACACTCAAGAGCCAAAACATTATGACCACCTGTCAATAACGAGTTGGCCCACCTTTGGCGCTCAACACAGCTTCAACCCGCCTTGGCATGGATTCCACAAGTCCTTGGTAGATGGCCGGAGACAGATTCTACCAGATGTTTAAGCAACGGTCACGCAAATCCGATATATTGCGAATTGGTGGTCTTTGAACTCTGAGCTGTCGTCCCAGGACATCCCAAATGTGTTCTATCGGATTGAGAACCGGTGAGTTAGGAGGCCAGGACATTAACTGGAATTCAGCATCATGTTCCTGGAACAACTCCAACACAATTTTAGCCTTGTGACACGGGGCGTTGTCCTGTTGGAACATTCCATTTCCAACTGAAAAACAGAGGCCATGTAAGGGTGCAACTGGTCCGCAATGATGTTCAGATACCCTGTAGCATTCATGGTCTGCTCTACCACAACCACGGGTCCCAGAGACGCCCAAGAGAACGTCCCCCAAAGCATAATACCTCCACCACCGGCCTGTGTATGACCTACTGTACATTGAGGGAGCAACAGTTCGCCTGGAAAGACGGCGTATCCTGACACGGCCATCGGCGTGATGAATGACAAACCGTGATTCATCTGACCAGGCAACTCTCTCCCACTGATCCATGCACCAGTCGCGGTGTTCCCGGGCCCAGCGCACGCGCAGTTGGCGATGACGCTTGGTCAGCAAAATCACACGAGTGGGACGTTTGCTGCGTAGCCCCATATCCAACAGTGTCCGCTGAACAGTGTGCTGCGATACTATTCTACTTGGTTCTGCATTGTATTGGGCTGTCAGCTGAGCCACTGTCTGGCTCCGGTTTTGCTTCACCATGCGAGACAGTCTCC
Organism: Dolomedes plantarius; assembly: GCA_907164885.2. NCBI lineage: Eukaryota > Metazoa > Arthropoda > Arachnida > Araneae > Dolomedidae > Dolomedes > Dolomedes plantarius. Next base: position 176,362,705 of record OU015498.1, on the reverse strand, counting down.
GACGACCTTTTTCTTTGATAGCGTGTGGACGTCCAACACCATGTCGTCTACTGCTGGTTTCACCGTCATTCATCCACTTTGCATAAGTACTAACAACTGTAAGTCGCGAACAACCCACGAGTCGTGCAGTTTCGGAAATACTTGTTCCGAGCCTTCGAGCCATTACAATCTGCCTTCTATCAAAGTCGCTTAGATCCGCAGCCTTTCCCATCACACACAGAAGTAAGTGAAAGAATGATTCTTCAGACTCTCCAGCAGCAGTTAAATACCACTTCCACCTGATCACGTGCCTTCCACGTCATCCAGGCGAATTCATTGCAAAATGTAGGGGTGGTCATAATGTTTTGGCTCTTGTGTGTGTATATATATATATATACACACACATATATATATATATATATATATATATATATATATATACACATATATATATATATATATATATATATATATATATATATATATATATATATATATATATATATATATATATATATATATATATATATATATATATATATATATATATATGTGGGAAGCGAATTCTTAACTCATCAATAACTTCACAATACATGTATTTTAATTATCTATATTTAAACTTGATTAGATATATAAAATAGAAAGCTATATACAAAAGAATTTGAGTTGAGTTGAGGTAACATCTACAACAGTCACTGGCAAATTACAATTATAATTATAGGGGCCGTCTTGCCCAAACTTCAGTTACATTACAGGGCCGTCTGCCCTTCTCGCACGACCGTCAGCGTCGGCATCCAGGGGTCAACTCCCGAGTAACACCTCTCTCCGTGGGATGGCACTGTCGTCTCCTCGTTTACTCAGCGCTGCGTTGTAATCGTTCCCATAACGCTCGGGCATCTTGATGTTTTGGCCCTCCAAAACTCCTCACTCTGTACAGAAATTCTAAAAAAAGAGAAAAGAAAAAAAAACAGTATCTAGGACTTATAATTGTTATGATATTTAATTTTGTACTGCTGCCCATGGTTTCATGTGATCTGCGGCAGTTGTTGTGACATTCGGTCCATCGTGGTTGCCTAACTTCTGGACATCAAATCTGTCGTTGGACTTTATTTTCGTAATCTTGTAGGGTCCGAAAAATTTAGGTTTCAGTTTAGTTCCAGTTCCAAATTGAGTTTTTTCAATCGCAACGAGTTCTCCAATTTTGTATTTTATCTTGCGTTCTTCCTTTTTCGATTAAAATTGTTCTTATTTTCTTCTTGTATCTTCAGTATATTTTCTTTTGCTATTTCTCTCATGTTTTCTCGGTCTTCCATAGTTGCTTTGATATATTCTTCTTCTAGGATTTTCTTTATCTTTAAATATTCTTTACTTTTTAATTTAACTCCAGTAAGAAGCTCAAACGGTGTAAACTTTGTTGATCTTGAAATGGTACTGTTAATAATCTTTTGAACGGCAGGTACATGCTTATACCACTTGGTTGCATCATCGATGGTTAGTTTCGACAAAATCGGGATGAGGGTTCTGTGCATCATCTCCACCTGTCCGTTTCCTCTTGGAATTCCGGCTGTTATTTTAATGTGGTCTATATCTTCTTCTTTACAAAATTCCTGAAATTCGTTGGACAAAAATGCACCACCTTTATCTGAAATAATCCTTGACGGGTTTCCAAATGTTGTTTGCTGTAACCTCAGTTTGTCGATGGCGTCTTTAGCTGACGTTGATTTTGTGGGGTAGAGCCAAACATACTTCGTAAATGCATCTACCACAGTAAAAATGTGCTGGTACTTTTTATTCGATGAGGGCATTGGTCCAATAAAATCTACGTGGTACGTGCTTAATGGTAAGTTCTCTTTGGGAATCGGATTCAAAAATCCTTCACTTTTTCGGCTTTTTCTATTTTACAGTATACACCCAATACAATTCGCAATGACACTTTCGATTTTCGATTTCACTTTTGGCATGTAGAAGTCTTGTCTCAAAATTTCTTCTATCTTTGCTACTCCAAAGTGGCCTTTGTTATGAATTTCACGTATGATTTCTTTTTGCAAGTCTTCCGGAACAACTAAAAGATCTTTTCCATTTTCGTACTTATATAGAACGTCTTTTTCAATTGAATAATCATTGTTTTTACCCAATTTCACCAATTCTTTGATAGTCTTAACCCACTTATCGTCATCTTGTGCTCTTGCAATTTTAGTAGTTAACTCTGCGTGCGAACGTGTTGTCACTAGGACGGTGTTTTGGCTCAACGCATCTACGCGTTTTGTTGTTTTGGGTACTGGGAATTTTTTAACTGCTAACGTTTTGCTTGGGGAAGGCTGAATTGTTCCGTTCTCTATTACATAACCTAAAAATTCAATGTTTTGCTTCAAGAATTGGCACTTTTTAAAATTTATCTCTAATCCATACTCGGACGCTCTTTCCATCACACGTTTTAATTTAAGTAAACCTTCTTTCTCATTGTTCGATGGAATTATCAAATCATCCATGTAAATAATAATGGTGTTATCTTTTAACATATCTCTAAATATTGTGTAAATGTATCGTTGAAACACACTGGGGCTAGTGGACAGTCCGAAAGGAAATTTTAAAAACTCATATTGTCCTTCGTGAGTGACAAATGCTGTATATTTACGGCTCTTCTCTGCAACTTCAACATGGAAAAATCCGTTCTTTAGATCAAGCGTCGTGAAAATCTTTGATTGTTCCAATCTATCTAACGCGTCTTCTATAAGGGGTAAAGGGAAATTGTCTTTAACGATCTTTTTATTTAACTGCCTGTAGTCAATACATAAACGGTACTCGCCTGATTCTTTCTTACACAATACTACGGGTGCAGCGTAATCTGAACACGATTCTGTAATTATATTATCACGCAACCAAATTTTTATTTGCTCTTCGATTATTTTTTGCTCTGCAAAGGGAAATCTCCGACAACGCTGTTTCACAGGAAATTCATCTTTCAAAACAATGTTCATTTTTAACCCCGTGTTTTTAGTTTTGTTTGGTTTGTAATTCGCGATGAGGTCCGCAACTTCCGTTTTCAATCTCGAGTCTAAATTATGGCAGATGTCAATTTCGTTCTCGCTTATGGCATCTCGTATTGTAAACAATCTTTCGAATTCGCTCGATGTTTTGTCTATATTATGGAGTGGCGAATCTTCTGCCTCTGTGTCCTTGACACGTTTCCGGCATGCTCGAACGATTCCTACATGAAAATTTTTTCGCTCCCCGGTAACTCTCATTCCGTTTTCATCTAATATGATATTTAACTGTTTCATGACATTCATACCGATAATAGCGTCTTCGCACAATTCTTTCAAAACGTATACATCACTAGTTATAACGCAATTGTCTATTTTTATTTCAGCATTAAAGTAGCCTAAAGGAGTCACTTCACCATTACCGATACCGTTTAAAATAATATGATCATTCTTTAGTTCTGGTTTACTAAGCTTTTCATAAATAGATTCTTTGATCATTGTAATTTCACTACCGCTGTCAAACAATGCATTAGTTTCATAACCCATAATAGTAATTTTCTTTTTAATTTTATCATCATTAGCATAAGATTTAATTTTAAACACATCTTTAGTACAATCAACAGCTTTATGATTAAAATTCGAACATTTAAAGCAACGCAATCCTCGAGCTTTGTTCTGGCATTCATTAGATTTAGGCCCAATTTCATTACAAGAATAACAGACTACGTTCGAGTGTCTGTTTCTATACTGGTCCCTGAAATTAAATTTTGGTTTCGATTCTTTACTTCTGTTTTCATTCCATCTGTACGAATCTTTAGTTTGTTTCTCAAAATTGTATCGTTTCATACTTATGTTTTTAAAATGATTCTGACTCTCATTATCCGGCGTTTGTGTTAAAATTAATGTCCGTTCTCGCGACTCTACTTCTTTTCTCAAAAATTGTAGCAAATCCGTAATTTTATTTTTTTCTGATTCGGTGGATCTATTAAATTCTAGAGCTATATCGTGCGGAATGGTTTTGATCAAAATCGGGAATAGTAACGTTCCGTACGTGTTCGGTTCAATACCAAGACTTTGTAGCGCATTCACTTCAACGGAAACTGTATCATAAACTTTGCGTAGTGTTGCTACATCTCTCGAATTTCTACACGGCGTCAGGTTTAGCAATTTTGACATGTGAAAGTCCACGATTAATTCTACCTTTCCAAATCTAGAATCTAAAATTGAGATAGCTTTTTTATAATTTTCAGCTACGAGTGACAAACCAGAAATAGCTGTTTTCGCGTCACTAGATAAATATGTGATCAGATAGTTAAATTTTTCCACTTCTGTTAATACTTCGCTATCGTGAATTGCATTTTTGAATTGGGCCCAAAAATTTGGCCATTTACTTATTTCGCCATTAAATGCTTCAATAACTAAACGCGGCAGTTTCACTGGTGTGGCGTTTCTCGAAAACGAATCTTCTGAACTTAACTCTGTCGATTTATTTTGATTCTTACTTTCCGTTTCTAATTTCTTAATAATTTTTTTAGCACGGACTTTGGCTATTATTACCTCTTCGTGATAATTCTCTGCTGAAATTGTTTATTTTTCAAGCTGTTTTTCGTCTGTAATATCATTCTCAATCTGACTATCTATTAATTTTAAGTTTTCTTCCTTATCGGTTAAAAGTATAAGTAATTCGTCTATTAAATCTACATCTGGCTGAGTTTCATGCATAACGGCTTCCAATCTTTTAATTATTTTTGTCGTGGCCGTTCTCAGCGTAGTACGCTTTTTCAAATTTTTATCTAATGCTTCCATCATGCAATATAATAAGAATAAGAACTAGCTTACCGTTTTGGTCTCTCGGGTTCAACAGATGTCTTTCTTTTCAGGTTGAATGGCTCTTAGCATACCACAGTCCAAAAGTCCCTTAGTTATCCGTCACTGATATTCACAAAATTCACTAATATTCACAGTCTTTTAAAACCACTAATATTCACAGTCTTTTAAAACCACTAATATTCACAGTCTTTTAAAACTTTTCACAGTATATTTTAAAACTAACTTATATCTTATCTAACTTAACTTATCTTTCATCCCGGCCAAGCCCCCATTTGTGGGAAGCGAATTCTTAACTCATCAATAACTTCACAATACATGTATTTTAATTATCTATATTTAAACTTGATTAGATATATAAAATAGAAAGCTATATACAAAAGAATTTGAGTTGAGTTGAGGTAACATCTACAACAGTCACTGGCAAATTACAATTATAATTATAGGGGCCGTCTTGCCCAAACTTCAGTTACATTACAGGGCCGTCTGCCCTTCTCGCACGACCGTCAGCGTCGGCATCCAGGGGTCAACTCCCGAGTAACACCTCTCTCCGTGGGATGGCACTGTCGTCTCCTCGATTACTCAGCGCTGCGTTGTAATTGTTCCCATATATATATATATATATATATATATATATATATATATATATATATATATATATATATATATATATATATATATATATATACATACATATACATATATATATACATATATATATATATATACATATGTATATACATATATATATATATACGTATATATATATATATATATATATATATATATATATATATATATATATATACATACATATATACATATATATATATATATATATACATATATATATACATATATATATATATATACATATGTATATACATATATATATATATATACGTATATATATATATATATATATATATATATATATATATATATATATATATATATATATATATATATATATACATATATATATATATATACATATATATATATACATATATATATATATATACGTATATATATACCCAGTGGCAGAAAGTTTTGTAGCTGTCTGCGACAAGCTTTTAAAATTTCATAATCTGTCTGCAAATTTTGCGTGTAATTTTATCAAATAAATAATACATTAAACCAGCTATTTTTTATCATTTTATTTAAGATATGGTAAGCATGATGCATTCACATTAATTTTGCTTATAACTCTTGAAGTTACAAAGCGTTTCATCATCTCACTTCTTGTAGGGTTTCTAAAATGAGAAGGATAAGCAGAACCATACATGGACAATAAAGCTGCTTTTAAAAATCTTTTGGTACCTTTATTACCAGATGGGGGCCCATTCAGTTGAATAAAAACCCTCTTATCATTAGTGCCCACTTTTTCATCCGTCCCATCTTTCAATCTCAGCCTATGTTTACCAACGACATCAATTACAGACCCCCAAGTCTCACATACAGCTTCAGAGACTGGCATTGAAATAACGAAAACAAGTAACTTTAGAAATGTAGGAAGATTTTCCTTCAGTTCATGGAATGCAATTTTAAATAAATGCTTCAGATCTGGTGCATCACCCTCAGTAACAATTGTGTATACTCTATTGCACATCCATTCATTGAATATCTGATATTCAAACCACAGAGTCTTTCTTAAGTCCACGGAAGACTTCACAAAAGGAAACACATTTAAAATGTCACTGAAGCTATATTCAGTGAGTCCCTTGTTCGGTTTTGCTTCCTCTATGCTAACATTGTTTTTTGGATAAACCAAAAAATTATAGTTGAACAAAACACTGCTCTGGTCAATGACAGAAAAAAATGTTGGTTTACCATCTGATTCAGTTTCACAGAAATATACACTGAACTGTTCAATTACAGTTTTTACATAGTTTGATAGGCATAAGAAATTACCTCTTAGCTCATCACATTCACTAGCTTTGTGTTGTGATCTAAGACTCTTTAAGCAAATTGGTTTCTTAGGAAGGGGAACGCCATGGTATGTACTGGAAATACCACTATTTGATGAAGGAAACATTTCCAGTGCTGTTGATAAATTTAAAAACAATGTTTTAGGCAGATTTTCCAATACAGCTGCAAAAAGAATGTTTATTTCCCCTTTTTTATCTTCATTTTCATAGACTGCAGTTGAAAGTTCCTCAAAATATGTCTTCATAATTTCAAGGGATGAAATGAGGCTTTTAATATAAGATGTGTACTCCCAAGGCATATGATCTGCTTCTTGTACCTTTTTGGATGTTTTCCCAAGAGCAGAACAAATATCTGCAAGTGCTAGAATGTTTATCATCGTCAGCTTATTCAATAATTTGTCTCGTAATTCAAAACCATCAGGGTCTTGTTCACAGGCAGAGATTAATGTCTGATAATCTGCTAAAAATGTGTGAAAAACTGCTTCACAACGGGCTGAAAACTTCATAGTCTTGAAACGTTGGAGCCTGTAAAAGAATCCAGGGAACTGTTCAGAACATTTTAAACATTATTCCAAATTTTTAGCCCAGGTTAATTTCCAATTAATTTTTTGGTCAGGGTGTCGTCTTTGAAAATGTGTGCTCAAGTTTTTTTTTACTAATTCACAATCACACACACCACACACAACCTTATCACGAGACGCCATTCTAAACACGTGTGTTTCAATATTTCTATAGAACGAGAGTTGCTCTTAGCGGGCAGAACACAGGCAAGCGCAAAATTGTAACAAAGCAAAGGAATTCACCTATGCGCGCATGAGTTCGAGCAGTAATGCGAATTTTCAAATATCACACTACTGCGCCTGCGCAAGCTCATCGCCCTGAGTTCGTCGCCTGTGACGTCAGCTGCGCTTGCCTTAGCATTCCGAAGGTGCAAAAGAAAACACGAACGAACATGTGGGATCCGGCGTGTACGTGATAAACGCCTGCTTTTATGCGTACTGTGCTCGATAGGGCGGGCTCTATTACTCGCTTCTCGGCGAAAGACAGCATTTCCCGCGGCATCTCAATAACAAGAGAAGAGGTACGTAATGCTGCGTACTGCCGCGGAAAAAAATGTCCGAGAGTTGTGGACAATTTTTAAAACATTTTATTGGTGCAGACAAAAAATGTCCGAAATTTGCAGACAATTTTGTTAGAAAAAGCCGTTTTTCCCCCAAGCCATTTTTACTAAGTGAGCTGTATGTTTGACGTCACCATTACCGTCGATTACGTCATTCATCCATGGCGATGACGCAATCACCAACCCAGTGACGTACACCTCCGTAATGGTTAACACTGTAACCGAAACTTCAACCTCTTGAAAATATTTGCATTTTTCCACAGCCAAGCGTGCCACCAGGCGGCGGCACACACCAGTCGTGTATAAAAGCCGCAGCAGCTAGGCAGTGGGGTGTTGTTGGTTGGATCGTGGGTAGTTAGGTAGTGAGCTGTATGACCTACGCCCTGCCGTTAGACCTCGCCCAGGCATCTCCAGAAGTCACCGAGTTCTCTCACATAGCAAGACGCATGATATGGGAAGATATCCTGGCACCGGCGGATCCCCAGCTGAGCTCCAGCAGTTTTCTACTAAAACCTTGAGGGGCCGTTTTCCGGGCAACTAGTATCGGAGCCCGGTATCTTCGTATGTTACCCGCGCCGTGATAAGATACATCAGCATCAATCAGGTTGTACCTAAGTTTAACTTTGTTTCTGCACCTCCGTTTAACTTTTACTTTGAGCAAATTTTGAAGTCAAGGAGCTTTTACCTTATGTTATAATCAAGACTGTTATTCTTTTTGAATGTTGTTTGTTTTTAATTTCCGTATCCGCTAATGAATAAACGTTAGCTTAATTTTAAACATGTCTGGTTATTCTTGTATGTTTGTACACCACACACTATTTCCGGCTAATATAGCTACTTTTAAGAAAATCGTCAGGTTATCACCCACCTTCCACTGCGAGCCAATACGACTCTGTAACCCCAAGCTACATGTGTGAAGCTATTGGCACTTTTAGCCATATTACACTAGTAGGGATTCGGCATTCCTGCCAAATTCCCTAACAAATTTTTGAAATTGTTTTCATTAGTGCAGACAAAAACTGGCCGCAAGGGGTTTTCTATGTCCGCGACGACGTCGCCGTGTCGCGGTGTTTCTGCCACTGGGTATATATATATATATATATATATATATATATATATCACTAAGGAAAAACGTAAAATTTTTTCTCTATAACGGGATCACTTCAACTCTGTCGTTCCAGGATGATATACAGTTGGCTCTCTGTTTAAGGCTGCTATGTACAAACCCTATTGGATTCGCTCACCTCAATGTTAACCTATGGAGAAAATTTGTCCACGGATTGCCGACTTGGATTCAAAGTTGTTTTTTTTTAAATTGTACTCCGTCATAGAGAAAGGAATTTTACATCTGTGTACCTTTTTCGTTTAAAAAAAATGCAATTAATGTTTTAAAATTTAAATTATTCGGGAAAAAATCTGGTATAGTGTGTTTTAAACGCTCATAAATTCCTTCGGTGGACGAAATTTATAAAATGAATCCAGTAGCGCATTGCAGAAAAGTCCAGGCTATCTGATAATACAATTTTATTTGACTAGCAGCATTTATGTAGCTGTGAATAGTTGATAAAAATATATTTTAAATAAAAAATTCTGAGATTTTCGCCTGTTGGAGGGGGGGGATGATTGATAACTTTGACGGGACCGCCCATCGCTGCGAGGGGTAGCGCTCCCGACTTGTTACCCCGCGAGGGAGGGGTCAGTTAATAAAAACCGAAAACGTTATTATTAGGGTTCTGAAAAACTTGAACTTTGGAACATAGGAACATGGAACAAACAAACGAAAAAAGAAAAAAAAAACTATGGGATTAATTTGTGAAATCCTTGACAGAATATCAAATAGCTCCCTTCATATTGGCCTCGTTGTCATATCCAGTTATCTTTTATTTATTTTTCTCTTCTCTTCTTTTCTTTTTTTTTTTCAAATAACCAAAATAAACTTTCTTTCAAGTTCATCTTTAATCATAAGAAAATTTAAGAACAGATCAGTGGAGATTTTAAATGTAGACTTCAAGTGAAATAAGCACCACTTTAAAACAATTTAATGGAATGTTACGCGCATACCTATTCCGAATGTAAACATTATAAAAAGAAGTCAAACTACAAGTTTCTGTAGACAGGGTAAGGATTATGAAAGATTTAAAAAAAAATATGACATATCACCGTATATACAAAACAATATTTCGTATCCAAATTAAAATTTTGCAAACTTCAAATCATTAAACTGACAAAGTAAAACAAAGAAACAAAACATAGCATTTGGGAATGATTTTTAATGTGAATGAGCAATCTAAAAACACAATTTAGTCGAATGTTACGCGCATACATATTCCGAATGTAAGGTATTCGGTGTAAATACCGAATTGAGCACACATATTGATAAAAGGGTGAATCCGTTGAGATGAAGATGTAGACATCGCATAAATTTCTTGTACGAAATATTATCATTTAAAGATTCTAAAACAGCTTTGGAAATTCTTGTATGGGATTAAACACTTGAAATCCAGCGGGGTTAACACAAATAACATGAAGAAACTGCACAGATTTTCAGGATTGGAGCACATGACGTAAAGACACTTGAAAATTTTCTTTTTATGAGAGATATCCGCTGAGGATTCCAGGACAGGTATAAATCCTGCCGGCTTTACAAATGTGATAATAATCACATTTGGAAAATTTAGCGCAAGGGAATTGATGCGCACAACTTGGAGAGATGCAGTCGGCACGAGGGTGTTGATCATACAGTAAATCGCTGCGCACAAATTGGAGAGATGCAGTCGGGCGTAATGTTGATCCAAGGAAGCACTTACGAAATTTAGGAGATAAACACATGGATCCATAGAAGAGGAACACAGATTTTAGTCGATATCCAGGAAAATCACCTTTATTCAATCAGTAGGCATTACGAAGGTATTAGCTGCAGTGGCCACATGACTTGTCCGGCGTCCATGCCAGGACGGGACGTGTTAACAGCAGTGTTTACATTGGAGAGTTAAGCGAAAAGCGTTGTAACCACCGGACTGTGGACAGTAGGTCCGACAGCAACAAGAGTTAGAAACGAAGAGAGAAAAGTCTTCTGTTCATGCAATATTAAATGGGTGTTTTGCGATATTGTCGCCAGAGGGCCTAAACTACTTAATTTTTAATTGGGCGACTTTAGATTCGTGGAGTTCACGTGTCCACTTAAGTTTATCGGGGACTTTACTGCTAGATCCCGCGCTTACTAGAACCGCGAACTGTTGACCTGGGCGTAGGATAAGTGGCCATAAAGTTCTTGCAAAGTGGGGTTTTTGACGTTATACAAGACATAACTTCTGAGCGGTTCGAGGGCTCTTCAAGAATTTTGACACTATACTGACATTCGGAATCTCATAAACTTCTAACACTCATATCTGGGGATGTTATTGAGTTCAGATACTTCACATGCCTGCTTAATGATCTGCAGGGCTAATATAAATTATACTTACTTTACTTTTAGGTTGCAATTTTTGGAAAAGGGGTCGTGCTTTATTAACAAGACAATATGCTTTAAAGTAAAGTAATTTAGGAAGACGCGTTTTCTTGTTACTTACACACACACACACACACACACACACACACATATATATATATATATATATATATATATATATATATATATATATGAGGCTAAAATATGGGGGGGGGGGCGATCGCGCGACCTTAAAACTGGATTTAGTTATTAAAATATAGAATTAACAATTTAAAAGTCTGGGAGTTCAAATAAGCGGCATAAGGTATTGCAGTGAAAATAGAATAAATGGGTTCGACTTGATTCAATTTCCGAAGAACCGAGGAGAATTTTAGGTAGACGTATAGCCTTGCAGTTTGGCGCTAAGAAAATGCTTAGTTTCGCAAAATGATCATCCGACATGACATCACGCATAAGTAATGAGCGTCACTAAGCGTTGGTTTTAAAGTTGAAACAAAGAAAATCGGCAGAGCCATGGATAACTAGAGAATGTAAAGGACGTGTGCCGTAGGCGCACAGATTTAAATTGGTTGGGGTATTGGGAATTAGTTTGAAGGAGCTGAGAAATTCATTGGAAGTTAATAAAAGATGTTTGTAAAATCAATTGGACTGTTCTATGGATACTGTGTCAACATCTTGCTGTTTGATGGATTTATTAATGATGAATGACCTCACCACCGGACCACCGACTGTCAAATGAAAGATGATTCTCGGGATGTTTAGAATATTGTGTTAAATAGATCGGGCGTGAAGCACCGGCGTCCGACTTATATATATATATATATATATATATATATACTTCTTCTGTCCGTGTGTATGTCACTGACCTCCTCCTAAACGGCTGAACTGATTTTTATGAAATTTTGTGTGTGCGATTAAGTTGATTCGAGTATTGTTTAGATTCAGAATAAGACTCCCCTAGCACCCTAGGGAGGGGGGCAGGGGGCACATGTAAAAATAATCGAGAACGACTGATATCACTGTCGAATCCATAGTTTCGGGGTCGCTGAGATTAATAGTGACAATCCCAATGTCGTTTAAGGGCAAGTTCAGCCCCCATTAGCATAGGGGGTGAGGGGGGAAGAAGGGGAAATATAAAATCTCCAAAATGACCGAGAGTAATGTCGAATCCATAGTTTTCGGGGTCGCTGAGATTAATAGTGACACTCCCGATGTCGTTTAAGTGAAAGTTCAGCCGCCCCCCCCCCATCAACGTTGGAGGGGAGGAGGGGGGAGAAGATAAAATGTCCAAAATGACCGAGAATACTGTCGAATCCATAGTTTTCGGGGTCACTGAGACGAATAGTGACGTAACTGATGCCGTTTAAGTGCAAGTTCATCCCCCATCAGCATTGGGGGAGGAGGGGGGAAAAAGGAAAAATGAAATGTCCGAAATGTTCCAGAGTAGTGTCAAATCCATTGTTTTCGGAGTCACTGAGATGAATATAGGAAACTAAATGTGTTGTTTATAATCAAGTTTTGAGTTAAATAATAGAGTGAATTTGTAATTTTATTTTATCATTTCTATACTGTACATATTCTTTAAATACCCGTAAATAAAATTACTTTGATTTTACACTATAGGTAGAATTCATTCCTTTTCCTGTGCAGTAAAAAATTGAGATTTAATAAATACCTGGGAAACGTCGGGTAAACAGCTAGTATATATATATATATATATATATATATATATATATATATATATATATATATATATATATATATATATATATATATATATATGTAATATACCGACCCAGCCCCACGTTAACGGAGACCGGTGTCGGCATATCACACCTCAAAAACTTGTAGACGTAACCAGAAAGACGATTATCTTCCTTTAACACATACGTTTATTTATCCATTTATTGACGTCGATGACGGCGGTTTACTAGGCAACAGGAGCCACGCCAAAATCTTCCTCTCCGAGGTATGCTTGAACTTATATATACTTCATTCCATCACGTGACAAAGAGGTGTGAGTTAATGGCTGATTGGATAAAAGTTATTTGTTGATGCGCTGATCTGATCTAATTTTTATGGACGCCGCGCCGCGTCTAATTTCGTTAAAAAATCAGCCATGTTGAATGAAATCGCCTGGGGTTTTTATCAAGTTTTAATGGGACGATAATACTATAATCTAGAATATCTTTTGGAATTTAACACGAATGCCCAAGGGGAATTAACTAATTTAAAAGATTATAAAGGGGTATGTAATTTTGAATACTAAAGTGAGGAATTAATGGTTTTTAAAGGTTAAGAGTGTTGAATTAAAAAATTACTAGCTTTTTAATATTATAGAATACCCCCCCCCCCCGTCCGAGAAGAGGCTGACCTACAATGCCTGCATTGAAGGGCAGACTCACTCAGATGAGTGAGAAGAATCGGCATTAACAAAAATTTCGAATAATTTCTGTATTTTTTATCAGTAAAAGTTAGAATGAACAAAAAAATTTTTTAAATCCCGTGATGAAATGACAGGACATTATGAGCAAATTATTAAAAAATAATGAAACTTCACATAAAAAAAAAATACACAGAATAATAACATTGAAATTTCTACATAAGCATGTTTCTGAAAAAATGCTGAATAGGGGGGGGGGCCCTTCCCCACACAACACAATCTCAGGGAAAAAAATCAATTAACATAACCAAAAAAAATGTAAATTACCCCAAAAAAATTTCACTGGAAACATACATTGAATACAATATCTACCATCATCTCGTGTCGAATAATACAAATAACAGAACATAGCAATAAAAATATCAAAAACAAACCAAAAAAATTAAGTAATTGAAGTTGAACTTGACAACAAGTTGAAAATTAAAAAATGTTCCTCAACTTTCACTACTATGGAGTGAGTCCAAAAAAAATTTATTTATTTTTTTCTTTGCCATGAATTTGCTGTGCAACTTTTTAGTCCTTTCACAGTCATGACCTTGTTGAGGAAATTACACCATTTAAACACAGTCTTTTTAGTGCTGTGCTAATTTGTTTCACCAACGTAGACTACACACAAAAATTTCACATTGTCTTGACTTGCTTATATATAGAGAAAAATAGTTCTTTAGTTATATAATAAAAATCACAGTTTATAATAAGAATCACACTTTCAATAAAAATCACATTTCTAATATATAAATTGTATATAAAAATTACAGAATATTTTTTACATTATTAAAAAAAACTCAATCACCTTAAAAGTTTTCAATATCTCAATTTCTTAATCATTTTATTTAGCTGTATATCTTTATTTTTTTCTTATTCTCATCTCGATATTAATTATATTCATTGTTTCAAAATTATTTACTCATAAAAGAAATCTTTATTCAATATTCATTAGTTATTCTCTTCATTTTCTTCTGACATTATTTACTTATTTTCAATATGCTTTTACATAATATTCAGTTTATTCATTGTTTAGTCATTTGTGTACACTTATTTTAACTTTACGTGGATATCCGACTTTTTGTGTTGAAGGTACCTTGTTTGTATGTGTGTTACCCAAACTCTGAGTTTCAAACATTTACCTAGTCCTATCTCTAAGTAGTTTTGGGTTTGTGTTTATGTTTGTATAGCAAGTGGGTTTTCTTTCTCCCTATTGTACAGCGAGTAATAAGGAGGAAAGAATGGCCGTACTGTGGACCAACCGTTATTCTCCCGAAAGGATATGACAGCCAGAAAAACAACATCCTGCATAGTGCAATGATGGAGAAAAAGGAAAATGTGCAAATGTCATACCTGTGGGAGTGTAATATAGAAATGGGAGGACAAAGGAGTGGCCATCCCAAGGCCTGTTTTAGTAATTACTCAGGCTTATGATTTTCAGCACTTTAAGTGTCTGAATTGGTGAATTAAAAACAAATAACAAAAAAAATTAGGAAAGATCTTAAACAGCTGGGATGACATCCAACGCGCTTGTAGAGGGGGTGATAGGAAGGATTATTCAAGGGAGAGAAAATTTACTGAAAGATAAAAGAAGTAGAAATGTCATAGTCGGGGTTTGATTTCAGATCCAAAAAAAATTCACATATAATAGTATTCTTAAGAAGGAAGTTTAAGTTAGACAGTTTTTTTTCTCAACAGTTTTATCTTTAGTAGGACAACACATAATTAATTACTTAGATTTAAAAAATATATATAATGAAGTTAAGCATCAAATAGAAAATAAAGAATGGATGTATTGTTTGTCATTATTCGTGGTATAGCTTTAGTTTCTCTGGTGCATTATAGTATCTTAATTTGCAAGCATGGACAATTTCAGAATTTTGTTTGGTGTGAAAATTTGGTTTATCAATTTCATATTCAATAGAATCTAAAATACACAACATATGAAAGTATTAAACACACAATAATAAAATACTCCTAATACTACTACTAATAATAATACCTCAATATTCTCTATTAATTGCCATAATTTAATGTGTAAGGTATACACAAGATTCGATTCCCAAGAATCGAACTTTTGAGTGAATTAAAGAAGCTGCTTTAGATATGCTAATTTCGGCATACGCGCTTAGTATAAATACCACGCAGCGTCATTAATAAAGGAGAGGAGGTTGTTAAGGTTGAAAAGGTGTTATCCTGCGCTAGTGCTTAGCGGGCCAGAAGTTTACATGGCAGTACTGCTGGTTTGACTTACTGTTCGTGAGTATAAAAATATATTGTTCTTGAAAGCTGTGTTTATACATTCCGTACAAGTAGTACGCATGCTTATTGCTGTAAAAGCCAATTATATGTGCAACGAATTCAATAAACATTGTTTCATGTATAAACTGTGTTTGCTTCAAATTCAAATAGAGTGCCACTTCAAATTATATACACCCAAGTCTGGGTAGAAGTGCCCCTTAGTAGAAACTCTATACTGGCGCCCGAAAATATATATACCCTGGTTGTTAGCGTTGCATTTATAACGAACAACATAATTGAAATTAAACTGTGTACTGTGAACTTATATTGATAAAATTGTTGCAAGTACTTATATACTATTTAAAAAATGAGTGTTGTAGAACAAAATCCTGCTGGAAATTTTCCTCGGGTAATTATGGTTCAGCATTTTGCGCCATTCGAAGCCACCTTCAATGGCGGCCCCTCAAGCCAATTCCTAAAGAAAATTGAGCATTACTTTCAGCAACAATGCACCCCAGAGGGGGATAAACTTAAAATTGCTCTAGCCGCTTTAAGAGGTAGTGCATATCAGTGGTACACGTGTATGCAAAGCAGTAATCTGATTTTTGACTATTTGTCATTCAAGCAACAGTTTCTTAGCGTTTTTCCAAAGACCTTTAATCAAAGTGAAATTGAAGCGGAAATTTATTCGCTAAGGCAACGTGAAGGTCAGTCTGCGTTAGATTTTGCTACGGAAAAGATTTCCAAGTGTGAGGAATATTTAGAAGGGGTGACGGAAGCGGTAATCTTAAAAATAGTTATCCAACGTTTGAAGCCAAGTGTTCAAGATTTTTTAGATAATCAAACAATTACAAGCAAGGTTACCCTCCTTCAAGCTTTAGCTAAACATGACAATAGGCATTTCTTTGCTACCCCGTACCCTCATTCAGGTACAAGAAGTTTTATACAACCGCGCCAAAATTTTTCGCGAGTTTCAAACCAGCAGCGTAAGCAGTACCGCAGGCAAAATAATAGAAGCGCACGGCGTTATAATGAAATTAGTTCACTTAAAGTAAATAATATGCAAGCACCTTACTTGCACTGGCAAGTTGATTCACATGATATGGTTCAACCTGTTGAAACTGTGTGGTCAAATGTATTATTTTGTCCGAGCAGTAATCATTATTTTGAGAATAGTGAAAGTCAGGGTATTTTTGTGGCTTATAAAGAAAGTGAGTCTAGCTGAAATGATGAGGTAATTCCAGTACAAATTTCTGAAAATAGTGCCGATACTAATGCTAGTGGTTTAGAAAATAAATCATCTGACACTTCTATTAATGCTATACCTGATATTATTAATGCTATACCTGATATTATAGATGATATTCACACATCTGTTAATGAAGGAAATTTAGTAGATGACGAAGTATGCGTTACGACAGTTAGTGAATACTTATTAGTTGACAATAATAAAAATTCTTTAAACGATATTAGGAACTCGCTAGGTAATGATGATATTATTTCAAGTTCCCAGCCGAATGAGGATTGTGTAGGCCAGGTTGATAATATGGTTTTAAATAAAGTACATGAAAACCATACTGAGAGTCAGGATGAAAAGTTGACACAGAATTATACTGTAAGTAGTTTAGCTGATGCTTCGGAAGTTATAGCCGTAGGTTGTATTAAAACGCACCAATACGAAAAGCTTAATCTTCCTAAAACTGAAGCAGTGTTAACGAATATAAATGATAACGATTCTGATATCGCAAGTTTCAAAGAGACTTTTTCGTCAAAAGAGGATAAAACTAAAGTTAAGGGGGATAAAAAACGTGAAAAAGCGCCTTCAGGTTCCAGCATTAAAACTGCAAATACTGAAGTAATTAAGGCGGTAAACAAGAAGTTGCATAAGCACCAATACCAAAAACAGAGTCAGTTTGTTGAAAAACATGACACAAGTAGAGAGATAAAGCCAGTAACTAAACACGTTGGTGCGGCGTATAAATTTGACAAAATAGAATCTGCATTAAAATTTAATGCCTATACTCTAAAAAGTACGGAGAAAAGTAAAGTGTGCACTACAAAACCTCCATCTAAGGATGAACGTGGCACACATAAAGTACACAAGGTTATCAAAAGGAAGAATGACAATTTTAAAGCTCCTTTGCATAAGTACAGGAAGCGCAAGATTTCTGCCGCCCAGCAAGGTTGGCCTCCTCCCAAGAGACCTCCTGTCCATCGTCAAGCCGGACCAGCGCCTCAGGACCAACGTCCTGCTGCACGAAGGATGCCCACACGGTCAACGAACCCCTTTACTAGGACTGCGACCATCAAGAGAGGTTCCACGGATTGGACAGACTGGTGCAAGGAAGTTGCTGCATTCATGAGGAACAAGTCTTGTATCAATTCTCTTATTCTAACTCCCACCCTTTAATAAAACCGAACCAAATTGGTTTGAAGTTCCCCATTGTATATACTGTGTAAACATTTTGAGGGGAAGGAGTGAGCCACTGAAAAAAAACGGCATACTGTTGTTTTATAAATTTTTGAAGGGGACATGTAGGAACTAGAGTAAAATACATACTGCATAATATAATAATTAACTCAATAACCTACTAACTTCACAAAACATAACACATGACCATTATGAATTAAGGGAGAGCATCTACAAACAGTCAAGAAATGTCATGCTGTGCAATTGTGTTGACACTTTTAACTAAAACAGTTTTTCTAGGGCGCAGTTGGCCATCCCTGTATCCGCAACTCTGCAAATCCACTGTTTGATGGTGTCACCTGGACCCTTCGGGGTTAGTTTTGTAAAATGGTAGTGGCGTTTTTCCCCCACACAACGTGTGGAAGGTTTTTTGGCTTTGCCACCCATTATGTAAAAAGTCAGACCAGCACGCGTTTTCAATTAGTTAACTGAAGCCGTTCAGACCTCAGTTACCTAATTTTTTTTTTCGAGGGAGGCCAGTGTAAGGTATACACAAGATTCAATTCCCAAGAATCGAACTTTTGAGTGAATTAAAGAAGCTGCTTTAGATATGCTAATTTCGGCATACGCGCTTAGTATAAATACCACGCAGCGTCATTAATAAAGGAGAGGAGGTTGTTAAGGTTGAAAAGGTGTTATCCTGCGCTAGTGCTTAGCGGGCCAGAAGTTTACATGGCAGTACTGCTGGTTTGACTTACTGTTCGTGAGTATAAAAATATATTGTTCTTGAAAGCTGTGTTTATACATTCCGTACAAGTAGTACGCATGCTTATTGCTGTAAAAGCCAATTATATGTGCAACGAATTCAATAAACATTGTTTCATGTATAAACTGTGTTTGCTTCAAATTCAAATAGAGTGCCACTTCAAATTATATACACCCAAGTCTGGGTAGAAGTGCCCCTTAGTAGAAACTCTATAAATGTTAATGTTCAAAATTCAGTTTGCAAAATATTATTCTATCGATTGACACAAATAACCAAAATTCTTTTACCAATACCCATCTCAGTTTATTAAGTTAACCACGAAACCGATAAACCAAAAATTATTATTATTATTATTTTTATATCACATTTTGCTATGAATCCTCGCTATTTTTCGCATACTCATAATTTCTTTTTAATATCTTCACAAACATATTTCTACCTCGAGAATTTTCTGGGGCGGATGAACCAAATATAACATACCATGGTTTTTAATTCTCCAATTGTGGTTTTTTGGCACCCTAAGTCATGTCATAAGGACGTTCCGTTTATATGAAAACCGTAATTACGCTTTTTAATTCCAACTTTAACCTCCGGAAATCTTTACTTAAATTCGTAAAAATACTCACGAGATCCAAACACAAATGTAATATGGCAATAATAATCAAAATATCTAAATTCTAAAATTTTCTTGATGTCTTAAAAAATTACAAAGTTTTTCCTACGGATAAATTCAAAATAAAAAATCATAAGATTCGCATTAACTGTTTAGATTTAGAAAGCTTAATTTGAAAACCGCAAAAATTCTAGGTTAAATGAATCAAAACAAGTTTGGCTGTTTTCGTGATCATGTTTACAAAACTAATGCTGAGCATTCAAATTTATTGCGGAGGAGACCTTCGAAATTTAATACAACGGCGCTCGAAAGCGGAAATGATTTGCGTTTTTTTTTTCTTTTTCTCCTCAACAATTCAGAACTGGGTGCAAAATTAGATACTCATAACATTACTTCACTCATTTAATATTTCAATTTAACGTTACGAAGGATCATTAATTATCCCAAAACACGAAAATATTCATTATTAGAAAAAGAACATGGAAATATTATAAAATTACGCTAAAAACACACACTTATAATAATTTTATCGAATATAAGTCTCAAAATCTTCTCTAGTGCAATCCAAAATAATAACAAAACATTCATTTTACTGAATTCAGCTCAATAGTCAAATGATTCTACTGAGAACATGAATTAGTTAATTTTACTGTTCACAAAATAAAATGAAAATGTGTCATATATATATATATATATATATATATATATATATATATATATATATATATATATATATATATATATACATACATATATATATATATATATATATATATAAATATATATATATATATATATATATATATATATATATATATATAATATATATATATATATATATATAATATATATATATATATATATATATATATATATATATATATATATATATATATATATATGTAGTGAACTACACATCATTGATTCCGGAACTCTGGTCATATTGTAGTAGCAACACGAGATGGAGATGGTGCATCCATAGAAAACCATCGCTATTAAATATGTAGCCGTGAGTGTTGGAACTACACATAGGAACTTATTTTATTCAGCAGTAGGAGGCCATTATTCCAGCACATCACTATAAGGTAGATTGACAAACAGGACACACCCAATAGGACACAACTTACTCTTCACTGTCGTTCCAGGATGATGGAAAAAGAGGCGACGGAACCCGATAACGCCGTAGCGGGAGACGAGAGAGATAGGGAATCTAGGTAAGAGAATTTTTGAATTCTAGCACTAGCACTAGCACTAGCAATTGCACTAGCACTAGCTAGCTAGCACACACACACACACACACACATATATATATATATATATATATATATATATATATATATGTGTATAAACATTGTGAGATTATTTTCAGATTTGTAGAGCAGTCATGGCAAAGTTTAATGCTTGAAGTATTTTGGAATGTGATTGCGACGGTCCTGCGCCCTTTCGTGGATCATCCCATTGCCTCCTTGGCACCGACTAGGTAAGAAAGCGCGCATTTCACATTTCTTCAAGCTGGAGCCTCCAGTGTTTATTGACATATTCTATATAGACATATGTGTGTGCCTATGTCTATATGTATATCCATGCGAATTTCATTCCGTGTACTCAGGTAGACAGTAACAATTCTTCGAATACAGATGCGCGAACAATATGCGCAGATGTCAGCATTTGAGAGAGGTCGTGTAGTTGGGCTCAAAGAAGCCGGTTTGTCTAATCGGCGAATCGTTCGACATTTAGATAGGAGCGATGCCACTATTAGACGATGTTGGCAGTAATGGGTGAACCATGGTCGAACACAGCGTCAAGAAGGAAGCGGTCAGCATAGAGAAACGACAGAACCGTACGTGCAACTGGTGCTTCAGCGAACAAGGTGGCGATGCAAATTTTTGATTACCGCACGTGTGGGTCACGTGATGGCGTACAGACCGATTTCCAGGCATTCGGCGCGTGCAGCCAGTGAGTGTTGTACGTCCAATTTGAACAGGTCGGAAGAACGTTGCGCTTTGGAAAGTGAGGTCATGTCTAGCAGACATCCTTTAGATTATTTTACACGTGGACGGATAATTGGAAACCTGGAGGAAGGGCGATAAATTGCAGATATTGCTAGGGAATTCGACATCGCCCACAGTGTTGCTTCCGGGCTAGGAGGTTGTCCTCGCAGTAAGACGGCCAAAGACGATCGGTACATCATTCTAACAGGAAAAAGGAACCGGCGAATTATAGCAGGTCAAATGGCAAGTTAGTTCTATGCAGCCACAGGAACTCAGATATCCTGGAAAACTGTTGCAAGGCGTTTGCAACAGATAAGACTATTGTAATGATGCGCCATACATATATATATATATAATTATATATATATATAATCGAACATTACATAACATTACATATATATATATATATATAATCGAATAGAGGGATATATTGCACAAATTATTAAAAAGAATATTTTAATTCGATGGCTGTATCATTACATGAATGCTGTTACTTTTGAAGCGATGGAGGCCAGGCGGCAAGTGTTTTGAAAGGCGAGGTGGTCGGAGGCTGTATTGTAGAGGAAGGAGCGGTAAGCGGGGAAAATGAGATAGCTAGACGAAGATAAGAGAGGTGTCTCCAAGGATGACAGAATACCACAAAGGACGTTTGTTTCCAATTTTACGAGGCGGCGTGGAATTTGGTGTACGAACGCCATGAAAGGAAACCGCAAACGTAGTGGGTGGTTTTCGGCTTTTAGTACTATCAACTTTAGAGGGGCGTCGGAAAACAGGGGCGAAAGTCTTATAGGCAAATAAAAATTGAGCTAGGTTTGAATTGGTCTGAAGAAATAAAAAAAGGATGTCTCCAAGGACAGAGGAGGGGCTTCAAAATAAATATAAATTGAGGACTTTGAAAAAAAAAGTAATCTCTCTCTCTCCTCTGCATCATCCAGACCTAGACTCTGGAAGGCTCCCCTGTTGACTGGAGCTCTGTTTTTCGATCCTGTTTTGGAATATCTCAGGAAGAGATATTTTGATTTTTGGCGTATCGGGAAGGAAGTTGCAATTCTCCCGTTGCCTATAGAGATAGAGGTAAGCTCCGTTAGTTTATACGAAAATAAATTGGTGTGTGTGTGTGTGTGTGTGGAGAAGCAGCGCCGCCGTGGTAAACATCCTAGCCGAGAAAAGCGACTATCATCGAGCCGACATCTGAAGGAAGACGACCAGTACCCCGGGCTAATGCAAACCTGTGTGAGTCGAATGATTTTTGATATTTTTGAAACGGATCAGTGTCTTGGTTAGAAGTCATTTTAAATCTTGTAGTGTACGAATAGGTTAAAGAGATTAGTTAGTAGGGGTAGATGGTTAAAATAATTTTGTGCTCCCTTACGTTACATGGTCATCAAGAGTGATAATTTTAGAAACTTGTTTTTTTTGTTCTGAGTATTAGTGATATACATGTGAAGAAGTATTGTGTTACGAAGGTTTCTTTTTAAAGTAAAATGTAAAAAATGTATAAATGTGTAAATAAATTAAGTTTAGTTTTATATTTAGTTTAAAATCTCTGTCTTATTGATTGCTTCCATAACTTCTTATTTCTGTTCGTTAATCGCTAATTACGTCCTGTACCACGGGTTATTATAAAATAATTCTAAAAACACAACGCAAACCAAATACCCCTTTGAAATTTAATTGTACTACCCAAATAACTCACGCCCGAAAATTAATTTTGGACGAGCGATACGACAACTATACGCCCAAAGACCTGTTGTGTGTCTCCCCCTTGCGAGAGTTAACCATAGCGCCTGTTTGCAATGGTGCCGTCTGCATCGCCACTGGACCGATGACGACTGGGCCAATGTCCTCTTCAGTAGGCGGCACTTATATGGCTTGAAATTGGTAGCGCTTGTCGCCCAGAAAATATAATGGAAAGGAACCGATATGGTACTTGTAGCAGCATGGTATGGACAGGCATCATGATCAATGGCTGCACTACATGTGCTTAAAACAGGGACCATGACAGCTGTATGGTACATTGCTGAAGTTCTGCCTCCTCATGTTCACCTTTTCCGTGCTGCTGCCGGCGATAACTTTCTGTTCATGGATGAAAACGCGCCCTGTCACCACGTCAACACTGTTCAGAACTGTCTGGAGAGCGATGATATTCCTCGTATCATGTGGCCAGTACGTTTACCTGATCTAAATGCAATAGAAAATGCATATATTATATATATATATATATATATATATATATATATATATATATATATATATATATATATATATATATATATATGTGTGTGTAAAGGATTTAGTGGGAAAAGAATGATTATTCTAAATTTAAAGGGGGCTTGGGAATTAAATTATATTCGTGGCGTAATTCGCCTCTAATTGTTCGTATTCAAAGACGCGAATTGGGAAAGGGAAATTCCCTTTTTATTATATAATCTTCGCGCGCCTCTGAGTTCTGCGGTCGAGGAGGAACGTTTACATTTTAGCCTTGAAAGATGTCTGTTTCGGGCTCTGCGCATGTCCAAGGAGAGTTGGCGCGCGGAGATGCCCGCGAATTTGGTTAGAGCGCGGAATAGAAGTCGATGCTATCAGATGTATTTCGCCGCGGCTCTAAAAAAGAAATGGCGAATAATGAAATGCGTAGATCTGGAGAGGTGGTATTATGACATTGAACTGAATAAACTCTACTTAATTTAGACGATGCTGAGTACTTTTTGAGTGTATGCCTTCCCTCGATGCCATGGACTGTAAAACAAGAAGACTGCAAACGAAATAATAGCAGGCAAAAGCCAACGCCTGTCAAGAGCCGAGCAGGACTTCGAATCGCGTTCTCGAAACCCCTTGCTTTTTAAAATTAGGTATAGGAATAAAATTTAAATTTAATGTTTCCCATTTTTCGTCATCTCTCATCTCCGCGACAGCGCCATGTCAATCGGAAAGTAAATATCTATTTTAATATTTTGGTTTGAGCTGCAATGCTTGTCGTTCGTCTCTCAACGCCAGCGAGAAGGTGCCGACGCCGTCTTCACATTATGAGTGCTTTTTCGTTGAAAAATCTCCGTCGTCGAAAGGAGTTCCGCCACTTGTGAGGTGCTTGATTCGAGTTGCTGCAGTGTGTCTTCTAATAATTTTTGTCCAGCATGTGCTTGTCCCGCTTCAAGCTCCAACCAGTCGTCTTCAACATCGTGTGCAAATTTATTATTCGGGATGTGTCTGCTCCTAGTTCAACAAGGAGATTTTCTAATACAGTGCCGTGAGATGCCGATCTTCATATCTGTGAATTATATTTTCCAGAGTTTTCAGCGAGACAAAACGTAATTAATGCGGCATATAGTCATCGGGATGACCGACAGGAAAAAAAAAATGATTTCATTATCCGGTGCAACCAGCGTGAATTATTGTGTCTTCAAGATAATGGTGATTTATTTGTGAATTCGACAGGCAACATTCGGCATTAAACCATTGCGGAATTCTGTGACGTGCGTGTTTTAAAACATTGAAGAATATGGGCCATCGAAAGTCGAACCTACTGTTTATCAATCATTATCCGGATCACCAAAAGAAGTTTAAGAAAAATGATGATAATTTTATTTCTATCAAATTTGAATTAATGATTTTTAAAAAATGATGATTACTGTACATTAAAGTTTCTTAAGGTAAGCCAAAAATTTATGATTTAACTATTGTAACTGAGATGGGTCTATGATTTGTGAAGTTCTTAATAGCTAGCTTGTTTTGATGTATAAAGTAGAATGTTATTTGGAGGTGGCGTCAGAGTCTAAACTAAATTCAGTTAAATTTCGGGAGCAATATACCCATACTTTATACTGATGATCCCCACCCAGGTTTCACTGAAGAGCAGGAAACACTTTGGTACAACTATGGATTTGGGCACTTAACTTTTTCTGTCGGCACTTCCCAATTGGCTTGCATTAAACATTATGATTTCAGTGGAGTTTTGGACTACTGAATTAAAATTTTGCTGTTTATGTGTAGGATTTTGATTGGAATATTGAAAGTTTATAGACTTATTTCATGTTTTCGATTAATTAATACTTGACAAAGGAAAAAATTTTGTTATTGTTATTCTACGAAACTAAATTATGTAATCCATATTTTTGTTGTTTTGAGCGGGGGGGGGGGGAAACAAAGTAGACTATCAGGTTTTAAGCATTTGTAAAAGAAAAATAAAAATTCTGCAGATTCTTCATAGCTGGTGATGGTTCATTCTTTTTTTATTATGTGATTTTTGAAGTGTTTTATTTTGATTTACGTTTTAATAAAAAATATTTTGAGTGTTTTTATGTAGTGATAAAATTTATATTGATAAATGTGATTTTTAAAAAATAAGGTATGGAAATTATAGTAATATTGTTTTTATAGATATAGAGTGAGGGATTTTGATATGTTTTAATTTTGTAATAGTAGGATTGTATAAGCAATATCGTTTAAAATGTGAGTCTATAACATATTTTACGATTTAGGTGAAGGATTTAAGTTTTGAACAAGCATGAGCAATTTTACATGTTTCCCTCAATTCACATATTGGTTAGAGTTTTTAGTTGATTATTGATTGATTATGAAAAGTATATGAATAATAAAGACAAAAAAAAGGAAGTTGTTTGGAAGATTGTAAAGAAATTTGAAGGATTAATTTTGATTCCATACTTTTTAAGATACAATTCACTGTTTTTCTGATATTTTAATAATCTTATTAATTGTGTATTCTTAATTCTATTGAGTGATTTTTAACATTTTCATTTTTAGCTTTTAGTGTTATTGTGATATTCAGAACTGTTATATTCTAGTGATTTAGTACTTCTTTTTGGTTTTGTGCACAGATAAAAAATAATGTTTAGTGTTCTTTTATGTGAAGTTCTGTCTCAAATGTAGACTTATGTAACCTGTAAGCACACCTCATTTTGGTCCAGCTAATCGCATGTAGGAATTAATTTTAGGTTAGGGTTAAAATTTTTAGCTAGAGAAAATTTAGGAATAATGTTGTTGGGTTTCTCTGGGTTGTTGTGTGGGGAGACGTCCCTACCCAGCATGTTTTCCAGTTGGTTGATTTGTTTTTCTCTTCTGGGGACGTGCTGCTGGAATTAGCTACTCCTTGTGTGCGCGCGCCTTCAGGGGGAAGAGTGGGGAAAATTGTGATGATTAAAGCATAAGCTATAGTTAATTATATTAATGAGCGTTAAACAGTAAATTCTATTAAAGTTCTAGCGTGGTCAAATTCAGGAAGTGAGTGTGTTTCGCAGCGAAAAGTTCAGGGTCATTCGCTCGCACGCGCGTTATCTTACATAATCATCGGATGTTCGCGGGGGCTCTAGAAGAGACCCTACGCCTATGTGACTTATATAACGGATCAGAAAGAAATTACGCAGTTCGGGGAAAGCGTTAATAGAATCAAGACGTGCGTCTGTCGGGAGCTCTTTGAGATGATTGAAAATGGCGATTAAGCTGGATTAATTGGGTATCTGATTAATGTTAATCAATAAAGAGGTGTTTAAAAGTTAATTAAGTATTAGTTCTTCCACCGGCCTACTGTTTGATGACTGCATTTGGAGTAATTAGTGTATTTAGATGGGTGCACGGCGATAGGGTCGTGACACACACACACACACACATATATATATATATATATATAAATATATATATATATATATATACAGTAAACCTCTATCTATCGTTTTTAAAGAGACCTTAGGCTCTAAACGATCAATGCGGCAAAATTATAGATGCATGAACATAACAAAGAAATAGTATCGTTGGAAATGGATGAAATAATCGACGTACACGGGAAAACGATTGATCGGGAAGCGATTGATCGAGATTCCACTGTATATATGTATGTATGTTTGTATATATATATATATATATATATATATATATATATATATATATATATATATATATAAATGTTATATATATATATATATATGTTGTATATATATATATATATATATATAAATGTCATGACCCTTTCGCCGTGCACCCATCTAAACACACTAATTACTCTAAATGCAGTCATCAAACAGTAGGCCGGTGGAAGAACTAATACTGAATTAATTTTAAAACACCTCTTTATTAATTAACATTAATCAAATACCCAATTAATCCAGCTAAATCGCCATTTTCCATCATCTCACAGCCCACGCGACAGACGCGCGTCTTGACTCTATCAAAGATTTCCCCGAACTGCGTAATTTCTTTCTCTTCCGTTATATAAGTCACATAGGCATAGGCTCTCTTCCAGAACCCCCCCCCCCTCACATCCGATGATTATGTAAGATAACGCGCGTGCGAGCGATTCGATTGACCCTGAACTCTTTCGCTGCGAAACACAGTCTACTTCCTGAATTGGAGACCACACTAGTACACTTTACTAGAAAAATTACTGTTTAACGCTCATGAATATAATTAACTATAGCTTATGCTTCTATCATCACAATTCCCCCCCCCCCCTTCCCGAAATTAGGCTCGGATGTCGGAATGGCCAGTTCCCACAGGAGAGATCCAAAAAATGATCACTAAAATTTAAATTCAAAACCTAAATATTTACTAGCTAAAAATTTTAACCCTAACCTAAAATTAAATTCAAACTCAACTGATTGTTACTTGAAAGGGGTGCTGAATAGGGCTGCAGTCCCTAATCAACAAAATTTAATGAAAACCTAAATGAATGAAACTATCCCTACATGCGCTTAGCTGGATTGAATTGAGGTGTGGTTACAGGATACATAAGTCATTTGAGACAGAACTTCACATAAAAGAACACTAAACATTACTTTTTATCTGTGCACAAAACCAAAAAGAAGTACTAAATCACTAGAATATAACAGTTCTGAATATCACAATAACACTAAAAGCTAAAAATGAAAATGTTAAAAATCACTCAATAGAATTAAGAATACACAATTAATGAGATTATTAAAATGTGTGAGATAAACAGTAAATTGTATCTTAAAAAGTATGAAATCAAAATTAATCACCCTTCAAATTTCTTTACAATTTTCAAAACAAATCATTTTCTCATTTTTTATTCTTATGTACTTTTCATAATCATTCAATAATCGACTAAAAACTCTAACCAATATGTGAATTGAAGGAAACATGTAAAATTGCTCATGCTTGTTCAAAACTTAAATCCTTCACTTAAATCGTAAAATATGTTATAGACTCACATTTTAATCAATTTTGCTTATACAATCCTACCATTACAAAAATTAAAACATATCAAAATCCCTCACTCTATATCTATAAAAACAATACTACTATGATATCCATACCTTATTTTTAAAAAAAATCGCATATATCATTATAACTTTATCACTACATAAAAACACTCAAAATATATTTTATTAAAACGTCAATGAAAATAAAACACTTCAAAAATCAAAATTTTAAAACACAAAAAATCACATAAAAAAAGACAAAATGGACCATCGCCAGTTCCGAAAAATATGCAGAATTCTTCTTTTTCTTTTACAAATGCTTAAAATCTGATAGTCTACTTTGTCCCCCCCCCCCTCAAAAACAACAAAAAGCTGGATTACATATTTTAGTTTCGTAGAATACAATATTAACTTTATCTAGTGTCAAGTATTAATTAATCTTAAACATGAAATAAGTCTATCAAAACTCTCAATATTCCAATCAAAATTCTACACATGAACAGCAAAATCTAATTCAGTAGTCCAAAACTCCACTGAAATTATAATGTTTAATGCAAGCCAATTGGGAAGTGCCGTTAGAAAAAGTTAAGTGCCCAAATCCATAGTTGTACCAAAGTGTTTCCTGCTCTTCATTGAAACCTGGGTGGGGATCATCAGTATAAAGTATGGGTATATTGCTCCCGAAATTTAACTGAATTTAGTTTAGACTCTGACACCACCTCCAAATAACACTATACTTTATACATTAAAACAAGCTAGCTATTAAGAACTTCAAAAATCATAGACCCATCTCAGTTACATTAGTTAAATCATAAATTTTTGGCTTACCTTTAGTAACTTTAATTTACTTTAATCATCATTATTTTGATATCAACATGCAAATTAATTAGAAAATAAAATTATGAGCATTTTTTTCTTGACTTCTTTTGGTGCTCCGGATAATGTTTGATAAACAGTAGTATCCACTTTCGATGGCCCATATCCTTCAATACCTTCATTTCTTAAATCGATGAAAAAACACATTGAGTTATTCCTGTTTACAGATGAATAATTCCTGATGTCACGTAATTGTTCGTTACACACACAGCACTTTGTCGAAAAGCACAAACCTGAACGCCGGGTGTTCCGGGTAATGAAAATACCGTTTCGTTGGTCAACTAGTTGAGTAACAACTACACAAATCACGTTTTGTCGTTGAATTCTCCGGGACATTATTATACCCAGATGTGAAAATCGACGTTTCACATCACTCGAAGAAACTTTGAGAAAATTTTTTTTACACATATATGAAGATCGGCATCACACGGCACTGTAGTGGAAAATCTTGTTGTAAGAAGACACACTGTAGCAACCAGAATCAACCACCTCACAAGTGGCGGAACTTCTTTTTGAAGACGACGGAGATTTTACAACACAAAGCACTCATAATGTGAAGACGGCGAAAGCAGCAATGGCTCTGGAACACGACACAGCAAATGCAGAACCATGACGATCTTTGAAGTCGAGAAAAAAAATTATTTCCGGTGATGTTTATCTTACGAACTGATATGGCGCTGTCGCGGAGATGAGAGATGACGAAAAATGGGAAACATTAAATTTCAATTTTATTCCTTTACCTAATTTTAAAAAGCAAGGGGTTTCGAGAACGCGATTCGATATCCTGCTCGGCTCTTTGTCACGACTACATCGCCGTGCACCCATCTAAACACACTAATTACTCTAAATGCAGTCATCAAACAGTAGGCCGGTAGAAGAACTAATACTGAATTAATTTTAAAACACCTCTTTATTAATTAACATTAATCAAATACCCAATTAATCCAGCTAAATCGCCATTTTCCATCGTCTCACAGCCCACGCGACAGACGTGCGTCTTGACTCTATCAAAGATTTCCCCGAACTGCGTAATTTCTTTCTCTTCCGTTATATAAGTCACATGGGCGTAGGCTCTCTTCCAGAGCCCCCCCCCCCAAACATCCGATGATTATGTAAGATAACGCGCGTGCGAGCGATTCGATTGACCCTGAACTCTTTCGCTGCGAAACTCAGTCTACTTCCTGAATTGGAGACCACGCTAGGACTTTACTAGAAAAATTACTGTTTAACGCTCATTAATATAATTAACTATAGCTTATGCTTCTATCATCACATATATGTATATATATATACAGGGCTAGATTTGAGGCGGAACGCTCCGAAACGGCGTTCCGTTACCTCTCTTTAGGTACCTCTCTTTATCAATAATTTGGAATACCCCACCCCCCACACACACACCCCAGAAGGTTACCGATCCGGCACCTCTATTTCTAGAAATCTAGCACTCTGTGTATATATATATATATATATATATATATATATATATGTATGTGTGTGTGTGTGTAAGTGTAAAAGGTGATTTTTATGAAACTGATACTGCTCAGAGCCATCTGTAACGCGGTCTATAGTAGCCGGAATTCCACCAAAATTAATAGAGGTACTAAAGACGATATGGGAAAGAGTTTCCCTGAAAAAAAATAGTTCCAATAGTCGCCGATAGGGGAAGATATTGCGTTGTTATTTGTTGATGCACTGCTGGAATTTGCCTAAAATGCAGGTAAAGCATCGAAATGCAAATTAATGACTACGTAGTCGACAGCAGCGCCAGTATTTTTGGCTATAATGATCGGTGCGGAATCTGTTGCGCCATCACTTTACAGAAGGAAGGGTTATCAGTCGCTTTTTTCCACTTGCATAGCCACCTCGCTCCCCGCACCTAACCCATGTGACTTCTTTCTGTGGTCTTATTCAAAGTCTAAGGTGTATCTTAGTGGAGTGTCGAACTTGGCGGCCCTAAAGGATAACATATCCCGGACCTTGATGAACATTTCTGGTGACATGTTATGCTCGGCCGTTGAGAACATAGTGTTTAGGATGTAATGTGCCGTCCACCAGTACGGTGGTCAAATTGAAGGTGGGAGAAGTGAATTTGCTGCATAAAGCGGTGTTGCAGTGAAATTTCTTTGTTATTCATTTGCCTGCTTATTACAACATTTTCGCTATTCACCCCTTATCTTTATAGCCCGAAATACTGGCGCTGCTATCGATTCCTAGTCGTGAATTAGCATTTTGATATTTTACTAGAGTTTTGTGCAAATTCTCGTGTGCGCCAACAAATAACAGACCATATCTTCCCCTATCGGCGACTTTTGGAATTAATTATTTTTTCACGGAAACTCTTTCCCATGTCGTCCTTAGTCCCCCTATCAATTTTGGTCGAATTCCGGCTGATAAATCGAGCTACAAATGGCTCTGAGTAGTGTCAGTTTAATAAAAATCACCCTGTATATATATATATATATATATATATATATGCTTGATCTGCCTGACTTGCGCTTCTCCGCCGATAACGTCGCCTCTTTTTCCACTTTTCCAGACACTACGTCCACTACTTTGACAACGCGCAGATTTCCGAGGTCATGGCCGAGAGCGGGCCGGGACATGCACCCATCGTGACCATGGGGGCGGACGAGAGGCCTCGTGACGATTCTTCGGAGATGGGAAAGGATGACGGGAGACCTTCTAACGAGACCGCGAAAATGGAAAAGGATGGCGAGAGGCGTCACAGCGCGTCAATGGATGAAAAGCGAAAGCGGTGCGCCATCTCTTGACAACACCGAAATCTGGACTCATCTCTTCCAAACTGTATCACTACGCTGCGACATTTTGTTTTGAACTGCGATCCCAACACGCGATGTGTTTGTAAAAAATATAAACTTTTTTTGTTTACTTTACTCGGAATACCTCATTCATTTAACGACATATTGATTGAATCTCGCATATTTTATAGTCTCGAAGCAGATTCGCCCTCTTTTATGCTTTTCTAAAGAATGTTTCACGGACACAATATATTTACATATGCTGCGGCAAAAACCTCCATTTTTTTATCTCATTTTTTGTATCACCCATGAATTTCACTTTTAGTTGATACATTTCCTCGGATGCTTTTATTTTTGGGCGCAAGTGCGAGGAAACCCGTCCATGCTATGGGAAAATGTATTCATCCGCGACATAAAGGGTAGAGCGCTGTATCTTTGGGTAAATCCATTTATGTAACATCGAATTTTCCTAATTATATACATGCATACACACACACACACACACACACACACATACATATATATATATATATATATATATATATATATATATATATATATATATATATATATATATACAGGGATCATATTGAATGGGACAAAAAGAAAGCATTACTGTGAATGCTGTAATTAATTTATTTTGATAAATCAAATTTACAGTGAAACTATAGTTATCCAAGTTTCTGTAGATGTTCTATGTGTGCCCCTCTGGTGACACGGAAAATATCTATGCGGTATTCCAGTTCCTGCCACACTCGTGATAGAATGTTCTTTGTTAATTTTTCGAGCACTTCAGTTATCCACTGCTTCAGTTGCTGCAAGTCCCGGGGAAATGGACGCACGAACACTTTGTCTTTAACAAAACCCCATAGGAAAAAAATCACAAGTCTGTTCGCGAAACCACCTACTTCCAACTTATCTTACAAATTCCCATAGAAAGCTTTATGCAACGGTTTGTCGGAAGGCTTTAACGCCTGCACCATCTGAATGCTGTATGGCCGGAATTTTAGACGTTTCCGTAACACATGCCACACCGTTGTATGAGGCACATTGAGTTCAGAACTTGCACAACGCATTGAATTTGTGGGACTTCGTTAAAACATGTCATGAATTCTTCAACCACTTCGGTTTTGGCTTCTGGTTGTCCTGGCCTGGTTTTCTTACACAAGCAGCCCGTGTCCTAAAACTGCTTCCCACCGTTCGAAGTTGTGACGATGCGGTGGTTCTTTACCAAATTTCGCGATTAAATGTCTTTCAACGACGATAAACGATGATGTTTTGGCATATTCCAAAACACAGTACGCTTTCTCCTGCATGGATGGTGCCATTTTGATTAACAGTACCTCTAGCGGCGATTTCGTAACCGGAAGATTTTTCGCTGTTGCCAGATAAAACTTGTATAATTGTAGCTTCAGAATTTATTTGTTTTGTCTAAATAAATCAATTACAGAATTTGTACTATGCTATTCTTTTTGTCCCATTCAATATGAAACACCCTGTATATATACAGTGGTACCTCGGTACTCGTTAATTGGTTCCATAGGTTATGACGAGTACCAAACGAATTTATCCAAAATGTTTATTCAAATTGAAATAATCCGTTTCTGAACCCCAGAAATGTCCCATTTTACTTGGCAGTTTATAAATGGATGGGGTTATTTTTCGATACAAAATGTCAAAACAAGACAGCCATAGTAAAAAATTAAAGATAAAATAAAATAAAATGGCCTTTAATTACAATTTTACCTGTATCGAGCGGGGATGTTGGCTTGGTAGACGCGGAGAGAGGTTATTGCTTGGAAGGGGACAATAAAACATCAGGGGCTTGAAGAGGGATTCTTTGTCTGTCACCGAACTCTGCTGGATACTCAGATAGAGGAAGTTGCACTACAAACTTTGTTCTGCCTGCGTATCAAAATGTTTCTTAAGACCAAATTTCGCCTTTGTGAGGGTGATATTTTTTAACAAACTTTTTGAATTCACTGGCTGCCTTTCACCCCACTGGGAATGGCAGTTATATCAGTCCGGATATATCCATGACTGGCTTCAAACACTTGACTGCTCTCAGAACTCATTTCAGGTTTGTGTCGGCATGCTATTGTTTTCTCGCGAATGATCGCCTCGGATGTACTATCACCCGTTTTTCATTCTTCCAGACGTACAATCATTTGTAACCTTTGCCTAGTCTCGGGCTTCACACGTCTAGCAACACCGACTCCTTCAATAGCTGTCTTGTTTTCCACTATCGTAGAGATCGTTGATGTAGTCCATTAGTACCCTGCAGTGAGATCCGGCAGGCAATCACCCGCTCACCCATTTTGTTTTCTGTTATCACTCACCTTCTTCAAACTCGTGATGGTTTGGTTTGGTCTGGAGCTCTACAGTCAATTTTTGCTACACGAGGGCTAATTAGACCGGGACCTACTGCTTAAAGCTGATTCCGAACGGCTGCAAACATCCATGCCAAGAGTGGGATTTAAACCCACAGACTTTGGTACCGAATGCCAGCGCCCTACCCATCAGGGCCCCCACATGCCCGGTGCTACAGTTGTTACGGCAACGGGGCCCGTGGGCCAAGGTGCCCGCAAGGACAGGGAAAAAATTAAAAAGTAGAACATTTTTAATAAATTATAGAAAGAAAATAATAATTAAATCACTAGGACTAGATTTATGTGTATCAATGAAATATTACATCAGAGTAATATAAATTGGTTCATTGGATATGCAGTGCGTTGCGTACAAAACGCGTCTGAATCTACAACAGCTGTGAGTAACAAAACCACCACCAGCTGACGTGAACACGACAACACGTGACACCTTGTTGACAGTGCGTGTGCAGAAGCAGAACACTGCCCGCCGGGCCCGCCCTCTGCGACTCGGCTCAAGGTCACTGACGTTGCTATTTTAGTGTAGGCCCTACCCTTCTCCCTCACACCGCGGCCCGCTTGCACCACTCACTGACGTGACGTCCGTGAATTAACAACCCTAACAGGTGCTTGGTACTGAGTAGTGTGTTTCCACCGCATGACAGTTTGTGTATGTAATTGTTTTAAACATTTAATAGTTGCTTTATTATATCACTAGCCGGGCTTCGCCTAGCTACGCTCAAGCCATCCGTGTAACATATTTATGTACTTCGGGCCCCACAAAAGAAAAAAAAGGCCTACAAATGTATTAAATTCAAGTGAATAAATTCCTTTCAATTTTCATTCCCGTCGCTGGCGACAGATGGCAGCACCACTGCACCAGATGATTTGGTTTCTCAGCAGTGAGTGATTTTAGAATTAAAATATCTCTAAAAATATTGAATTAACAGAATAAGTGCACGCAGAAAAAATTATCATTTTTCAAAGCTCTTTCCAAATATGTAACATTTATGTACTTTCATGAGAAAAAAAATACACCGATTGTCGGCCATTGCGTTACTCTCACGTGATCTCGATTAATCATTATGTCTACAAGTAATTTCAAGCACAAATCCGGGACGCAAAAACGGAAGTTAAAAGCCATTAAAGATGCAAAAGGGGCTTTGGGCCGGCAGAATATTACAAAGTTTTTTAAAAAGAATGATGATAGTGATAGCCGTTCTCATTGTGATGATGATGCAAGTGTTAGAAGAGACAGTTTATCTACTTGTAAAACTACTGATGATAGTGTGTCTGTGTCCAGTGAATTAGTGTTTGACACTGATGACAATACAGGCAAGACTTCCTTTGAGGTGCAGCAGGTAGGACATGTTGTAGATTCAATCAATACGGGTAGTAATAACGAAAACGATATTTCAAATGACGAGAGTTCTAACAATAATAAGCCAATTTTAGATTTTACCGACCCAGGCACATGGCCGGAAATAATTAGTGATATTAATCGCCAGAATATTGTCTCTCAAAACAATATAAAATTTGAAGAATTATGTAGTCAGGCTAAGACATTCCCTAAAGACAAAACAGGAGAACTGTTTCCTAACTATCTTCTCAACACTAAATCTATAAACAACCGAGAAAAGTACCCCAGGGACTGATTAATTTGGAGCTCTTCAAAACAGACACTTCATTGCATTGCCTGTACTCTTTTTTCAAATAGCCAAAAAACAAGCAAATTTGCAAACATAGGATTTTCACCGGCTCAATTTCCATGGAAAATGTTGTATAACAAACTTCCCGAACATGAAAATAGCAATGACCATCGTAAGTCTTATTGTCAATGGAAATCCCTTCAACAATCAATTAATTCAAAAGGTATTGACAGTGGTCTTCAAAAACAAATTTTGAACGAAGCAGAAAAGTGGAAAGCAATTTTACAACGGATTTTAGACGTGACACTCTTTCTAGCATCAAGGGGGTTGCCTTTTCAAGGAGATAATGTATCAATTGGTGTTGAAAATAATGGAAATTTGTGGGGACTTTGGAGTTAATTGGAAAATACGATGAAATCACTCGGGAGCACTTGGCTAAGATCAAAACTCTGCAATTGCAAGGAAAAAACATGAAAGGACAAGCCCATTACTTATCTTGGAAGAGTCAAAATGAGTTCATTTCACTTTGTGGTGAAAAAGTTTTAAAATTTATACTTGAAGAAAGGCAAGAAACTATTTATTATGGGCTGATTGTTGATGAACTCCTGATGTATCACATCAAGAACAAAATGTATTTATTTTGAGATATGTCATTCAAAATAAAGACTCTAAACAATATGAAATAAAAGAAAGGTTTGTGAAATTTGTCAACTGTAATGGAAAAAGTGGAGAAGATATTACTAATGAAATTTTAACTGTCTTAGCTGAAAATAACATCCCTCTTGAGGACTGCAGGGCTCAAGCGTATGATGGTGGATCTAACATGTGTGGAAAAGTCAAAGGAGTAAAAGCAAGACTGTTAGAGAAAAATGATGTGGCATTTTATTCACCATGTGGAGCTCACTCCTTAAACAGAATAGGAGTTAATACAGTAAAAATATGCCCCGAAATTATGACCTTCTTTGGAAACTTGGAAACAATGTATTCTTTTTTCGCCCATAGTCCTACAAGATGGGATATTTTGACTTCTGAAGTGCCGCTTTCACTAAAAAACAATCACAAACAAGGTGGTACGAAAGATTCGAAGCCGTTGTTCCCGTTGCAAAGCACTACCGAGGACTATTAACGGCCTTAGAACGAGTATTAACTAAGTTGAAGTCAAGCTTAGAACCAAAAGCATACAATAAAGCTATGGGTCTTAAAAAATTCTTTTCTTCTTTTCAAGGCCTTTGTATGACAGTATTTTGGTACAAAGTGTTGGGCTGCATCAATGAAAAGAGTGTAATAATTCAGTCGCAGAGTATTTCTCTGGACATTGCAGTGAAACTGATGAATGATCTGAAGGAAGACATGCAACGACTGAGAAATTCGTGGGAAGACATCATCAGTGAGTTCTTAATAGTGAGTCACGTTTAGTGGCAGAATCCATCAACGTACCATCTACGTTTCCAAAATCAAGAGGTCGCCCTCAATTGGAAACAACTATAGAAGAAGAAGAAAACCATTTTAAAACTAATATTGTGTATAGAGCTTTGGATCCTATTTTGTCTGATCTCAAGACAAGATTTGAAGCAGCTAATGAACTGACTGAACTCTGCAGCCCAGTTCTTCAATTCAGATCAATGGAAGACAGTGATTTAAGGGATAAGGCTGAAAATTTAGTTAAAACTTATAAGAATGATCTATCAGTAAACCTTTCAGATGAAATTATACACCTGAAACATATATTCAACTCTGTGTTTCAAGTTGACCAAAAAAAAAACATTTCAAGTAACCCGTTAGAGTTGTTGAATGCAATCCATGCTAAACAGTTAGAACCAATATTCATAAATGTATGTATTGCATTAAGAATCTTTTGTACGATACCAGTTTCTGTTGCATCTGCAGAAAGAGCATGACTAAGCTGGCAACGTATTGAAAACATGGCAACCTTCATCAATGACTCAAGAACGTTTTAATTCACTTGGAGTGTTAGCAATCGAACACCGTCTTGCATTCAGCCTTGACTTCAGTGATGTAATTGTAAAATTCTCAATGATCAAAGCCAGAAAAATGTAGCTTTCATTCTTTCAATAAATTATCAGAACTCAGAAACACTACAATGCATCATATAACTTACATTTATGTGTACATGGTTTGTAGCTTTGAATTTAAGTTGATTTTAGTAGGCTATTAGTAAGACCAATTTTTGTGAAATACTTATTAGATTGTCCTTCATTAAATTTTTTTCTTTATAAACATGTATTTGCTATGCTTACTTCATTTTTACCTAAAGGTTGTATCTTCTGCTTCTCAATGATAAAATTAGGATGTGTTCTCAACTTATCAGAACACAGATATAATAATAATACAAATGCATCAATACATATTCAATATACATTAGCATTACCTTAGCCATTAATATACTGTTCTGCTAGGTTTATAATGTAACCACCAATTTCCTACGACAGTTATTATTTTATTTGTGTGAATATTAAAATTAAGTAAACAAAAATATTTAAGAATTAATTTGTTCAATTATGTATTTACCAGTATTTAAAATAAATTTACGATGGCAATCTAAACACTGTCTAAACTCTTAAAACTAGTTTAAATGTGTGTTTGATGAAAAATAATTGTAATAAAGGTTAAAAAATGTATATTGTAAAAAAAGGCCAAAATTTCTTTTTTTTTGGTAGTAAGAGGGTCCCCGTTTCATCATGACTTTTAGAAACGGGGCCCAGGGAATAATGTGGGGGGCCTGCTACCCATTCGGCCATCGTCTGGCCCAAATTCGTGATGACTTGTAAGAACAAAGAAATTCAAAATGAAAAAAGAAGAACAAGAAAATACACGAAGAAATAGGTGGGGTTCTACTCTGAACGCGAGCCTAACGCTTCGGTCTTTGTTTCGTTCATTGAGACGGGCCCAACAGGATAGCTGGGGAAACAACGTTCCATAGGCCACGCCCTCCAACGTAGTTATTGCATAGTGATATGACCATGGTAGAAAGGAGAAAGATGATAGGTTGCTTTTGGATCCGAGAGTTCTAACAAAACTGCGTAGTTGATCGTCGAAGGGATCAACTTCACATTTCTGTTGGCAAGAATGAAATAACCAAAGAGTAGGAAGTTTATGGATAGAAAAAAAATACAAATGCTCCACAGGAGCTTAGAGTTGAATAGAAGAAGATTGCATTTTTATTTTTGATTATATATATGTCATATTAAAATAAAAATGTAATCTTCGGGATAGCCTCGTTCAGGCTTTTTAGCAAGTGTGACAAGTACCGAGCAAAGGTCAAGTGCCGGAGCATTTTTTTTTTCGCCTCGAAATGCGTCGAGTACCCAGGTATGACTGTTTATTTATATATATATATACAGACTACGACTTTATTGTGGTAAAATGTTTCAAACATGCACACGCATATATCATTATATTACAGGATTGCTTGAACGACATTGCCGTGCGGAAGCCTCCATCTGCGAATGATGTCAGCGTTCGGCGTTATCGCCGCGGAGAGGAAATGCCGATAAAACGGAAAGTGAAAGTGGTCACGCGCTCCTTTTTTACTTTTCGCTAAGTGAAAAGAAGCGCGCATTGGAGTGGTACAATAGACAGAAGTAGGATCGCTCACTCCTCTGGTAAGTAATTCTGGCATTCTCTGCTTCATAACTGTACAAACATACGTGTGAGGCGGTGAAAGGCAAAGTGGTGTAAGTCAGTAAGTTAACTGGTGTAAGTCCAAAGCGTTTTACTGTAAAAACTACAAACAATTCTACTATAAATTGAACAAATTATAATTCATAGTGATAATTATAATATTGAAAATAATAATTATTTGCAATCCCACTATAAATTGAACAGAGATTACATTTTTGTCTGTCCTCAAATAAAAAAAAAAAGAGTTGAAAATGTGACTTACACCACTTTGCCTTTCACCGCCTCATATATTGATAGAGAGTCACCTAACATGATTTTTTTAAAATGATTCGTTCCCTTAGGTTATATCGCCTAATGTATTATTAGAGTGGATGAGGTCTTTGACTAACGTCTTTGCTTTCAGATCCTGATATCAGTTGAGAGCAGTGCATCATTTTACGCACTCGCACGCATATACGCTCACCTGCCAAATCGTTTCAGTCCATCCAATAAAAACTGGACAAAAGGGATAAAATAGTAGATTTTATTTTAAAAAATATAGAAGATAGAATATCCTTGGAGTCATAATTATTCGTATTATTATAATTTTGGTGTGACTAAGGAACTTGGCAAATGGAAAAAAATAATAACGTCCTATACAGTCGTAAAATTATTTTTTTATTAAAGAAAAAAATCTAATGATTGTTTAGTAATTCCCAAGTACTTCTGCAGCAGTTAGACTGTCACCGACTCATTTATTTTACTTTTTGGGAGATGAAACGACACTCGACGATTGACCGTTATCATAGAGTACTTGCTTCTGCGCTTGAATAGCAACGATTGACATGAGAGTATGGACTTATTGGATTGACTACTGAAAAAAGTGACATATTATTCGATGGCCCCCAAAAAGGTTATCACTGAGTGGTGTTAATCCTCATTATTTGGGAAATTTATGATGAATGTAAAAGTCTATCAAGTGGTTTGACACTAAAATTTCAAAAATTTCAATAAGTAGACCGATTTGTCTTGTGAATGGCTCATATATTTATGATATATATATATATTACAGATATATATATATATTACACGTATATATATATATATTACGAGTATATATATATTACAAGTATATAATATATATATTACACGTATATATATATATTACACGTAATATATATATATTACACGTAATATATATATATCGTAATATATATATATTACACGTATATATATATATATTACGAGTATATATATATATATTACACACACAGATAGAGAGGTTTTCAACACTCGCGTTAAGTCGAGATATGCGCGGGTTTTTACAAAATCTTTTTGTTTTGGTTGTTGAAGTATAAAAAGCTACGGAGCAAAAAGTGAAGTAAAGAGAACTAGAAAAACTTTTAAATCTTTTAAATTTAAATAAAAAGACACACCCCTTGTCGAACCTTCATAAGCTTTCGACGGAAATAAAAAAAGATTACAAAAACACCCCGTAGCCTAACATGGGAAGAGGAACATCTGCATTGTCGAGCGATTAGCGCCCTTTACACGTACGCTTTACGTCTCTTTTGCGAGTGCTTGGAGCGTACGGGATTGCGAACGGGAAAACTTGCAGTACGCTCAAAAGCAGCTTTCCCTTCCTCTCCGATACCTTCACACGTGCACTCAATCGCGCGGGATCGTGGTTTCACGCGGGAAAGATCGTACGTGTAAAGGGCGCTTTTGTCAATGATAACTGGAGACTCAAGCTTGATGAAATATATATATATATATATATATATATATGTGTGTGTGTGTGTGTGTGTGTGTGTAAGTAATATCTCCAGAACCAGAAGGAGGCATTACGGCAGGCGGTGTTAAAAATCGGACATGAGTGGTCATCACATTCACTCAACCAGTCCAGTGGATGGGAATAACCATTTTAGTGACTCTAGTACATAGCGGACAATCCCGATATTGAGTTTAGATCAAAATTTATAGGGACTATAAAGTTAAAGTAAAGAAGTGGGTATCCCTTGGCGCGGTTTGGCAAAGTTTTCAAAATTCGCCAAAATTGCACTAAATACGACGGTTATTACAGAGAAGTTCCTATGCAGGGAGACGTTGGAGTTATTACTCAAAAGGTCCCTTGTAAAGAAGAGGGGGTACCCCTTTTGACATGGGCGATAAATGTGGAGAAGTTATTGCTATCTTATACATTTATAAGATTGACCGCAGAACATATAACAGGTCTATATTGAACGGATTTATCTTCAGGGACATTGATGACGAGTGTTTATTAC
This sequence comes from Dolomedes plantarius, assembly GCA_907164885.2. NCBI lineage: Eukaryota > Metazoa > Arthropoda > Arachnida > Araneae > Dolomedidae > Dolomedes > Dolomedes plantarius. Next base: position 176,320,239 of record OU015498.1, on the reverse strand, counting down.
TGTCAGCCTTAAATGAACCTTCGACTGATGAATTTTTTTTAAAAATTAGTGCTTGTTTTCGCGTTTTATTGTTTGTATTACAATATCCTGTTCTTTAGTTTCAAATATGAGGAAAGAATGTCATTCAGATTTATTTTGAAATATTTATGCTTGAGGTCGAATAAGGTATCATAGTACATCTCATGAACAGACATAACAATTTATTTACACAAATTTAACAAATCTGTTCATAATACGATTACAGAAACCATAACGCTATAGCGGCGTTAAAGAACAAAGTCGAAGTGAAAATTATAACGGATTGAGATCGAACTTCCGGTAAAAGTTTGGCCTCTGACATTTGGTAATGTTCGTTATCTGAGAAGGGTAGTTCGGGAAGAGGTCGTGAGAGTTCGGCCAACACCGACTCAAACACAGTCGGTGTTGGTTGAGTCGGTGTTTGAGTCGGTGTTGGTTCGGCCGCCTCGGTCCGATTATTGATCCTTATTGATTGATGACCATACAAATATTGTTGTTAAAAGTTTTCTTGTTGCTCTCATGCTTGGGTGAGAAAGTTTATGGAGTGTATCGAAAGCAAATTTGCAGGAATATAAGGTCTAACATTAGGTGTAGAAATATCACAAAGCAATTTAACGTTTCAATTAGGCAGGTTAATGTGTTTAAATTTTAACTCGTATCTGAATTCAGTAATTCTTTGAGTACTTCTTCATTTTCTTTATCTACGGCGATTTGTTTATAATCTAAAGCGGTTGGTAGACTGGTGGTTTCAATTCGCGAAAATGTATCAGTTAGGACATTATCGACCCCTTTGAAGTATCTTATATTGAAGCTAAATTGACCTATAAAATCTAGACGGCGCATTTTTTTTTTTTTTTTTTGGGGGGGGGAGGTACTTTTATCCAAATTTTGTAAAAAAGGCATAAGTTAAGGACTTGTGATCTGAAAAATTACAAAATTTCTCCCCTCTAGCATGTGTTTGAAGTGTTTAATTGGCGCGTAAATTGCAAATAGTTCACAGTCAAAGGTCGGCCACTTTTGTTGCGCCGGTGTTATTTTGGAAAAGAAGAATGCAAGTGGTTGTAATATTTGGGAACCGTTTTCGACAACTGTTTGATTAAGTGAGCAACCTATGGTATTTGTGCTTGCGTCTGAAAATATAGATAACTTAGCAGATAGTTCAGTGTGTGCTAGGAGTACTGCGTTAGGTAAGCTTTCTTTACAATTGTTGAATGCTTCTTCTGTATCTACCGGTCAATTTATTCGAGTACCGCTTTTTATTTTATTTCCTCTGAGGAAATCATTCAAGGGTGCTTGTAAAGAGGTAGCTTATGGAATGCTTCGACGGTAATAGTTTAAAAGACCTAAAAAACGTCGTAATTCTTTAATATTTTGCGGTAGAAGATATTCCAAGATAGGTTTAACTTTTTCAGATAGCAGTTTAATTCCCTTTGAATCCACAAGAAAACCCCAAAAGGATAGTTCTGACACGCCAAAAATATATTTGACAAATTGATTCGAATTTCGTATTCGGAGAGTCTTTGAAAAAGATTTTCAATTTGTTTTAAATGCTAGTCTTCAGAATTGCTAGCAATCAAAATGTCATCTAAGCAGACAAAAAGGAATTCCAAACCATTCAACACTTTCGTTTATGAAATGTTGAAAAGTTTGGGCGGCATTTGATGATCCAAAAGGAAGATACAAGAATTCGAAAAACCCGAACGGCGTCGTAATTGCAGTTTTTGGCACATCATCAGGGTGAACGGATATTTGGTGATACGCCCGTATAAGGTCTACTTTAGAGAAAATTGTTTTAACAAAAAGTTGGCTGGAAAAATCTTGCAAATGGGGCGAGGGATATCTGTCAAGTACCGTAATTTCGCACGTATGCGCCGCACCCACCGTAAGCGCCGCAGGGACTGAAATTTCCTTTTAGAAAAACGAAATCGGGGTAAACGCCGCACCGGCGTAAACGCCACATATAAATTTTTCTTAGTTACCGTACCGCAACCAAATATTGAGACACCAGCAGAAATTTTAGGTTTTTCCGTAACAAACTAATACATTTTAATGTGATAAATTCAGTATAATTTTAATTTTAAATATTTCTCTTATTAAGTTACACTTTAACACTAGAAGCGCCGAATGACACCCTGTTAGCCCAAACACATATGCAAATCTTGTCACTTACGTGTTCGAGTTAAACCTCGGCTCATCGCTCTGCCCGCGCGACGGCGTGCCGCACGTGCGTAGTAGCCGTACGGGAGAGTCGCCCGTTTTCGGCTTTCACGATAAATACGTGGCCGGAAGAAAAAAATACCTGCCGGTGTGTTGCTCAGTCTCATTCGCTCGCTCGGATATTGTATGTGTTGATATTATTTTCTGTTACTGCCCTCGCATATATCTTATTTCTATTATGTTTCATTGCTGTATACTAAAGCTAGTATCGATAACTTTTAGTAAAAAAATGAATTCTCAAACCCTACATTTACTTCATTTTTTAAAACCTCTGCCTAACACACCCCATACCTATAAGCGCGGTAGGTAGTCATTTTGACCGCTAAGATTTACTTTACTTAAAACTGTCTTTTTTAAATGAAATGTTATGTACTACTACACGTCTGCCGTAGTACAAAGCAAAAAAAAAATGAATGAAACCTGAAACTGTACAAACGCATTTTTATTTCACAGTAACGCATGATAAATTATTAAAAAAGAAAAAAAAAAGGAAACGTAATCATGGAACATCAAACGGGCAAAACACATAACACATACAAATATGAATAAAAGTAATAAAGATATTAGGTAATACTAAAAACCGTCAAAATGAAAATCTAAGATATACGGGTAAGAATTACCGATCAATCAAAACCATCAAAGTCCTCTTCTTCCGTATCAGAATTGAAATGTAACAAAATTTCTCGATGAATTTTTGTATCTGGATCATCTGGAACTTCCTCGTTGGAAGAACTGTTATTGTCAGAACTGTCATCGTCGCTGGCATTGGGAACAATTATTTCCGCCTTTCTAAAACAGGAAATTATTCTCATAATGGAAACACCTTTCCATGCTTCAGAGACCCCCTTCGCGACTTCTACGAAAGTTGCCTTTCGCATAGTTCCGCTTTTTGTGTAGGAATGTAGACCTTCAGTTATCCACGATTCCCAGAGACTTCGCATTCGGCATTTGAATACTTTGTTTATAGCCAAATCAAGTGGTTGAATTTATTTTGTCAAACCTCCGGGAATTATCGCTAAATTTGCAGACACAGTCTTCGCTGCAACTTTAACAGGCTCTGACAAGTGGGCTTTCATCGAGTCCATTATAAGTAGCCCTTTTGGATTGAAAAAAGCCCCTTTCCTTTTCCGCTAGACTTCGTTCAACCAATCTCGCATTACTATTTCGTTCATCCATCCTCTCTCGTTTGCGCGGATCACAACGTCATTAGGAAATTCTCCTTTGGGGAGAGTTTTTCTTTTAAAAATCAACAGAGGTTTCAGTTTTTCACCGCTTGCTGTGCTAGACAAGACACAAGTAAATGACGTTTTCTCGTGACCGGTAGTAACAATACTCACTGTACTTTCGCCAACCTTGTTGACAGTCCTGCTTGGAGGACAGTCGAAAGTCAAAGGTACCTCGTCCATGTTGATCACCTGATCGGAGGAAAACTTGTTGTCCTTTTATTGGTCCCCTATAAACTTCAGGAAAGAAGTTTTCTTTACCTCCCAATCAACAGGCAATTTTTGCCCCACGGTTGTGCGGGCCCGAACGGAGAGGTTTTTCCGTTTCATGAATCGATAGCACCAGTTGGATCTAGCTTTGAAATCGTCTAATTCCATCTTCGCCGCTATAACTCTGGCTTGTAAACGTATTTTTACTGTTGATATTGGAATGCTCTTACTTCTCTAGGATAAAATACCTTTCTCAAGATTAGTTTCCAGTTGAGGCCAAGCAGCTTTCCCTCTTCTGCGTGCTCTCTTCCTTTTCGGCACTTTTAGTAGAACTTTCTTTTCGGAGCGCCATTGCCGAACACAACGTTCATCAACACTGAACTCTCTGCCTGCTGCTCTATTTCCGATTTCTTCTGCTTTGGCAATAACATTCAACTTAAAATTCGCACAGTAGCTTTTGTTTCTGCGTTTTGGAGCCATTTTGTTAAATAGTTTCACTGTACGGGGGGGGGGAACTATTTTAGCAGAGAGAGAACGACAGCAATGCACGTGCGCCGTCGCCAAAGTGTGTATGACATCATCGGCATTCTTTTCTAAAATTAGTCAAGAACTTCGCGCATGCGCAGTGATAAACGTCGGTTCAAGTAATGCGTTAGGCTCAATTTTAGTAGAAAAGTGCAAGCTGAAAAAATTTTAAAATCCGAAATCGGCGTAAAGGCCGCACCAGCGTAAGCGCCGCATCCAACAATTTTTGAACTTTTTTTTTTTTACGTATGCGCCGCGGCGCTGACGTGCGAAATTACGGTACTGTGATTCGATTTAATGACGATAATCCCCAGTGGGTCTGAAATCTGAACTATTTTATTTTGGCACTAAGTACAAAGGATCTGACCAATTTGATTTACTGGGACGACAGATTCCATTATTCACCCTGTATTGAAATTCCTTTTTGGGTGTAATTAATTTAGCTGGATGTAAACGTCGTGGGTTAGCAAAAACTGGTTGTCCTTTTGTTTCTATCCTGTGCACCATATTATGTTTTACCTTAATACCATCTGGACAGGGACGTGTTATCTCGAAATATTTGTCTAGTAATGTTTTATATTTGACATCATTAGCAATAATTGTAATTTGAGTTATGGGTCCTGTAGGACATTAACCTTTTGTGGTTAGTGATGTAATTGTGTCACGAAGGCAGGAATTTTTTAAATCCACTGAAACAGTGCTCCCTAACCTTTAAATCGCCGTGGACCGGTCAACGTTTGATAATTTTACCGCGGCCCGCTGAGGGGGGCTATGACTGCAAATTTAATTCATAATCTTGAAATGTTTAATAAACAATAAACAAATTTAAAATAGTTGCAAGATTTCTTTTGTTACAAAGGTATAGATTAGCACAAACCCGACAAAGTCGCTCTAACCCGAGAGAAATACACCACAGTAAATAAAATGGAAATAATTTAATGTTCCTCGGGCGGCCCGGTACTATTTGATCCCGGACCAGTACCGGTCCGCGGCCCGGGGGTTGGGGACCACTGCACTAAAAGACCAAAATGTTTGATGAGATCAGCTCCAATAATGAGTCTGTTAACATTGGCTAAAATAAAAGGCCATTGAAAATTTCGGCGTAAATTTAAAATTTACCGTAACCAATTTCGTACCGTAAGTTTTGATAGAGGACACATTTCCTGAGTAAAGTAATATATTTTATGGGCCATTAGTTTTCATGCCTCTTTTGTATCCTAACATGCAAACATAACTTCCACTATCAATCAAATATGACATACCATTGCTAGTATCTTTTATAAAAAGGCGACTTTTATTATTATATTTAAAATCACATTGCGCCGTATTATGTGATTTGCCTTCTAGTTTTCCCACTTTCTGTTTTAAAATCGCAAGGAAAATAGTAACGCTTTGCATTTTCACCAAAATTTGCAAGATAACAGCATTTACCTTCATTACTTGAATTTGTGGGTCGGGAGCGATCTGAAATTTTTCGAACGATTGCGCTTTTGACGATTAAATTTAGGTGATCTGAATCGGGATATAGAAAGTCTTATCATTTTCTCAGTCGATTCCGCGATTTGCTTCTGAATTTCAATTATAGGAAAGTGTTTAGAATTTACGGCATGAATTTCATTAGATGTAACATCTAAAATTTTATCAGCCATTAAAGTCGAGGCTATCTTATCGAGGTTATCTTCCGAAACCGAAAGTATGGCTTGAACATTTTTAGGCATTCTCCGAAGCCATAAAGTGCGCAAAAAATTATCATCTAATTTATTTCCTGCTAGTTGTCTCATCTTATGCAATAAATGATAAGGTTTATCATCCCCCAAAATTAATTCTGAGAGTAAAGTTTTTATTCGTTTTTGTTCAGAATCCGAAAATTCTGCAATGATCCTTTCTTTTAATATTTTGTAGAATTCACTTGTACGAGGACTTAAAACAATATCGCTGGCGTAATTAAGTGACTCAGAACTTAAAGAAGAAATAACAGAATAAAACTTCGTAGTATCCTGCGTTATACCCCTTACATTGAATTGTGCTTCTATTCTCACAAACCATAACTCCCGAGGTTTATTCCCAAAAGAAGTTAATTTTAATGCTACTCTATTAACGTCTGAAGTAGAGGTGACGGTATTTTCAGAATTTTCAGACGTAGGCATTTTAATAATTAGTACTATTATTCATACAAAATAAAAATATTGTTTGCACAATTAAATTATGTAAATGAGCCTGCTTGACTAAACAATGAATACAAATTGTACCTTGCAAACTTCTATTTTACTCCAGCATCAGGTAGTGGTGAAAAAATGCACAGTTCAGTAAAAAAAATCTTCTATTTACACGCCAGCATTACACAATAATCCAAAAAGTAATCCATTCTAAAGAAGTACGTATGACTTTTAGAAATCAAAACGTTCATGTTTCATTACGTTAAATGATTATAGAAGGATCACGTCCAGGTCACCACTGAGGTCGAATAAAACCCGTATCACACTGAAGAATTTGGTGAAACTTTAAGCTTTTCGTCAAGCATTTCTCCTCGCGGAGTGTCTGTGAAGGGTTGCTGGAGTTTGACAAACGGATTCGCAAACCGAAGCGGACGGGTTACCGTACCAATCCTGTTATCGACCATTAGGCTTTAGGCATAGCATACAAATTTCTTAGCGCATGTATTACGAATCGATTGCTCACTCGGACATAACCTATTCAAATCATGGCTCCATCCAATTTTATGAGCATATCATCTAAAAAAACGATATGTGCTAAAATAATTTGCCTTACAGCAGCATTAATTGCAAGAAGAAAAAAATCTGAAAGAAAAATTTGGACAAGGGAATGGTTAAAAAAAAGAAATAAACTAGGATGTTATGAGAATTTGATGAGGGAACTGGCACTTCAGGTAAGATATTTTCTTTCAAATTTTGCTAGAATTAATAAATTATTATAGAAATAATATTTATAGAATTATTATGCAGAATATTTGACCCTTCTTTAAGTCCCCTAAAAGAGGATTATTTCTTTTCCCCCCAACTGTTTGGTTTTAGTGAAATGTTTGAAAAGGTTGCTGTAATATCTTGCTCATAGAAATTTTCTATACATGAAATACAATTATGAAAAATTAAACATATCTTATTTTTTTAATACTAGGATACTGAAGGCTATAGAAGGTGGATTAGGATGGATACAGCATCTTTTGAGTATTTGCTTGAAAAAGTATTACCTTTGATACAAAAAAGAAATACACAAATGAGACACAGTATTCCTCCTGGTGAACGTTTGGCACTCACTCTCAGATATTTAGCTACAGGTAAAGATATAGACTTTTTATAAACATTGCTTTTTTTAAAAATCTTAATATTGATATTAAAGACTAGTACAAGATTATCATTATCATGATTTAATGAATATGATGGGCAGGACTGTAGAATATAAACACAGTCGCATACAATAAAGTATAAGTAGGATTAATTATTTTAGGTAGTATAAATATGGTCGATACTAACATACACATGTACTTTTACATATTCTAGTGTATTTCGGTTTTAATACTTTGATTTATATAATATATATTATGGCAATCTATTTTAATCAAATTTGTTGCTGATCGATAATTACCCCAGAAGTGACCAATTGGTCACACAAAATCTATAATCATGAAATTGACAAATGTATTTGCATTAAAATAAACATTTTATTATGTGGGTGCTTACTGTGCAAAAATTGAAAATATTATATTTGATAGTTAATTAATATAATATAGTAGACTCTCTTTAATTCGCAAGCACCTATAATCCACACATCATAACAGATGTAAACATTGAAATTTGATGTTAAGTTTCAATGCCAATCATTGACAATTCAATAGCTGTAAAAATATATATTGTGACATTTTTTTAAAAATCATTAATTGTATATTTAAATAAATTCAAATAAAATCATTGTACAATATTTATTACAATATTTCTGTTATTTTAATTTGTCATTAATTGTAAAAAAAACTGTTGATTGGTTTTACTTACAATTTTCAAAACATAAACAATAGAATGACCTATAATCCACACTAGCATTGGTCCCAAGCTGTGCCGATTACAGAGAGCCTACTGTAATTAGATGTTAGATTTGGCATGTTAGGCACATTAGAAACTGATGTTTTATTGTTTATGTTTTCTGTACTATTCTGTTTTGAACAAAATTACTATGACAGATCTTTAGATGAAAAAATACACCTATGGATCATTAAAAGAGAACTGCTAAAATGTTTTTCTTTTAAGCATTACCTGTGTCTGATTCTTTACTGACAGTATTTATCTTTATTTTTCAGGTGAAACGTGGCAATCATTAAGTTTTCACTTTCGCATTGCTCAAAACACCATTTCTGGAATCTTGCCACTAGTATGCAAGGCAATTTTTACAGTTTTAAAAGATGATTATCTAAATTGCCCCAGTAATGAAACTGAATGGAAAGCATTAGCTGCTGACTTCAATAGAATGTGGAACCTGTTCCATGGCAAGAGCAAATGTGCAATTTACATTGAATTTAATTTTTAATAAATGTACCTTGTTCAAAGTTAAGATTGAAAATTTTTTTGTTCTGTATAACTTGTAAATAATAACTACACTGGTTTCAATTATGAAAACAGCATACGAAAACTTAGTCTCAAAAGAGGGGTTAGAACGACCATTATTATTTTATGTTAGAACATAACTTTGCCAAGTACCAAAATAATTTGATTTCTTTTTTCTGTACCCATATAAATTGGGTTACCCATATGGATCTGATCTTTTGTGGTACAAATGGAAAGATTAGTTTCTAGCAACATTCTTAGCACAAAAAAGTGTGAAATAAAAAAAAATTCAGATAAATTACATTCATATTTTAGTACAGCTCATATTCAAAATATTAGAATAATTACATTACATAAAATACTAACACAATATTAAAAAAATGGACATCTACGAAAAGGTTAACTCTCAGATATATCAATAAATTTTGGAATAGTATCATAAATAAATAAATGGAAAATAATTTCTTATTACTTTTTCTCAGATATTATAATTTTTTGAATCTGAGCTGTATGCTACTGCTATATATTTTTCAAATGCCAAAATACCTATAAATACCAGTTATATGCAACATACCAGCTATTTGTAAAATTAAATTATGGTCAACGAAATCAATGAAATGAAACATGAAGTAAAAAATTTATTTAAAAAATTATTTATTATTATTAAAAAATTATTTATTATTCAAGTCTGCTATGCAATATTTATTGATAACACCTTGGATTTCAACTCTTGCCTTTTCTTTTAAGTTTACATCTTTTAAACTTTTAAATGTACATCTCAGATAATTAAAAAAGGCATCATCGACATTGTCTTTATCCTCATTTATAGATGCCATTAATTTCTTGACTTGCTCCAACGTGCTGGATATTTGCTTATCCACACTTTCCCCCTTTTTTTTAGGGGGAATTAATGAAGTTTCCATCACTTTCCTTTTATTGGTCTGGGGGCTATTCATTACTGCATTTTCATTGACTGCAGTAACCGATTCTTGGGTAAATTCCCCAAATTCACTTTCTGTATCCTGTAAAAAATAGACATTAAAATGGAATATTGAAATGTAATAATAAATTAAAAAATGAGAGCTGTGATCAGGGTTCCAAAATATCGAAAATATCCGATATTTTGATATATATCCAATATTTTCAAAATTGTCAACTTATTGCTGATGATAAATATTTACCGATTTAATACAACTTAAACACCAATACATATTACACATTATATATAAACTAATATAAAACATTATTCTAATATAAAATAGTACTTAATTTTATATATATAATTATAAATAAAATATTTTTTTTCTTTTTTTTAAAGCACTCGTAACAAAATTTTAAGTTAAACATTTTTCTCTTTCAAAACACAAATTATAAAACTCTCAAATTTTAAGAATGTTTTATTTCTTTAACAAAACTTTAAACACAAAATGAAAATTATTTATTTTTGTTCAAAAATTTAAACAAAAATGTAAGTGTTATTATTGTTGTTATTCAGTTGCATGTAAACTGAATGTTTACTATCATAAGTGATCCATAAGTTCGTAAATTTAGCTTACCATAAATACTAGTGTCAGTACAGTAAATCAATGCAACCACAATACTTAAAATCTTAGCATTAAAAATATCTCTTGCATTATTGAACAATAATGATAAAGCAGGGTAGACTATTAATGGCTTTCAATACAATTAACTTTGTTAAATAAGAAGTTATTACTACATGATTAAAAATTCTGATTGATTGTTTTCCGAATACAGAAAAAAAAAATTGTAACTTGTTTCAGTGCAATATCCTATGCACGAAGATTATTTCTGTTGACAAACATTGGCGAAGTTTGGCGATAAAAATGACAATTGATATGAATCCATATCAATGATCTGAAAAGTTCCGAAAGATCCACAATTAAATAGAATTATTTTGAAATTATATCAAACGTGGCAATACTATAAATAATTATTAAGTTGTTACGGATAAGAAATGTATAAAAGACATGCAAAATCTTACTTACCGCTAGTAAAAGAAGATTGGTAATGAGGCCATTTCTCACTCATTATCTCCCCTATCTCTTTACAAGTCAACCGCTTTAACGTCCTGTTCTTGTAACTGTAATGACTGTGGTTCCACAGATTTCACGAATTGTAACTTCGTCGATGAAATAATTTAAAATTTCTTCTTTAGTCCACGGATCCGTGTTGGCGGCCATATTTTATTCCTTGCTCGATCGCGAGTCACGTGAGCCAAAAACCTGCCCTGCTATTGGACAATTATGTGCAACACAAGCTTTTCGTGAAACTTTTCCCATGTAGAATGGGAAAAGTTGCAGATAAAGATTGATAGAAAAACACTCTATCACACAGTATTTTAGTGCAACAGTTGCAGGTAGAACAGGTTTAGTGAAACAGTTGCGCTAAAAGCTTGTGCTAAATCTTTAGTGTGATACGGGCATAAGGTATCATACATCTCACGAACAAACAAACATAACAATTTATTTATATAAATCAAACAAATCAGATCATAATACGATTACAGAAAGCATAACGCTATTGCTGTGGTAAAGAACAAAGTCGAAGTGAAAAGTATAACAGACTGAGACAGAACTGCCGATAAAAGTTTGGCTTCTGACATTCAGCAATGTCCGTGATCTGACAAAGGTAGATCGGGTAGAGGTCGTGAGAGTTCGGCAGCATCATACTATTTAAATTGCATAAAACTGACTGTCCATTCCGTATATTTTGTTGTCTGCTATGTTGCTGTTACCGTCATTTTTGAGTGTGATTTTAGCTAAAGGGTACCTACTTCTTTACTTTAGCCGAATATAGAGATATGAAGAGTATTTACTACAGAAGAGAGGTTGTTCGACTCGCTCGTTGATGCTAAGTCGCTCGCAGTTAGTGAGTCTCACACCAGGACAATGGATAGTTAGTCTCACTTGTGCACGTGATCATATAGGGAGTGATTTCCTACAGCGAAAACTAGGCGCCACAAGTACAGGCAGGGGATAGACACAAATTGAGATCTAAATGTAGGGTTCATATACGAGTTACGGAAAAGGATAGAAAAATTTGAAGAAATAAAATTAATGAGTGGTGGAGCGTTATTATTACATATATGTACACACAAAGTAGAATGGTTCAAACCTTTCCTTTTAGAGCAGTAATTGATTTAAAACAATACTTAGCAGTCTTTTTTTTTTTTTGCTGCTTCGTTGGTTGCAATCTAATATTCAAATTCTTTGACTTCTATCGAACGATTCGCCCCGAAAAGTTCGATGGACGTCCATGAACAGGCGGGTGTTTATGGAGAGAATTATATTACCGAAAAAACCAAATGACTCTCACTGATTGTTCCAGGAATCCTGATGGTGGAGAAAAAAGCGATCGAGCCCGGGGTTGCCGCGGAGGGAGAGGACAGCGACGCCGAATCGAGGTAGTGTGTCTTTCGAGTTCTTTCTTCTTTCATTTATTCTCCTTCTCACGAAGGCCTGCAGTCTGTCGCACAGAGCCTGTATTTTATGGAAATAAATAAATAAATAAATAAATATATATAGTGAAACTTTTCTAACTGGCCACCCCTCTAAACGGCCCTAGTTTGTTCAGAACCGATTCAAGACTCTATAGCAATGGTTGCCAAACTTTGAAGCAACTGAGCAATTGTACCGTTCGTAAATCTTACTGTGAGCTACCAAAAGTTTTTTATAAACTTCATACTGAAAAAAGAGACCTCGCACAGATATGTAGAGCTGAACATTGTCTTCACTCGTAGACCAACCTGAACCATACTTGGATATTTTCCCTTCGGAACAAAAGGCCAAATATTTTCAGAGCCTGACGTGATTTTAAAGAAAGGTCATTTTGAAAGTCAATCAATCCCATCTCCACTGCAGCGTTGTCTTCTTCAAAATGTTGCATGACACAAGTAGAGAAATCTTCAGCATCATTCTCCATAAAAGGAGGTTTGACGAACTGCACTACAATTGAAATGCTTTTGAAGTCTTGAAAGCATTGATTGAATTGACTTTTCAAATCTGAAAAAATTGCAATGTATTCTCTGTTGTTGTAAGGAGTCTGTGAAGGGCCTTGCTTGTCAAGGGTTTGCTTCAAACAGGCAAAGTGCTTGTATTCACCCTGGATGAGATTTCCCCCCCCCCCACAGCTCCATCTTTTTTGAGAATGAAACCATATCTGAAATTGTTCCACTAATATCTTTATCCTTACCTTGAAGCTGCAAGTTTGGGATATTTAGCTTTTCGGTTATGTCTGTAAGAAAAGCAAAATCTTGCAACCAAACCGGATCTTCTAGTTCAGGGAAAGTTTCACCTCGTTCTTTAAAAAATTTTAACAAAGCAGGAAGCAACTCTTTGAAACGTTGCGAAACTCTGCCTCTGCTAAGCCAACGAACTTCTGTATGAAGCAATAGATAACCATACTGGCATTCTTACTCTTCAGTCAGTGCCCTGAACAAATGCCTCCGAACTCCGAAGTACATATGCTCTCACTTTATTTACTACTTTTACAACTGTTTTCATTACATTGTTCATACTTATGAACTTTTCACAGGCGTGACTGCTGGTGTATTACAGAAGGTCGTTCGCACTTTATGGAAAATATTTTGATAGTTAAGTTTTATGTATAAATGCCGTACTTTTTAACGGCGATTTGCTTCTATCTGATAGCCATGGTTCTTGACAATACCTCTAGCTCGAATTTTCTATGAAAGTCAACTTTTTCTTAGTGCTGTCATGTCAATTTTACCCTATTCCTCTTGGACCGTTTTCCAAAGTCAGTTCAGTGTTCTTGGATGCCCTTTTCCTAGGGCTCCTTTTAATAAACCGAGAGCGCAAAAGTCCATTGGAGAAGCGTCAGTTGATTTTACAGGTATTTCAGTAAATGGGATACACTTTATTCCTGTTTCTGATTCTTTCTTTGCTAAATAAGCGGCAGTTGATTAAGACGTGTGACTAGAGGCTTTTCCCATATGAAGCTCAACTTTATCAACGGCCTTTCCATATAAGGCTGGAATTTCTTCTTAAAAAATTTGTTCTAAAATATTCTGCTGATAGTAGAGTGAATTAATTTTGGCTTTACTTGAGATTTTTCGATTTTTAATTTGCCATTGTAACAAAATCCTGCAACTATCATGAATCGCTTTGGGAAGTTTTCTGTACACTGCCGCAGCCATTTCGTGCGGTCATTCCCGTCAGTTGAGCAATAGAAAATTGATCTTTTTTCATTACAGTCACTTAAATACACCCATGCCTCATCGAGTGATAACACAAATTTCCATTTTTCAACAGCTAGGTGTTTTTCATATAGTTTTCTACAATTTGTTTTTCTTTCAGCAATATGCTTTGGCAAAAGCAGATGAACTTTAGGTTTTGACATATTTTTAAACTTCAAATATTTATGAATGATTATACTTACAGTGCCAGAAGACATTGTTAGTTTCGATGCAATGGATTTTTGAGTCGACGGATTTCCTTTTAGGATCAGAGACTTCCCTTTCTTGATATTTACCTGCGTTCGAACAGTCTTAGGAGGAAGTTTCGCGCTCATGTTTTCCTTTTTACTTTCAGTTAGACTTTTTTTCCCTTTCAAATTTAATATATTATAAATACCTTTTTTTGAAATGCCATAATCGTGATTTTTGGACCGCTTTATAATTTGTTGATACGAATATTTCTCCTCGGAAAGCGCAGTTACGTAACCTTCGAGCCATCTATCAATTTTAGGAGCCAGTTTTCAAAATAAATCGCATATTTTGCATTCCAGTCAAAACAAAACAAAGCAGTAGTAGACGATTGTTTTGTAGTTGCCAAATTTTTATCTCAAAATGCAAATGACAAAAATAAATTACAAAATCGTTTTCTTAAAGTGCGAACGACCTTCTGTATACAATGGTAAGTCAAAAATTTCGCAAAGCTGTTGACTTTACGACACAAGGCAATGATTCCCTTCTCCCTACCTACCATCGCAGGAGCTCCAACGATTGCTAAGCCCACCAACTTTTTTGCAGGAATGTTTTCAGAGTCGATAAGCCTTTTAAGGGGACATGGGACCTTCATCCACTAATTTTTTAAATTTTAAATTTTTACTCCAAATACAAAATGAGAATAGGTTGTGTTCTTTTTTAGTGGAATAGTTGTGGACTTTTTTAGTCACAGTATTAAGGAGTGTAAAGATCCTTAGAATTCAAAATAAGATTATTTGGCAGGATAATGCCTGTTTTTCTAAAATTTTTCAAAAATGCTAGCATTTTTCAAAATGCTCCATGTGAATTCCAGATCATTTAAAAACCTTAATTTTTTAATCTAAGTTTACCGTATATGTATAAACATTATTGTGCATTGATTTCTATTTCGTATGAATCTAAAGCCTTAAATAATTATTTTTTTATCTGCCTGTTACTTTTTATGTTTCTGTTTTATTTCATAGTCTTTAAATTTCAAAAATATTCGTTGTTTCAAAGAATTATGCACAATTTTGTGGCAAATACTTTAATGAAAATCTTGAGAAATTTGGAAGAAATCAGGAGAAAACGAATGCGCATCAAACATTTTGAAAAGTTCTACCATTTTTTAAGAACTTCTTAAAAATCAGGTCTTATTCTTAAAATATACTTATTTGTGAATTCTAAATGTCCTCAATGTACTAGAAAAGAATATTAATTATTCTCATTTTGTATGTAGAATAAAATATTGAAAATTTAAGAAAACGAAGTCCCTTATCCCCTTAAATGCTAAAAATATGCCCTGTACCGTAGTATGTCCTGTAAGCGGTACAACTTTTACCAGCTCTTCGCTTATTTCAAAATCATCAAAAGCCATTCTTACAAAAACGGCCAACTGAGCTATATCAACTATATCAGTTTATTCGTCAAGTTGTAGGGAAAATAACTGCAGGGATCCAGTTAGTTTTTTTATTACCATGTTTTTATTAACTCGCTTTCTTGTTTGTTTGTTTGTTTGTATGTATGTTTGTCCAGTACAAATATTTCCAGTACAAATCGATTTTTAACTAACTTCCCGACTAGCTAGACATTTGAAACTTTTAGAATAGCTCAGAGCACGATGACAATGCATTCTTTTAATACATTTAGCCGAAAAAATCCGCAAGGTGGCGCTTCGATCGAATTCAATGCTTGCACTTTTGCGTAACGACGTTTGGCAATTTTGAAAACAGAATACATGTGAATTTAGTTTGTTTACAAAAATATTGTGCGAAAAATTAAAAAAAAATTATAAAAATTAAAGTTTATAAAGTCTGTGGATAGTGGAAACGACTAAAATGTGATTAAAATTAAATAAAAGAAAGTGAAAAGGAATAATTAAGTGAAGGTTTGTGCAATTAAGAGAGAATTGTCAAGTTTATATGATTCAACAGAAAATTTTAAAACGTGGTATATAAAAAGTTTTTTTATCTTGTAATTATAAGTTGTGAAGTTACATCAGAACTCATAGCTTGAACTCTTCTCATTACTGTATTTGCAAAAAGGTGTACAGATTTAATAGCAGACATTATCTCAGATTTGTTTTTGAAATTGCCAAATAATGTATCTATAGCTTCTAAAAATGCAGCTTTGATTAACTCGCCATCTTCGTACGGTTTCTTATTTTGGGAGATCACTTTCGAAACTCGGAATGATGCCTTAGTTGCTGTCTAATGTCTTGAAAAAAGTAGATTGTTGAGCATTTAGTTGAGGTTTTAACTTCATTACCTTATCTTTCCTTAACGCAGAATTCAGTGGGAAATCCTTTTCAATCCCTAAGTGAACGGTTTTGAAATGACGTTCGACGTTCCCTTTCTTCCCGACTGATACACTTCCATTACAAAGTAAGCAGACACATTTGTCCTTTACCTGGGTAAAAAAGTAATCGGTTTCCCGTCGAGATGAAAGTGATAAGCATTTGGATTTGGCTTGAACTCGCCATCATTAGAACAAACCTAGTCTATATATATAAAACAGTTCCGTACCTGACTGACTGACATACAACGAACAGACTAAACTGCCGGGCCCGAAGGGCTGAAATTTTGCATGGCGATTCTTCTTATAGTGTAGGGATGCAACAAGAAAGATTTTTGAAAAATTCTTCTTAGATTTTTTAAAATTAAATTTTCAAGCTGTTTTAGTAACTTTTTTTAAGTTTGCATTTAAAATAATAATTTGAGGGTTATAAAATTTAAATCACGAGAAAGAACATAAAAATTTCTTTAAAATTAAATCTTTTTCGAATCTTTACCTCTATTTTCTGATTTTTGGTGAAATTTTAAAAATTAATTTGTAGAATTTAATTTATTAAATGCTGATCACGTAATTTTTTTCTGGTACTTTAAATAAATTTATCGCACGTCCATAACAATGAAATAGACAAAAAATATTTTTTCCCTTGCTTATGCGGCAGACGATAGAACATTATCCAAAAAAACATTAAAATACAGTAAAAGATATGTTCCTCAAACTGTACAATATTAACTGTACTATATTCTTTAGTATGTCCTATTATATTTAATTTGAATATTTTCTTCTAGATTATTTTGTCTATAAAATATCTCTTATGATTTTGTATAAATATATTTTTTTGTTTTTTTGTTTACATCAATTGTATACATTGATCGTCATATTTATTACACACACACACATATATACACAGACTGTTCGCACATTTTTTAGATGATTTTGGTAAGCGGTAATAAAAAATTGTTTGCTGCAAAAGAAATAATTGCAATTGAACTATGTTCTTAAAAGTCAAAATTATCGTCTGCGGCTTGAAAGTTTTGTTTTTATTCAAAATGGCGTTTTTAACAAAGCAGTGGTTCGAAGGCTACATTTATGCTCTTTCCGAAGAGAAATATGCATACTCCGTTATCCAAAAACGATGTGAGAGTCATGGTTTTGTGATATCTAAAGCGTCGATAGGTAATATCGTCAACAAGAAAGGAAAAAACGTCAAATTGAAGCCTCAAGTAGGACAAAAATTCCAAACAAGCATCCAAGGAAAAAACGGATATCTTCGACTATTGCAAAGGTACGTTGTTTAATGCTAAAAAGAAAATCCCCCTAGTCAAAGGACAGTTGCAAAATCATTAAAATGCTCGGTGTCCACTGTAAACAAAATGATAAACGTTGATTTAAATCTTAAGAAACGAAAAAACGCAATGTGCATCGTCTTCTTCCAAATCATATCGCTGAACGCAGATCACGCTGCAGAATTCTATATGAGAACCACTTATCCAAAGAAAAATGGAAAACAATTGTCAGAATAGATGAATCCTGGGTGTATTTAAATGATTGCAACAAAAAAAAGAGCCATTTATTATCGTAAAAGGGGAGAAAAAAAAATTTTAAGTACATGGTTCAAAGAATCGAAAGAAAGTTTTTTAAGGGATTCATGATTGTTGCTGGTTTTTCTTATAATGGCAAGTTAAAAATAAAGAGAGTGGGAAAAAATGTCAAGATTAACTCCAAATACTATCAGGAACATATTTTATCGCCAATTTTTCTGAATGAAATACCATCGCTTTACCCACAGTGCCATCAATCTGTGAGACTCCATCAGGACAAAGCTAGCAGTCACACATCAAAATCCACTGTAAATTTCCTAAAAGAAATGGAACAAAAAAACTGGTATCAAGGCATTATACCCTTCACTGATATCCCTACTAAATCTCCCGATGTTGGTGACCCAAAAATCACCTATGGATTTTTGTGCTTTCGGACTTTTAAAATCGGCATTATCCAAACGTCGTCCCAAAACCCTTACAGGACTCTGGAAAGCTGTTCAGGAGGAATGGGATAGAATACCTCTTCTGACACTTCAAAAGGCATTATTATCCTGGAAATTGCGGTGTCGAAAGATAGTTCAGAATAAGGGATGTCAAATAGAACATTTAAAACACAAGAATTTTATGTAATTTAGTTTTGTGAATACAATATACATCGTCTAAAAAATGTGTGAACAGCCTCTGTATATATGTGTGTGTGTGTTTATTTATCTATTTTTTTTTTGCATTAATTGCATACATTGACAGTTGTATTTAATTTGAATGTACTCCATAGCGAAGTGCGGGTTTTCAGCTAGTTTAGTTTAAAAGATTAAATCAAACTATCCACATTAAAAAAATGTCTGATATACACACGAAATTAATAAAGACTTACCCTTAGTCCAGGGATGGGCAATTGTTTTGACTCGGGGGTCGCTTTATGGAAGCGGAGGTTAGCGGAGGGCCGCACTTTTTAAAATTATTGCATTTATTAGTTAACTTTGCATTTCAGAAAAGGTATACGTTTAAAAAATTACGGCGACCACGGCTCTCGCCTATATGTCCTGTCAAATTACTGACCGGTCATTACGTAGCAAAACCTGTATACGCAGTCGAGGGTTGATTTCCCAAGTTCGGAGCAGCTCATTTTTATAGGCCTGGGGCCGGACGGACAGTACAGATCTGCCGACCAAGTTGGGCAACCCTGGGCCCCTCAGAAAAGATATAAATTGTATCATAAGATCAATAAATATAAATTAAATAAAATATTGGGAGTTTTTCTGACTGTCTTAGAGTTTTTGGCTGTCTTTGGCAGTTTTTTCTGTCTATCCGGAATTTTCTGGCTGTCTTGGAGGACCACAAAAAACATCTGTAGCGGCCGCAATTTGCCCACCCCTGTCTCATGTACGCATGAAACACATAACAGACTTAACGTGACTCTCGCTTAAACAGCTGTGACACTGAGTGACAGTTGCGCGGGAGCAACCTCCGCGAGTTGTTTTTGTGAGTCATCGAGCTGAGGTGAGTAGTGCAACTTCAGGTTAGCCAACCTGATCGTGACCGCGATCTGCATAAAATTTTCGCGCGAGCTACTAGTAGCTCGCGATCGACGGTTTCGTGATCTGTGCTCTATAGAGTCAATGCTATGGAAGAAACACTTTTGACAGCCATTCCTCTAAAAGGCCCTATATATTATATATATATATATATATATATATATATATATATATATATATATATATAATATATATATATATATATTATATATATATATATATATATATTATATATATATATATATATATTATATATATATATATATATATATATATGTGTGTGTGTGTGTGTGACAGGTAGCGTGTTTTGCTCCTGTGTAATTTCGATTTGATGCAGTCAATAAGTATATTAAAATAAATGGGCGAGTGGCGAGGCCATTAAGGAAGTACTCCAATTCGCGATAAATCCAGCTATATTGAACTTAATAAGTTGACCACTCTCCAGGTTGATTACCGCGCTTCGCAATTTTGATAACTTATTCGGCACGCCGCGATCTTCCGTGGTCAATGAGATTTTCCTTCAATCTGCCGCCCAAACCCGATTTCCTCCGAGCTCCCTGCTACACGCGCATGTGCAGACCTCAATCTTTGGTCATCTGGACCTTTAAAATTGCTGATCTTGTAATTTTGACTTCGCGCCCAAAACCTTCACAATTCTAAAAATAAATCCTCTCGCCTAGAATTATTTGCTTTGCGCTCAAGTCCCTTCTAAAAGATGATTTTCCTCACAGCAAAATACGCGCGCTTTGTAAATGAAATGTTAGATTCTTATTATTTTAAGCCCCCTTTTCCCGTACTTCTTAATTATATTTTGACAGTTCAGTTATGTTTTTACATATATATGTATGTATGTATGTATGTATGTATGTATTTATATAGAGAGACTCTTTTCAGCACCACAGAAGAGCCTAAGGAAAGTGTACTGATCCAGTACTTCTGGTATGCCATTGCGACGTTCCTACGCCCCTTCACAGGATCTACCATAAATGCCTTAGCACCCACCAGGTGAGAAAATAATTCCAAAACACGCCGTTTGCATTGTCATGAAGCGGGGGTCTACAGTGTTTATTTATTTGCTCTATATATATACATATGCCTGTATATATATATATATATATATATATATATATATATATATATATATATATATATATGTGTGTGTGTGTGTGTGTGTGTGTGTGTGTGTGTGTGTGTGTGTGTGTGTGTGTGTATATCCTTTTAAAAAATTCGAACTTTAAAGGGGTTAAAAGGGGCTTGAAGCCAAAAATAAAACACTTACTGACTAATCACTATCTCAGGAACCATACGTTCTAGGATGCTGGAATTTTTTATGCTGGTTCCTCTTAATCCCTAGGTGCTCACTAAGAAATCTTATTTAAGGGGTTTAAAAGGGGCTTAACCCTCGCTCCCTTCCAAATCGTCACTGACTGACTGACCGCTTTATGTCTGGAACCATACGCCTAGAAAGCAAATATTTTACATAGTGGCTCCTCTTAGGCTCTAGGTGCTGATTAAGAAAGCTATTTAAAAATTAGGATTTAAAAATTAGGAATAATTTAAAGAGGCTTAAACCCCTCCCCCCCCCCCCCAGAATGAATGAATAAATAAGTAAAACATTGATTGACTGATCACTTTATCACTGTAACCAGAAGGCTTAGGAACATAAGATTTTGCCTTGTGGTTCCTCTAATGAGCCACTTGCTGATTAAAAAGGATTTTGTTTTTGAAAAATTCAACCTTTAAGGGTTTGAAATAGGACCTTAAATCCACTAAAATTTTTTAAAAATCTGAAACCTGTATTTAATGTCGGATCACGGTCATTCAATTATAGAGTGAACTCTGAAAAATTACAACACTTTACTGCTAAAGCTAATTTAAGTTAAATTATCTGTTAAAGCTAATTACGTTACATAATGAATGGCTGTAATGTATTCCGTCGTGAAGCACGGGTATTCAGCTAGTATATATATATATATATATATATATATATATATATATATATATATATATATATATATTCATCCGATAGTATATATACACTCTGTTCCAAAAAAATATATGCACCCAGAAGGACCCGAGCTACTTTCACGAAACTTAACATCTATGTAGTGTATGAGGAGATAAGCAAATGATTACAAATTCAGAAGAACAGACCGTTTTATTAAGAAGATATGGCGTGAAAAAGGTTACAAATCAGTAAGTAGTAAATCCACCTCTGGCAGCTAAACAAGCGGAAACACGGTGTGGCTTCGAATGAATGAGGTCACCTATGACCTTCTGCGGAAGATCAGGCCATAATCTTTGTAACTGGGCAGTTAATTCACCAGTATTCCGGGACGGCTGCAGTTGCCTTCCTAGCATGTCCCAGACGTGCTCTATTGGCGAGAGGTCTGGTGACCTGGCAGGACACCTTGAAAACATTGTTGAGAGTGTCGCGCAGTATGTGGACGAGCGTTTTCTTGCTGACAAATGGCACATGGGCGACTTGCTAGCATAGGCAGTACAACTGGCGTTAAAATCTCGTCCACGTAACTGCGTACCGTCAAAGTGCGTTGAAGGACGACTAGAGGTGATCGTGTATCCCAACAAATCGCTTCCCACACTGTCACACTTTGTGTAATCGCCGTATGCCTCTCGACAACAAATGCCGGATCAGACCGGTGGCTTGGCCGCCTTCACACGCGTATGCGCTGGTCATCAGCTTTGAGACTGAATCGGGATTCATCGCTGAAGATCACACGCCTCCAGTCGGTCACACTCCAGCTTGCCCGAGGTCGGCAAAAATCCAATCGATACTGCCTATGATGTGGGGTCAGTGGTAGGCGTCTTAATGGACGTCGGCTCCTTATACCTCCGTCGGCCAGTCGTATCTGAATGGTTTCCCTTGATACCACCATATGTCTGGAAGATGGTAAATGGCGTCGAACCGATTCTAGCGACGTTGTTGGTGCGGACGTGGCCGCTCTTATGATTGCGCGATCATCGCGCGCATTTGTGTTCCCGGGACGCCCTGATCCTCCGCGACGGTAGACTATCCCTTCCGTGATCAATTGTTACCAACACCGAGCAACTATCATGTTTCTCCGACCGAGGTGGCGCCGTTACGCCTGTACGACCAACCTGCTTCTCCGAGGCCTACTATACGCCCCCTCTCAAAGTCCGACAATTGTTCGTACAGTCGCCGGTTACGTCTCAGAGCCATCTCTGGTCACCATACCGTCCGTCCCAGTCGACAGATTTGTTTGAATAACCCTATGGCACGAGCAATCATGGTTTTAAACTCTCCCAGCTGCGCATCTCATATGCGCATAGCGCGCTTACCCTTGTCTCATTGGTGTCGAAATTTTAATAATTTGCTTATCTCTTACCAGACTACATTCCTGCCAAGTTTCGTGATAGTAGCTCAATTTTTTCTGGGTGCATATATTTGTGTCAGTATATAGTATATTTTTCAGCCGATAACGGTGCTTCCACGTGTTTTTCAGGGCTTATGTTCGCTTCCTTAGCGTACGGATCAGCGAGGTCTGGGGAGCAGTAAGCGACATGAACGAACCCCTGGAGGATAGAGAGGCCGAGAACGGACCAGGAAGTGAGCTCCTCGAGACTAAAGGAGCGGACGAAAGGCGTCTAAATGCGCCCAAGCGGAAGAGAAAGGCCGGCGAAAGGCGTCATAGTGCGTCATCGAACACGGACAATGCCGAAAAGAGAAAGCACTGCAACATCTCCTGATGACACCAGAAGCTGATTCTTGAAGATCGTGTTCGATGTGCCGCTACACTACGTACGATTTAATAGAGTACTTTTAGGGCCTGTTCACAGGAGTCCGTTGCGTAGCGTTAAAGGAAAAATGACGTTGAGACGAAAATAAACCAATCATAGGCGTTAAAAATTTCATTGCTAATCGTTTGGAGGTTTGTCATTGGTTAAATATATTTCAATACTTTAACGCTCCGCAACGGACTCCTATGTGAACAGGCCCTTAATTGACTGTACTCCTTCAATCAATAAGATGATTGGTTCCGCTATGTATATATACATGATTTTAAAAAAAATATTTCAATCGTATAAGGCGGCCACGGACACAATATCTATCTGTTTATCTATATATATATATATATATATATATATATATATATATATATATATACACACACACATATATATATATATATATATATATATATATATATATATATATATATATATATATATATATATATATATATACATGCTGCTCTAAAAAATCTTAATTTCCTATTCCATTGTTAGTATTATCCGTAACTCACAAATATCCTTTGTGTTTGATGCATCTGAAGCATCTATTTCTGGTCGCTTCCTGTGCCATTGGAAAATGGATTCATCCGCGACACAGAGGCTAGCGCGCTGTACATTTGGGTTAGTCTATTTAGGAAACCTATCGAACTTGCCTAATTAAATTTATATATATATATATATATATATACATACACACGCACACAGTGTGCTCCTGATTATATGGATTCCTGGAGGGTAGGAATATCACGCATCCTGGAAAAATCGATCTTCAGATTTCTATTGAATCTTATTGTATTTTCAATGTATAACACTGCACTCGCTTGTATGTATGTCATTTATGTATGTAAAAAGTCATTTTTCTTTTTGTTTTACCGAATCTCCGATATGTTTTTTTTAATATCCCCACGAATTTTTTCCACAGCAAGGATATCGTTGTATTCATCATTTCATTGACTCCTATACTAGTTTACAGTGAAATTTAACACACAGACACACACACTATATATATATATATATATATATATATATATATATATATATATATATATATATATATATATACACTGCTGGCCACTGTAAATGCAACACCCTGAAGGAAACATGCAAATAACATGAAATTTACAACATGCATTAGCGGAGGTGAGATATGCAAATGATTAGAATTTCAGCGCAGACACACATCACGCGCACCTGTGGCGCCACTTCAAAGCGATATTTAAGACTTGGAGATTTCGACGATTTCAAGTTCGGCAATTGTGTTTTTCTTGTGGTTTTTTCAAAAAAACGATCAATTATGCCTCGTCGAAAACAGCGATCATCTTTTGATCAAGTATCCGAGTTCGACAGAGGAAGGATAGTGGCCTACCGAGATTGTGCATTATCTTTCAGGGAAATCGGTAGTCGTGTTGGACGAAACCAAACAACTGTAATGCAGATATGTGATCGTTGGATGCAGGAGGGTACGACGAACCGGCGTGTTCGATCGCATCCACCTCAGCGCACCACTTCACGTGACGACAGGCAAATTGTGCGCATGGCAGTGACGGATCGTTCAGTCACATCACGAACCATAGCACAGCACATGCAGTCTCTAACGCATCATCCAGTGTCTGCGCGTACCATTCGACGCCGTTTACAGCAGAGTGGTCTGTCCGCAAGACGTCCATTGCGTTGTCTACCCTTGACACAGAACCACAGACGTCTCCGCCGCCAATGGTGCGATGACAGAAGAATGTGGACGGCATAATGGAATGAAATTGTCTTTACTGACGAGTCACGCTTCTGTCTGCAACACCACGATGGTCGCATTCGAGTCTGGAGACACCGTGAAGAGAGGATGCTGAACAGCTGCGTTATGCACCGCCACACTGGTCCTGCACCGGGTATTATGGTATGGGGCGGTATTGGATATCACTCTCGCACACCTCTAGTACGCATTGCCGGTACTTTAAACAGCCAGCGCTACATCTCCGAGGTGTTGGAGCCAGTTGTCCTTCCTTACCTTTAGGGCTTGCCCACAGCCATATTTCAACAGGATAATGCGCGACCACACGTGGCACGCATTGTCCAACGGTTCTTCGTCAATCGCCAGATTGAATTGCGTCCCTGGCCGCCTCGCTCTCCGGATCTTTCACCGATAGAAAACATGTGGTCCATGGTTGCTCTACGATTGACCCAGATTCCATCCCCAGCTGCCACAGCAGATCAACTTTGGCAACATGTGGAAGCTGCTTGGTCTGCTGTACCCCAAGAACTCATCCAAAGTCTCTTTGAATCAATGCCGAGGCGTGTGGCAGCGGTGATCTCCAACAATCGCGGCTACTCTGGCTACTGATTTTGGCAGGAACCACACTTCACAGAAGTCTATAAATTTAATCATTTGATACTTAGTCAACATGTTATCTACAAAATAAATTTTGTTGTGATATCTCTTGTCTTTCTTGGTGTTGCAATTTGGGTGGCCAGCAGTGTATATATATATATATTTATATACATATTCATTTAGATATACATACACATACATATACATATGTCGTAAGCGAATTGGCAAATCCGGCTTATTGCAAAGAGCGTCGACATTTAGCTGAGAGTCAGGCTAATTGGAAAATTATCGATAACTTTCTAATGAGCCTGATATTTTTTAGGCTTATTGTAATGAGACCATACACTTCTAGGCTAGTTAGAAAATTCGCAATTAGTTTTCCCAAACAGCCTTGTTTCTTCCAGGATTATTGCAATAAGCCCAAAGTAGTAAAGGTTTGTTATAAATGAGAGATAAAGAGATTGTTATTCAAAACTAGAAACGAGTACTCAAGAAAACTACGTAGTCAACCGACATCGTCCTTTATTTTTTAATGCGTTCCTTTGCTTTTTAATTTTTAAAAGATCGCTCGAAGCGCCACGCGCGACAAAAAACCACATCATGGTCTACAAAATATGGTCGCTCGCAGGTGAGCAAGGAGGATACAAAAACAATGGGTATTCAGAGCACAGTTACAAACTCAACATCCTCCCATCTTTTGATTATAAAAGATAATCAAAATTTCAAAAAACATATATAAAACACATAAGCAAAATATTAAACAACCTTAGGTACTAAAGCAACTGCAAATATACTTACAACAATAAATCTATAAACAAGTAAACATGAAAACAAATTACAATAAAAAATATAGTTAAATTTATAATACCAGTCTCTCTGGAACTTTAATTGTCCTTCCAAACCTGCTTAATTTCGGCTTGTCTCTATCATCACTTCTGACCGTCTGCTTCGAAACATGGGAAACCACAGTATCTAGACCATCAGCAGAAGATGCTACCTCTAAGGAGTATATCCTCTGAATAGGACGGAGTAGTTCTTGATGTGCAGTTTGTACTCTCACAAGCCGTTCATTGCCATCTTTGCCTGAAATAAGCTTGGTGATGCGACCTAGGGGCCAGTTAATTCTCTTTTTATTATCGGCTCCCACCAAAACGATATCCCCAATATTAACTGCTTGACTTGGTGTTTTATTATTCACTCGTTGAATGAGTGCGCCTAAGTACTCCGATCTCAACCGACTTCTTAAACTTTTAAGCAATGCTTGCCTGTATTTAAGACTTTTAGTTAAAGATTTTTGTTCTACAGCATCGATATCAGGAGTACAGTATTCATGAACATCTTGAAGAAACATTGATGGCGAAATAGGTTTTATATCTTCCTCTTCACTGATATAAGTTATAGGTCTCGAATTTATAACACTCTCACAATCTGCCAAAACCGTGATCATTTCTTCGTAATTTAGACAAGCGTGTCCTAATACTCTTTTTAACAGGTCTTTCATTATCCTTATAAGTCTCTCCCACTCCACCAACCACCCCACCATGCAGCAGTCGGCGGATTAAACTTCCACTCAATAGAGTTGACAGCCCCATGCTTCTATATACGATTCCAGTTTAGTTGTTTCAAAGTGTTGGTTGCTCCGAGAAAATTAGAGCCGTTATCGCAGTATATAATAGAGCATCTTCCCCTGCGAGCTATAAATCTTCTCAATGTCATCAAAAAGGCATCTGTTGAGGCCGACGTAACAAGTTTAAAATGGACTGCTCTATACACTGCACAAGTAAATATCAGCACCCAACTCTTCTTGTTCTCTTTGAGAAACAGTGGGCCAGCCATATCAATACCCGAAATTTGAAATACGGCAGCATCTTTTACTCGATTTTCTGGAAGTGGAGCAGTAACCGTTTTTAAGTTCCTTAAAATAAATCGTTTGCAGATAGTACAATTAGCTACGACAAGTCGGACCGTTTTTCTTCCGTTAAGAATCCAAAACTTTTCCCTCAACAAATTTAAAAGGATCTGGACTCCGGCATGACAATTCCTAACATGGGTGTAGAAATAAGTCGTTTTACAACTTCGTGCTTTGAAGGAAGAACAATAGGTTTAACAAAATCTTCACACTCTTTTCTAAAAAGTAATTTAGTTTTTATACGAATGATTCCTTGATCATCTTTAAATGTTTGAAGAGTTTTCAATCGTCCATCACATTCCGAAACAAATGATTCCTTTTGAATCATAAGCAGTATTTTCATCTCTGCTTGATGAAATTCTGTAGCTGATAGTTCTCCGTGTTTTCTTTCCTGTGAATTTGAACAATTATGCTTAAAACGGAGAATCCATGCTACGAGACGTACAATTTTTTCATAGTTGGAAAAATACTTATAGTACCAACTGGTATCACTAATGGTTTTATGACTTGTTAGCATACAAATTGTCTTTGACTTTTCATTTTCAATCTCTTCTTCATTCCAACTGAGGCAAGAGTAATTCATTAGATAGTGGAATTCTGAGGGATCTTTCATCCACTGTGGACCCTCCCACCATCTTGAAGTGACAAGCTGTTTCGCCAGGCAGCCTCTGGACGGTAAATCTGCCGGATTCTTTACCCCAGGAATGTGTCTCCATGATGAAGGGTCACTCAAATTTTTGATCTCTTGAACACGATTTCGTATAAAAACGGACCAGTTCTCTTCCCTTGATATCCATGCGAGCACAGTCGAAGAATCACTCCAGTAATACCTTTCAATATTTCTGCAACCTAGCGCATAAGTGATTGAATTTGCTAATCTGGCTCCAATCACTGCAGCAAGAAGCTCCATTCTCGGTATTGTTGCGCCTCTTAAAGGAGCAACTCGGGACTTCGCAGCGAGAAGAAAAACTTCAATTTGGTCTTCTTTTTCAATCCTCAAGAATGTGACAGCTGCGTATACATCTTTACTTACATCAACGAAAGTATGAATGGCGCATTTATTTAAATCTTCTGAAGTAATTTGGATGAATCTAGGAATATGAATATCACTTAAAACTTTAAGATCTTGAAACCAACTCAAATATTCTTTACGGAGTTCACCGGTTATCTCTTCATCCCAGCTGATTCCATGCTATCTTCCATGCTTTCTGTAGCATTAGTTTGGGACAAAGTGTAACTGGAGAGATAAAACCAAAAGGATCAAATATCTTGTGAACTGCCGATAATATACTTCGTTTTGTCAACTTTTCCACACTGAGATCTTTCAACCATTTCATATTAATTTTCAGTGTGTCCAGTTCCTTACCAGTTTCTGTCTTGTTATTGGTTTCACTGAAGTCACCAGAATACTCCCATTCTCTTAGATCAAATCCACCTTTGGCCATCAAAATCTTTGAATAAGAGATAAACTTCTCTAACTGTTCTTTACTGTGAACACTACTAGTAACGACATTATCCACATAGAAACTCTGTGAAAGTCTTTTCTTGAAAGATGCATCAAATCCTTCACTGTTCTGAATATGGTACTCGATAACCGAAGCCAAAAGGAAAGGGCTACATTTTGCACCAAAAACAAGTCTAGCGTGGCGAAAAACTCGAAGTTCTTTATCCTTCAAATTTTTCCACCAAAGAAAACGCAAATAATCTCGATCATCTTTGCGAACACTTATTTGTAGAAAAACCTTTCTAATGTCGGCTATAACACCAAATTTTCTCTCTCTGAATCTCAGTAGAATGTCTGGAATAAGTTCATTTAAATTAGGACCACCTTGTAGGCATTGGTTCAAAGAAGGGTGATTTGCTAATCTAGCCGAAGCATCAAATATTGGACGGATTGGAGTAGTACTGCTGCTTACTTTTATCACTGGATGATGAGGCAAGTAATTGCCGTAAGAGTTTACTTCCCCTGTTGGGACCTCTTCTATGATGCCCTCATTAAGACAACTACACAAAACGTTTTCATATTCGAGTTTTACATTCATCAAACGTTTACATTCATCGAGTACATCGCACATTAAAGGAACATGTTTCTTAGAACAAATCAAGCACTTTAGAAATACTCTGCACTTCTTAACAGTATGTCCAGGTGACAAACATGCAAAGCAACAGTGTTTATCTTTTACAATTTTCTGTTTTTCCGATAAACTCATCTTTTGAGCAGTAAAACATTCTGAACTAAAATGTTTACCCCCACAAAAAATACATTTCCTAACTTCTGGAATGGAAGCGGTTGTCAATAAACCCGCTGCCGTTGATGTTTTGACTCGCGTATAGTCCGAATTGAAATTCTTGTTTCTGGCTAATTTATAATCTTGGCACTTTGCCAGACCAAACCCCGCTACAGTTAAGCATATTCTCTCTTCCTCCTCCACTTCCGTTTTGAGAAATTGCATCAAACTGTTTAATCTTTCTTTAGCTTCACCCTTAGAAGAGGAAATATTACTACGATTAAAAGCTTTTAAAAACTCAGCTGGAAAACATGATTCAACCACTGGATATAAGAGCGAAGTACATTTATCTGTAGTTACGCCAAGCGTTTGTAAAGCACGTAAAAAAGACTCTAGTTTATCGTATAGAGAAGTTAATGAAAACTTTTCTTTTGCTTGAACAGTTATAATTAATTTTAATAATTCTCTGACGTATATTTCTACCAACATACTTTCCCTGCCAAATCGAGATTTTAAACTCTCCACAGCTTTCTCATAATTGGCGCCGTTTGGCGGAAAACTTTCAACAACTTCCCTAGCACCGGAATCAGCAGTTGTTGCTTGAATTAAATATTGCATTTTATCTTCAGGTGCTATTTCATCATCTTTATGAATTTGTTCAAATTGACTCTAAAACGGTAGCCAATCTTTTATATCATCTCCGAACTGTCTAAATTCTAATCTAGGTAGAGTAAACTTTCTTTTTGAATTATTTACATCAGAAATAACAGTACTTGGAAACGACGTACCTGGATTTGTAGCTTGGATTTTTGCCAATTCTAGTTCATGATTCAATTTTGCTAATTCAAATTCATGATCCAGCTTTTCCTTTTTGGTTTGTTTTTGTTCCATCAATTTTCGATCCTCAATGGCATTTATTAAAAGATCTTGAACAAATTCTGGATCGTCCTCATACACTCTACTCTTTATAATGAAATCCTTTAAACCAGCTATAGTTACACTTGGCGATGTACTTTCACAGATTTCTTTCGCTACGAAAATCAGATCTTCTCTCTTGAAACCTTTAACTTTTCGAAACATTTTTGTTACCTTGTAACAAGAAGAATCCTGTCGCGGACGCCAAAAATGTTAAAAACTAGAAACGAGTACTCAAGAAAACTACGTAGTCAACCGACATCGTCATTTATTTTTTAATGCGTTCCTTTGCTTTTTAATTTTTAAAAGATCGCTTGACGCGCCAAGCGCGACAAAAACCACAGCACGGTCTACAAAATATGGTCGCTCGCAAGTGAGCAAGGAGGATACAAAAACAATGGGTATTCAGAGCACAGTTACAAACTCAACAATTGTTACTTAAGTACTTTCTTCAGTGAACATATGAATTATTTCAAAGTTACTTAGTTTAAGAAGAGGTCACTTAAAACCTGTACAACAATCGTCATTGTTTGAAAATTTTTAATTATTATTATTAAATAATTGTAATAAAAAATTATTAAAATGACAGACTTATAGACTTTGAATCAGACTTTCTCCCACATCAAACATTTTAACTTTATTTATTTCCACATGGTGAACTTTTATGGCACTTCTATGAACGCAGTAGATTTGTCTTCTTACAGAAGTACTTTTTTGGTTTGACAATGAATTTTTGACACTGAGCATTTTCACCTGCCCCTAGCCTACGAATTTCGATTCTTCCGCTACAGCTTCACGAATAGATATATATTTTTTCTGGGACGTATTCAAGGATTTCTGCACCAGAAATTTGGAAGTCGCATCTAGCAAAACAAGTTTTAAGAATGCCAACAATTTAAATTATTGGAATCGTTTTGTAGAATGTGTAATGCGAAAAATCCTTAACGCTGTAACATTGTTGTACGGCCAATCACTGCAAAAGATTTTAATCTTCGAAGTCAAGTTGATTTGGTTGATTTTCAATTAACTCCCTGTGGAGATTACAAATGGTTCATAAACTACCAAGATCATGCAACGAAGTTTTATCATCTTCATCCTTTGAAGTTGTAACTAACATACACACACACACACACACACACATATATATATATATATATATATATATATATATATATAACTAAACTAAACTCACGGCGCAACAGTCCGATGTGGGCCAGGGCCGGCGGTACCCATCTCCGCTTTCTTGACCGTGAGCTTGAGGTGCCATACAGCATATGTCTCAGTCAGGTGGTCGACCTTGCCCAGTCGCAGGGTCAAACCCTGGACCTGTGAGATGGCAGCTTGACATATATATATATATATATATATATATATATATATATATATATATATATATATATATATATATATATATATATATATATATATATATATATATATATATATATATATATATATATATATATATATATATACAGGGTGTTTCATATTGAATGGTACAAAAAGAAAGCATTCCTGTGAACTCTGTAATTACTTTATTTTGATAGATCATATATACAGTGAAACTATAGTTATCCAAGTTTCTGTAGATGTTCTATGTGTGCCTCTCCGGTGACACGGAAAATATCTATGCGGTATTCCAGCTCCTGCCACACTCGTTATAGAATATTCTTTGTTAATTATTCTAGGACTTCAGTTACCCGCTGCTTCCCGTTGCTGCAAGTCCCGGGGAAATGGAGGCATGAACACTTTGTCTTTAACAAAACCCCATAGGAAAAAATCATAAGTCTGTTCGCGAAACCACCTACTTCCAACTTATCTTACAAATTCCCACAGAAAACTTTATGCAACGATTGGTTGGAATAAGGTTTTAACGCCTGCAGCATCTGAAAGCTGTATGGACGGAATTTTAGACGTTTCCGTAACACATGCCACACCGTTGTATGAGGCACATTGAGTTCAGAACTCGCACGACGCGTTGATTTTGCGGGACTTCGTTAAAACATGTCATGAATTTCTTCAACCAATTCGGTTTTGGCTTCTGGTCGTCCTGGTCTGGTTTTCTTACACAAGCAGCACGTGTCCTGAAACTGCTTCACCCACTGTTCGAAGTTGTGACAATACGGTGATTCTTTACCAAATTTCGTGAGAAAATGCCTTTTAACAATAATAAACGATGAAGTTTTGGCATATTCCAAAACACAGTACGCTCTCTCCTGCATGGATGGTGCCATTTTGATTAACAGTGCCTCTAGCGACGATTTCGTAACCGGAAGATTTTTCGCTGTTGCCAGATAAAACTTGTATAATTGTAGCTTCAGAATTAATCTGTTTTGTCTAAATAAATCAATTTCAGAATTTGTACTATGCTATTCTTTTTGTCCCATTCAATATGAAACATCCTGTATATATATATATATATATATATATATATATATATACAGAGGCTGTACGCACAATTTTTAGACGATTTTGCTAAGCGGTAATAAAAAATTGTTTGCTGCAAAAGAAATAATTGCAATTGTACAATGTTTTTAAAAGTCAAAATTATAGTCTACGGCTTGAAAGTTTTGTTTTTATTCAAAATGGCGTTTTTAACAAAGCAGTGGTTCGAAGACTCTATTTATGCTCTTTCCGAATAGAATTATGCATACTCCGTTATCCAAAAATGATGTGAGAGTCATGGTTTTGTGATATCTAAAGCGTCGATAGGTAATATCGTCAACAAGAAAGGAAAAAAACGTGAAATTGGAGCCTCAAGTGGGACAAAAATTCCAAACAAGTATCCAAGGAAAAAACGGACATCTTCGACTATTGAAAAGGTACGTTGTTTTATGTTAAAAGAAAATCCCCCTAGTCAAAGGACAGTTGCAAAATCATTTAAATGATCGGTGTCCACTGTAAACAAAATGATAAACGTTGATTTAAATCTTAAGAAAGCGAAAAAACGCAATGTGCATCGTCTTCTTCCAAATCATATAGCTGAACGCAGGACACGCTGCAGAATTCTATATGAGAAACACTTATCCAAAGAAAAATGGAAAACAATTGTCACAATAGATGAATCATGGGTGTATTTAAATGATTGCAACAAAAAAAGAGCCATTTATTACCATAAAAGGGGAGAAAACAATTTAAGTACATGGTTCAAAGAATCGAAAGAAAGTTTTTCTAAGGGATTCATGATTGTTGCTGGTTTTTCTTATAATGGCAAGTTAAAAATAAAGAGAGTGGAAAAAATGTCAAGATTAACTCCAAATACTATCAGGAACATATTTTATCGCCAATTTTTCTGAATGAAATACCATCGCTTTACCCACAGTGCCATCAATCTGTGAGACTCCATCAGGACAAAGCTAGCAGTCACACATCAAAATCCACTGTAAATTTCCTAAAAGAAATGGAACAAAAAACTAGTATCAAGGCCATACCCTTCACTCATATCCCTACTAAATCTCCCGATGTATCACCTATGGATTTTTGTGCTTTCGGACTTTTAAAATCTGCATTATCCAAACGTCGTCCCAAAACCCTTACAGGTCTGGAAAGCTGTTCAGGAGGAATGGGATAGAATACCTCTTCTGACACTTCAAAAGGCATTATTATCCTGGAAATTGCGGTGTCGAAAGATAGTTTAGAATAAGGGATGTCAAATAGAACATTTAAAATACAAGAATTTTATGTAATTTAGTTTTGTGAATACAATATACATCGTCTAAAAAATGTGTGAACAGCCTCTGTACAAGGTGCGCCCATAAAGTAACCGGACAAATTAAAAGATCAAACAATAAAATAAAAAAGGTGAAAGAATAATTACCTGGCTAGAAAGAGTGACATCTCAAATCTTGTTAAAGCCAGTTTAAACTGGTTATTTAGTCGTTTGCATATCAAAACGCCGCAGTAATTTTCATTTACTGAGAAGGCATTGTACAAAAAAATTTGCTTCGGAATGGAACAACGTTGTAACATTAAATTTTGTTACAAATTAGGTAAATCTGCTACCGAAACTTTAGAGAGGCTTCGAACAGTATATAGTGATGCGTCGTTATCAAGAACACAAGTGTATGAGTGGTACAACCGTTTTAAATGTGGGCGGGAAAGCATTGAAGATGAACCAAAGACAGGTCGCCCTTAAACTTCAAAGGATGAGGAAAATGTGGAGAAAATTCGTTCTTAAAATCAAAGACTAAAGTGATGCTGATTGCATTTTTTGGTTACAAAGGACTTATTCACCACGAATTTGTTCCTGAAAATAAAAGTTATTAATCGGTATTTTTACTAGGAGGTGCTTTATCGATTAAGAAACGGGATAAGGCGAGTTAGGAAGGAACTGTTTGATTCTGGGCAATGTTTTCTTTTACACGATAATGATAGAGCAATTTCTGTTCAATATCTTGCTAGGTATTCAATTACAGTGATAAATCACCCACCATATTCTCCGGACTTATCGCCAGCTGATTTTTTTCCTTTTTCCGAAGCTGAAGATGACCGTGAAAGGACAGAGAGAGATTTGAAAACGTCTCGGACATTAAATTAAATGTTACGCGTATTTTGCAAACGGTTAGTTCTAACGCCTATAAACAGTGTTTCGATGACTTGGAGAAACGTTGGAAAAATTGTATAGACTCCTTTGGTGATTATTTTGAAGGAGTTAAATTTATTTGAAGGTGAGTAATATTTTTCTTATTTATAAAAAATTGTCCGGTGACTTTATGGGCGCACCTTGTGTATATATATATATATATATATATATATATATATATATATATATATATATATATAATATATATATATATATATATATATATATATATATATATATATATATACATACACACATATATATATTTGTGTGTGTGTGTGTGTGTAACATGCCAACCCAGTCCCATGTTAACGGAGACCGGAGTCGACATGTCACACCTCAGAAATCTGTAGTCGGGACCAAGAATATGAATCTTATCGTTTAAACAATACGTTTATTATCCATTTTTTGACATCGATGATGGCGGTTTACTAGGCAACAGAGCCACGCCAAAATCTCGCTCTTCGAGGCATGCTTGAGCTTTTATAAACTTTTTAGGTGTCTCGCCATGTGATCAAAATGTCTGTAGCCATTGGCTGAACCCATGACTCTGATGTCAGAGGTTACGTATTATATTACGTAAAGATGCGCGAGAAATTGTATTTTTTAAAAGGACGCTACGAATGTGCTTTGTTCTTAGAATCAAAAGCGAAATTAGCTCGAACGCCAAAGGGAATTTAGAATAAACTAGGATTTGAAAAGGCTAAAGGGATTTTTAATGTTATAGAATATCCCCCCCCCCCCGTCCGAGAAGAGGCTGACCAACAATGCCTGAATTGGAGAGCAGACTCACCCAGATGAGTGAGGAAAAATGGGCGCTACAAAAATTTGGAAAAACTTATGTTAAAAAATTATCAATAATAGTTAAAAAATTTTAAAGATCACGTGCCGAGATCCCAGTACATCATTAACAAATTCACTGAAAAAAATCACTTTGAGAAAACAAATAAATTTAAATTAAAAAAATCGACATAATCAGCAACTGAAAAGAATGTTGAGTATTGGACGTCTCCTCCACACAACAAAAATCTCAGCCGAAAATCAGTTAAATCTACCTTAAAAATTTACCTACCTTATAATCTACCTTATATATATATATATATATAAATAGGGTGTTTGTAAACTGTGTCGACAAAATAAGAAGGGTGATACGAGGGTTGTAAATAAAGTAGTGGCAACTTCGCCCAGAAAGTCATAGAACATCGGGCATGCTCAAACAGGATATCGGAGGAGTGAGGTGGAGTTGTAGTCGATGTGTAGAGTACATAAAACCGTAGATCCAGATCAAGGGGTAGTTGCGGCGTGACGTTGAAGTGGACAGTGTCGTCTCTACCGCTCTAAATCATGTTTAAAAAAGTGATCAGCGGTCGGAGATTAAAATCAAGGTTTCCCGTGGCTACAGCACCATTTGCACCCGGGAGCTGTTGGAACACCCTCGGTACTTCCCTGACACGACCTCTTTCCTAAGTTGAAAGAACCCCTTCGAGGCATCCGATTTCCTGACTGTGATCCGAGCATTGGGGCGCTCCGTCGCTGACATCAACACACAACACCTTGCCAACGGTATCCTACGGCATCCTGACATCTGGCAAAAGGTACATGACTTTGCTGGTGATTATATTGAAGGAATGTAATGTAATTTTGTTTGTACGTGCATTAAAAAAAGTTTTCCGGTTGTGTTGCCATTACTTTATTTACAATCCTCGTAGTTCTCATCAACACGAACAATATTTACAATGCAATCTAGGACCGCATTCGACTCAATCTGTCAGAAAAGCGTAAATTTAGTGTCCAAGCTGAACTTTCTTCACTGGAAAAAATGAGAATTAACCAAATCATAAGTTGCACATTCCCATTCAGATCAGAAAAAGACTCAAAGTAGATGATCAAAATGACGTCCAGGGTTGTCGTTATACAATTATTGATATCGACGAATAAAAGACTGGCGCACCCTCTCTTACTTCGAGGAATCTATAAAATTATTAGACTCATCTTACTCTCCTCATGTTGTGTTAATCTTGACCGCTGCAACAACGATTCTCGCAACGAGATCTTCCACGGAGTCCACAAATGGATCATTCATTTTACC
Organism: Dolomedes plantarius; assembly: GCA_907164885.2. Lineage (NCBI taxonomy): Eukaryota > Metazoa > Arthropoda > Arachnida > Araneae > Dolomedidae > Dolomedes > Dolomedes plantarius. The sequence goes on along the minus strand of OU015498.1, from coordinate 176,282,862 downwards.
TTTAATTACACTAGTCAACAGCCATTTTGTATCTGATTTGTGATTAACGTTTTTTTGTGGATTTTTGCATGTAGAATCTGAATTTGCCATCAGAAATTTTCTATCACGCAAGGTGTCGTATTGCTCGTCCAAGTTTATTTAATAGGGCGTGATTATTTGGGGTAGTACATTTTTATATTTTTGCAAGGGGTAGTTGGGTGCGTTGTGTAAAATTATGGTTTACAATTATGAGCTTTGGGTTACAAACAAATAATATTTGTTTTTAACCCAAATCTCTGGACGTGATTAGCAACAACGAACAATTTAAACTCAGTTTGATCTACCAATCAACTTCGCTCATAAGTAAACACACAGCAGATAAATAACACTGATTCATAATTTAAGGTAAACAAAAAAACTTATTAATTTACAATATTTACATTTTCATCTTATCAAATTTAGATAACATATTATTTGGTCTACTAATTATCAAAAACACCAGCATGAAGACCTAGTACTTAATAAAGTAGGGTTTTATCTAATTTAACCTCTCGATTCAGGGAGCATAACATTAACTAAACAGATCTCCAAAAATCTCCTACCTAAACAAAAACTATATTCCAATCACCTAAACCCGCACTAACCGTCATAAGCAACCGTGGGATCTGAACCAGACAAAAACAAAATAGAACACTCACGTCCTTTAGTTGAGGGCATCACTGGGGTTAGGTGTCGAATCTCCTCTCCGGTCGGGGGTCTCTCGTCAAATGATGGGGCACTGGAGTCTCTCGTCAATGATGGGGCTCTAGTCAATGATGGAGCAGGATTTACTATTCGTCTCCGGGAATGATCTACCGGTTTCCACGCCACACAGACTTTCTATCTCTCGTCAAATGATGGGGCACTGGAGTCTCTGGTCAATGATGGGGCAGGATTTACTATTTGTGTCCTGGAATGATCTACTGGTCTCCACGCCACACAGGCTTTTCTATCTCGGGAAGAATCCACCGAGATTCTACGTGAAACTTTCTCCGTATTATTTTGTTTTCTATCCGAAATTGACACTAGCTCCGGGAAGAGTCGACCGGGCTATGGGCAGTAAAGCAGGGATAGATTTTCTTCAGCAGACCCCAGGCCAAGCTTCCTGGACCCCGACTGACTTTTTTTCGTCCCCGAAAAACTCACTTCAATTTTTTTAATTCTCTTTTCGTTCCCGCCTCCGAAACCATTTCTTCAGCCATTCAGGAAACTCACATCTTTTGATTTGCTGAGTCTCTACACTTAAATTCCTCTCATTCGCTATATTCTTTCTTATCCAAAGACGCCCTTCTTATGTAACTTTGCAAACAGCTGATGACCACCGCAAGACAAACCGCTAACCCTCGTGGTCTACTAACGAACCCCTCTATCAATCACCCACAAAGAGTCATTGTTGCATAATGTCATAAGTGGTGCCATCCCCCTCTTATCTGCATCTGGAATCACAGACCCCACATACTCTAGGCTCATAAAACTTTTGTAAATTGGCTAACATCACCGACAAACGCTTTGCCCTATAATTACGTCGGCAATAAAGACGTTCCCGACCTTTACCACAAAATGTAATGAAGCAAGCTTTCGAATATTTTAGTTTCTATTAAAATATAATTTAATTTTTGAAAGCGCTTCATTTCACAAGGGTTTTAACAAAATTTTAGAATGTAATTTTTACATACATAGTAAAATACGTGGTGAAATGTAAATTATAATTTACTTTTTGTGGTCAAATAATCAGGAAATGACTGAGTATGTATAGGCTAAAACTTATTTGGATGCATTCTGCTGTAAAAGTAACTATCAAAACATTCACCAAAACATTCATAAAAATAAGTATAGTATCAATTATCCCGACATGCCTTCAGCACTGAAACCTGTGCCTCATGGGGAAGGGTTACCTGTTCCTGACACTCACGTGAAAAGTACTAATGCAGAAAGTTGGTCAGAATCTGCACAACCTGTGGAAGAGTATACTCCAGAATCACATGAGATATTGCCTCACCTCATAGAATAGAAGAAATTGAACGATTTATTACGTGACTTAAAACTTTCTAAACGACAGTCAGAATTGTTAGATTCTAGGTTGCAACAATGGAATCTATTAGCTGAAGGTACACAGATTTCAATTTTTAGAAGACATACATCTTTAAGTGTATTTTTTTAAATGAAAAATTCACAGTGTGCACAGATGTACATGGTTTAACGGCAGAGTTCGGTATTCAGTATGGTTCCAACGAATGGAGAAATTTTATAGATTCCTCGAGAGCTAGCCTGAAAGCAGTGATTTTGCATAATGGCAACAAACTATCATCAGTACCTTTGGCTCATAGAGTCAGCGTGAAGAAAACATGGCTCTGCTGCTGACGGCAGTCAAGTATAAAGATCATGAGTGGCGATTTGAAAGTAGTAACAGTGCTATTAGGTTTACAGGGTGGGTTTTCAAAATTCTGCTTTTTTTCTTCCTATGGGACAGCCGAGATACAAAGAACCGCTACAAAGCCAAACAATGATCTATGAGGGAATTATACGTTCGTGGAGAGAAAAATGTCAAAAATACACCACTGGTTGAGCCGAGTAAAATTATTTTGCCTCCCCTTCACAAAGTTGGGATTGATGAAAAATTCTGTCAAAGCTCTTGATAAATATCGCCACAGCTTTAAGCATTTGCGGGAAATGTTTCCCAAACTGAGTAAATCAAAGGTGGAGGGTATATTTATTGGGCCACAAATCAGAAAATTGCTGAAAAACCCAACGTTCGGTTCTAAGGTCATGAATCTGGAGTTAGCTGCTTGGACGTCTTTCAAAGCGATTCATGGTTTTTGGGGTAACAAAAAAGATGATGGATGCGCTTCTATAGTGACTGGTCTACTAGACAACTACAAGAATATGGATTGTAAAATGTCACTAAAAATTCATTTTTTGCACTCTCACCTAGATTATTTCCAGAAAACGTGGGTGCTGTGAGTGAGGAACAAGGTGAACGTTTTCACCAAGATATCCTTACTATGGAACATCATTATCAAGAACGCTGAGACCCTGCAATGATGGGCGACAACTGTTGGTTTCTGTTTAGGGAGAATCATCAGACATCTTACAAAAAGGATTGCACTGTCATTAAGAGAAAGACATCATCCTATTTTGAAAAATAACATTGTTAATATTAACATTATGGGTTACTGTGCAACAGTTTCGTGCTCGTATTACTTCATGGTTTTTTGTTAAGTAATAAAGCAAACATTTTTACTGATGAATATTATTTTTTGTTTATATTTCAAACGGTCAATTTTTGTCAAATATTTCACTGTTGACTTTACGTAACTGCTGTGTATCTAATAAATGTGACGTGATAGAGAGAATCTGATTATTCCATCGAATTTAGCGCCCTAAAATTAGTTGAACTCCCCCATTTACAAGCCAGATACAGAAAAAATGTTAAAATTTGTTGAGTAGTGTTATTTCATCAGCACTTTAAAAGTAGCAATATTGGGACACAAAATGACTTACAGGGTTTCTGGCAACATGTCTGCTTCATAGTTATGTTTACCTATGATATGCACTATTTCATAATCATGCATGGACAGTTTCAAAGACCACCTAAAATGTCGACCTGTCAATTTTTTTTTCATTTTTGAGCCATTGTAAGGCAGAGTGGTCAGAATGTATGGTAAATTTATTCCCATGCAGATAACAGTGATATTTATCAATGGCATCCATTATTTCTAAACATTCAAGTTCAGTTATGGCCTAATTCCGTTCGTGTTGTTTCAGCTGCCTAGAATGAAAACCTATTGGGTGCAGTTGTCCATCTGGGTGTTTTTATTTTAATATTGTAGTCACTGCCTCTTGACTAGCATCAACGAACAAATGACAAGGATAGTTCGGGTTGTACAGGGTTAAAATTGGCTTAGAAATTAGTTCATCATTTAATCTTTGATACGAATTTTGACATTCAGGGTACCAAATCCGGTGGGAATAATTTTTTGATTGTTTCAATGTTAGAATCATGTGGTGAATACTTTTCTTGTAAAACTTCATATCCTAAAAAATTATCTCCCTTTTTCTCATCTGTAAGGTGATCCCTTACAAATGAGAGGTATAGGGATAATATTTTACAGCCCTATGTTCGACTATATCAGGGGCGCAGTTGACCCTCACTTCATTTTTATGGACGATAACGTTCGTCCACATAAGGCTCACCTAGTTGGCAATTATCTTTAAAGGGATGATATTCACCGGATAGATTGGCCATCCAGATGTCCAGTCCTAAACCTTATTGAACATGTCTGGGGCTCTCTTGAGGGTAATTGCAGATAGCCATCCCCCTCCGAGAACCTTGCAGGAGCTAAAATCTGAGTTGCTGCAGGAATGGGACCGACTGCCACAGGGGCTCATCAAAATGCCTCGTTTCCGTTATAGCAACGCCCTCTGAGAGCTCTATGAATGTGAAAGGGGTTCATACCCCCATTATTATTTTATGTTCGATCGTGTAACGTGGGTTTTAGAAAATTCCTGCTTTGATGAGCCTAACTGACGACCATGAGTACTTACCATAACTGTTGTATCGTATATACACTTATGGCCATTAAAATTGCAACACCATTAAGGAGGGATGATAAAAACGTCAAATTCACATGAAAGGAAGATGCTGGGGTATACAATTGATTAGCATTTAGGCGCAATCGAACGACGTAGGAAGGACAAATGGCAGCTCAAAGCTGTATTAAAAGGGAAATTGCGCACCGGGTTTCTCATTCGAAAATCGCATTTGAATGTTGGTTATTTGTGAGAAGATTGTTTAATGCCTGGAATAAGGATAAATGGCTACCAGCCCGCGTCGGTATCGTGTGGTACCGCGTGGTACCGCGTCAGTATATTGTGGCCTATCGAGAGTGCGGTTTATCATTCCGCGATATTACTATTCGCATTGGTCGGAATCCAACGACTGCCATTCGAATATGGAACCGATGGGATCAGAAGGATCATATTGAACGCCATGCAGGATCTCAACGGCCTCCCGCCTCTAACGTCAGAGAGGATAGATATGTTGTAAGGTCGGTCTTGCAGGATCGTACAGCCACATCACGGACCTTGAGTCAGGAAATGGGCTTGATTGCAACGCGACAAATATCCGCACGAACAGTGCGACGACGTCTGGAGCAGCACGGACTGTCTGCACGGCGACCATTATTGCGACTTCCCTTGAAACTGCAGCTTAAGAGACGCGCGGCGATAGTGGTGCGTCCAACGACAAAACTGGATGCAGGAGTGGCACCACGTCGTCTTTCAGACGAGTCCCGGTTCTGCGTGCAGCATCATGAGAGACGTATCCGTGTCTGGAGGCACCGAGGAGAACGCACATGGTCCGCTTGCATTCTATATCGTCATAGGGGCCATGCACCTGGTGTGATGGTATGGGCAGCCTTTGGGTAGACGACACGAACACCTCTTGTTCGCGTCGTCGGTAATCTGAACAGCCAGCATTACATTTCTCATATCTTAAGGCCCGTGGCTATGCCCTGTCTTCGAGGGCTCAGAGACGTCATCTTTCAACAAGATAACCCAAGACCACATGTTGCCCGTTGTAACCTGACTTACCTCGACACAGAGGGTGTTCGACTGTTGCCCCGGCAAACACGTTCTCCAGATCTCTCACCCATTGAAAATATCTGGTCATAGGTTGCTGAGAGACTGGGCCACCACCGCTCTCCAGACATTACGATTGACGAAGTTTGGCACAGACTTGAAGCAGCATGGAATGACTTGCCCGTATCTGTCATCCAATTCCAGTTCGACTCGATTCCTAACCGAGTTAGAGCCGTTTTAGCTACCAGAGGCGTCAGCTGTGTGTACAAATTTCGGACTCTGTATACCCCCAAATTGCCTATAAATTTAATCATGTTTTCTTCCTACTATACTGTATACGTACAATAAGCAAAGTTTGCTATTTGCTTTCCTTCCTGGCGTTGCAGTTTTAATGGCCAGCAGTGTATATATATTTTTATATAAGTGTATCTATACCAAATTTCACTAAAATCTGTTCATTAGTTTTTCAATAATTCGACAAAATGTGCAAATTTTTTTTATTTTGATCATCAGTGTACACACACACACACACACATACACACACACACACATATATATATATATATATATATATATATATATATATATATATATATATATATATATATATATATATGTATTTATTTATAAGTGTGTGTATATACGTGCAGTTTCTCTTTGTGGTTACTTCATGTCTCCGATGCCCCGCCTTTCTCCAAACACATGATACCGCTCTCGTGCGCACCTGCCACAGAGGTACGCGCCGTGTTCGAAACAATGGCGCTCCGACGTTTATCTCATCGGCGCGATAAGTAATGACTGTGAGTGCAGCCTTTGGACTGCCCCGAACAAGAGCATTGGGAGAGGTAGCAGTTGCATGACACGGTAAGCGTTTCTCCTTCCTTATTTAAATTTCGAGACACTCCATTCTCCTCGGGGAGAAAACATCCTAGTAGCTTAGATACAAACATAACATATTTTTCTGTTGTTGTCATATACATATACACACACATTCACACACACACATATATATATATATATAGCGGAATCTCGATCGTTCCCCGAATGACCGTAATCGTGTGTCGTTTACTTCCTTCAATCCCAACGATAATATTTCTTCTTTCTTCCCGCGTCTATTTCCGTATATTTTGCCGTATGTATCGTTTAATGCAATAGGTCCCTTCAAAATCGATAGATAGAGGCTTCACTGAATATGTATATATATATATATATATATATATATATATATATATATATATATATATATATATCAGTGTTTCTGAACCTTTTTTATGTCTACTCCCCTCCCCTTCAGAACCCCCCCCCCTCTTAAAATCCCTCACGATTGAGAACCACTGATCTATACATATTTATGTTACCTCTATTTCTCTATGTATACTAATATATAAATTGAAATTCGGGTTATTTTTCCTTCCTAATAACTCTAACCCGAAGTGTCATTTTGATCCTCACCACGAGGGAGAGAGATTCTAACGTCTTTATTATAAAAAAAAAGAAGAATTTATAGCAGAGGAGGTTTTCTAAGGTTTGCCATAATTTGCCATAATTTTGAAAGGCCCAGCCCAAAATTCTGCCATGACTAAGGCCGGCGCTATATCTATTTATCTATCTATATCTTTCTATACGTATCATCTCTCTCTCTCTCTCTCTCTCTCTATATATATATATATATATATATATATATATATATATATATATATATATATATATATATATATATATATATATATATATATATATATATATATATATGTATGTATGCAGTTTAACCTCTCGCTGGCCACCCCTATTCGACGGCCTAGTTTTGTTTGGCACGGATTCATTACTGTGCCGAGCCGATGTTATGGAAGAAATCCGTTTTCCACTGGCACCCCCCCCCCAAACGGCCATTGTTCATCGGAACCATGACTGGCCGCCATAGAGAAGTTGCACTATGGGTATATATATATATATATATATATTCATATATATATATTTATATATATATATATATATATGTATATATGTATGTATGTATGTATGTGCGTGTGTGTGTGTGTGTGAGGGGTGCGTGGGGGAAATTAAAAATATGTGTCAAAGGAAATTGTCTTAGCAGATGTCACAATGATTCCGAAGGAAGGGAGGCAGTTGTAGGGTGGTCGATTCTTCCTGTTGTTTGGGAAACCCTCTAAAAACTCCTTGCTAGGCTTTCGAAATGTATTTATAGTTACGTGAGCTCAACACTATCACACAAGAGGCTTTCGAAAATGATTTTGCTCATAATATATTCGTTTGTCAATATTTTTTATCTGTACTTTCCTTAAAAAAGAAATAGCCCAATTTTTGCCTTTTAATGTTGTACATCCTACTTGTAACATTTAATGTACATGAATATTTTCAAAGGCCCCGACCAAATGATTAATGCTGGCCCTATATACATACATAAATAAATAAATAAATAAATACACTCACATACATATACATACATACATGCATATATATATATATATATATATATATATATATATATATGTGTGTGTGTGTGTGTGTGTGTGTGTGTGTGTGTGTGTGTGTGTGTGTGTGTGTGTGTGTGTGTGTGTGTGTGTTCGTTCAAAATTAAGAGAATTTTCACATTTTATCAAATTTCTGGAAAACTAATAGACGGATTTTAATGAAATTTGGTATGGATATGCATTTATATAAGAGAAAAAATTGCACCATACAACAGTCATGGTGCGAGCTCATGATTATCAGTTAGGATCATCAGCACAGGAATGTACAAAACCGACATTGAAAGATGGAACATAAAATGACTTTATAGGGCTATAGACCCCTCTCACAGTGCGATGCTATAGTGGAAACGAGCTTGTTTGTTGAGTCCCTGTGGAAGTAAGTCCCACTCCTGCAACAACGCAGTTTTCAGCTCCTGGATGGTTCTCGGAGGGGGATTGCGAGCTGCAACTGCCCTCCCAGAAGGGTCCCAGACATGTTCAATTGGGTTTAGGTCTGGATATCTGGCGGGCCAATCCATCCAGCGAATATCCCCAATTTCAAGATAATCGTCGATTAGGGGAGCCTCATGTGGACGAGCATTGTCGTCCATTAAAATGAACCGAGGGCCAACTGCGCCCCTTAAAAGTCGAACATAGGACTGTAAGATCGCCTTCCTATACCTCTCACCAGTCAGGATCCCTCTGTCAGACACACGGAGTGGTGTGCAGACATTTATCTTGGTGAAGACAAAATAAGCCTAGGACCAGACTGCAGTGGGGTAATGTTTTCTTCCCAGACAAGTCCAGATTCAGCCTGGACACTGAACCAGGGACTCGCTACCTGCCTTCCAACGTCCTAGAAAGAGACCACTTTGGCAGCGGAGGCTTGATGGTCTGGGAGGGCACAATGTTGGATGGGCGCACACCCCTCTATGTGTTTCGCATTGGCTCTGTGACTCGTGTGAAGTTTAGGGATGAGATCTTGAAAGCCTATGTTCGCCTTTTCAAGGGTGCAGTTGCCCTGATTTCATTTTAATGGACGACAATGCGCTCCCCCATAGAGCTCATCTGGTCGACGAAATTCTGGAAAGTGAGGAAATTCTCGTGGATTGGCCGCGCCAGATCTCCAGACCTAAACCCTATAGAGCAGGGGTTCTCAACCTTTTAGGCTCTGTGCCCCCCTTTGAACACTGATGTGAGGTCACGCCTCCCCCACCACCACCATATGTGGTCAATACAAGTAGTACAATCGGAATTTGAAACTGAAGCTGGTTATTAAATGAAAATATAGAATAGATAATTTCATACACAAAATTTAATATTACTACTCTATCTTAATTTGGAACATATTATTATTATTAGAACATATGAAATCAAATAATTAAATACAGATCAAATATATTTGAAGTAATCACGGATCTAAGTGAGGTTGGCATGTAATACCAATCACTTTCACAATGAGAGGGCTGGCACTGTTTGTCCTTGACAAGTTTTTGAATATTAAGTTGTAACTGTGACAAAGCACACCTCAGGTCACTTTCAACGTCCAGCTTTGCTCGATATTTTGACTTTATGTATGCTAATGCTGACAATCCAGATTCACAGAGATATGTGGATGAAAACTGCACCAACAACCTCAAAGCTTCCAAAGCAAACTTCTGGGTAAACAGGAAAATAGCGTAACAAAAAATTTTCAACATCCATGTTTTAGAATTCCGCGTTTGCTTGAGAATCACATTTTAGGTCGATTGCCTGTTCCTGAATATGCTCAGGAAGTATATCCACGTCGATTTTAAAAGGATCTCTTGTCAACTTAAAATCCCAATTCTCTGAACTAATATCTGGAAAATAGTCTGCAATTTTCATTTTGCAATGCTACCAAATGCCCTGATATTAGGTCCTGCAATTCATTTATCTGTTGCAATGGGAGATTTTTTTTTTTTGTCATCGAGGAGGTCGATGGAGGTCTTGGAAAGGATGAAAAGTTTGCCACTGAACTCTAAAGATGGCGTTGCCAAAAAGTTATCTTCTCTGTGAAACCCTTAATTGCATCATAAGTCTTCAGAATGTTTTTCTGACATTATAGCTATGACAATTATCGTGGCGACAATTATTGTGTTCGTATGCCGAAAATACGTAACGGTTACATTATGACATAAAATTGAGTACAGCAAATTAAAGTTAGTTTTGCTTTTTATCTTTATTTTAAACTCACGCCTCCCTTAAAATTCTTCTACGCCTCCCCAGGGGGGCGCGCCCCCCAGGTTGAGAACCGCTGCTATAGAGCATGCCTGGAACGCTCTGGGGATGGCGACTGCAACTCGCTATCCACCTTCCAGAACTATCCAGGGCCTGAAAAAAGCATTGCTAGAGGAAAGGGATCATCTGCACTGAGTCTCATAAACTGCCTGATTTCCAGTATGAATTCACTTTGTGAGAGCTGTGTAACTGTAAGAGTGGACCATACCCCCTATTAACCCATTTTTTTTGTTAGATATTGTAAGCTTTGCTTTATACCTTCCGACGCTGATGAGTTTTACACACGATCATGCGTGTGCATTATAACTGTTGAATAGTTATTTATTTATTTATGTTTTTATTTACTTTTGCATTATATCAACCTATGTACATACCAAATTTCATTAAAATCTGTCCAGTAGTTCTGGAATAATATACCAAATCTGAAAATTCTCTTAATTTTGAACATGAGTGTAATATATATATATATATAAGCATGCGGATGCATGAGTAGTATGAGTAGTATGTCATTCTTTTCAGGGACAAGAAGTGAAAATTCCAGGCATGGACCGAAACATATCCGAGTCCGAAAAGGGGGCTGACACAGATCAGAGGTACGGTATGCTCGAGGTGATCTTCTATTATCGTTTTTTCCCACTAGCACTGCTTGAAATGGATAGGTTCCGATCGAAATAGTTCTCGTGGATTTTATTGCGGTTTGACAGAGGGTCCCTGACTGGTGAGGGTATAGAGATGATATCTTACAGTCCTATGTTTGACTTTTCAGGGACGCAGTTAGCCCTCGGTTTCTTTTTATAAACGACAAAGCTCTTCCACATAAGGCTCACCTAATCAACGATTATCTTGAAAGTGAGGATATTCGTCGAATGGTTTGGCCAGACAGATATCTAGACCTAAATTCTATTGAACAGGCCTGTTACTCTCTTATGAGCGCAGTTGCCGCTCGCCATCCCCATTTCTAGAACCCTCCAGAAGCTGGAAACTGCATTGTTGCAGGAGTGGGACCGACTGTCACAGGGCCTCATCAAACTGCCTCGTTTCCAGTATGGAATCACGATGTCAGAACTGTATGTCTATGAGAGGGGGCATACCTCATATTAGAGTCATTTTATGTTCGATCTTGCTACGTGGGTTCTGGAAATTCCTGCGCTAATGAACCTAACTGACGATCATGAGTACGTACCATAATTGTTGTATGGTATATCTTTTTCTCTTATATAACTGTGTATCCATACCACATTTTATTAAAATCTGTCCTTCTGTTTTCCAGAAATTCGACATAATGAGAAATTTCTCTAAATTGAGGCAGTAAAAGGCAAAGTGGTGTAAGTCAGTAAGTCTAGTGGTGTAAATCCAAAACGTTTTACTGCAGAAAATACAAACATTCCTGAATAAATTTAACAAATTATGATTCATAATAATTATTATAATATTGTAAATAATAATTATTTGCAATTTCACTATAAATTGAACATGGAAATTACATTTTTTCCCTCAAATAAAAAAAGTTGAAAATGTGACACCACTTTGCCTTTCACCGACTCACTTTGAACACCAGTGTATATATATATATATATATATATACATACACATACACACACACACACACACACACACATATATATATATATATATATATATATATATATATATATATATATATATAAATGACAAGTGATGGCTTTTTGGATTGAAAATTCGTAGTCGGGTTTGAGCAGCATCCAATCCAGTCAAATAGTCCAGCTGATGGGACTGATATGTATATTGGCTCTAGCACATTATTGATATTTAGTTTTTTAAGATATAAGGCATATAAGAATTTATTCGAATGGAGAGAATGACAAGTGTAGTGTTCATCCCAAAGAAAACGCTCTAGGCGACGTGCAGTTCGACTTTCACACCAGAGGAAAGGAAAATGAGTTTCGTTTCTCCTCACGATTCTCTAGGGCAGTGGTACTCAAACTGTGGTCGCGAAAAATATTGAAGGGGTCGCCGATAGTTTGATATAAATTTTTATCATTGAAGTATGTAATTAAAAAGCATGTTTTAAATTATAACATATTTATACAATTTTTATTTATAATTTCTTATATGGTACGATATTGTTATATAAAAATTTATGATATGATATTGATACGAGTATACGGTGTCAAACAGTCTTTCTACGCTATACTTACATTCGCTTCTACCTATGTATGTGAGAATGGCTTTTCAAAATTAGTTGCTATAAAAACCATACAACTATCAAGACTTAACCCGGTAGATGATTCGAGTGTAGAACTCTAAAATATTTATACTAGTATTGAGCAAATTTTATTCGAAGGCAAGGCTCACCCTTTTCATTATTATTTTTTAACATTTTTGTTAACATCTTCCTATTTTTTTTAATGTGTTTCTATCAAAAAATGTTCATTGAGGTTCGCGTGATTTTTTATTTAAAGAAAGTGAGCCGCGGTCGAAAAATGTTTGCGCACCTCTGCCTTATATAATCCTAGTATTACCAAAATGTGGACTTTTTCAATTAAATATTAACTGTACTTCTACTTTTTGCTAACATTTTCCTAATTTAAAATAAAAAATGCTAATACCGAAAAATCTTCATTGAAGTACCATGATTTTTTTAAAGACAATGGGTCGGGGTTAAAAAAACCCTCTACTCTAGCAGTGGCGGCTCCAGGTCAAAGATTTGGGGGAGGCAACGTCGGCCCTTAGGTTATATATATATATATATATATATTAAATAAAAGCGAATGTTTGCGTGTGTGCAGCCTCCAGACGAATCTATGAAACTTACAGCCATGAAATTTGGCACACGGGTAGTGAAGAGTCTGAACATGTGCACCTCGAAGCCCGAATTTTAAATTTTATTACCGTTAATTTTTAATTAATAAAAAACCAACAATTTTTGAAGGGTGAGTCCAGAAATGGAAGAGTCTCTCAGCCGCCTTTCTGCCATATTTGAAAATGGTATTTTTTTTTTCATGAAAGTACATAAATGTTACATATTTGGAAAGAGCTTTTAAAACTGATAATTTTTTCTGCGTACACTTAATGTGTTACTTCCATAGTTTTAGAGTTACTTGGATTCTAATCTTATTTGGATGTTTGGATTCTAATCACGGGAGGGTTAAGGCCGTGGCGCCATCTTTAGGTTCTGATTACAATTGAGTGCTTTATTAAGAAATTAAATGGGGATTGTTTTTCCTGGGTTATACAATAAAAGACAAGCAAGAATTTGGATTCTAATCAAGGGAGGGTAAAGGCCGTGGCGCCATCTTTCGGTTCTGATTTTTAATACTGAACTGCTATTGAAATAATCACAGAATTGTTTAATAAAAAGTAAAATGTTAAATGCATATAAGAATTGCATGGAAGAAATATAATTCTACAAGGGATTGTTTTTCCTGGGTTATACAATAAAAGACAAGCAAGACTAGGTCATGCAATAAAAGACAAGAAATAAAAGATCCAAAGCGTGATTCATTCACAGCGTGATTATGCAATTAAAAACACCGAAAAAACATTTCTATTATAAAAAAATTAATTTTATTAAAATCTTATTACTTCTCTTAATAATATTTAGATGGTTTAAAAACATTATACACACTTCAAATTGATTAAATTTTTTATGCAATATTTGATTCTATTTACTCTCACGTCCGCGAGATGGCACCACGAGACTGATACAGTATGCGCTGTATTGAGTGTGACACATATTTATTGTTGCACCACAAAATTTAAATACCTTTATTCGTTGTTTTTTAATGCTTCCATTCTCTGACAATGATTGCTGTAGGGAGCGAGTCCCTAAACCGACCGGCTAGACGGGCGAAGCCCAGCTAGTATATATATAAAAAATAAACATCCTCTCATTTTAAATTTAAACTCATTTAGTATTAGGTCTACGATTATATAATTTTAGGCTATGAAAAAAAAATACGCCATAAAAAACGAGCGCCATACTATGAGAAAGTACTCATGATCCCAGCTGTCTCAATGGAGTCAGGGAAAGAAGAATCGCTGGCAAATACTTCAGCTGCACGTTGTATGATTTGGGACTTCTGGTACATTTTGGCAAAACAAACTTTACCCTTGCGATACGCTGCGGATGTTGTGTCACAGCCTGTGAATGCATGTAAGAATTGCAAATGGCCATCGTCCTTCCTTTTCAACTCCTGCTGCAGTTTTTGTGAGGAATATACACTCGTCTTGACCTTACCTCTTCCAGGTTTTACCAGCAGAATATCGCTATCAGTTGGGGTTTTGGCTACCAAGAGAACAGCCAAGTCGACGTCCACTCCAATAACAGCAACAGAGGAATTTTGTGATTTGTTTATAGCTATCTTCACATTATCAACGTCAGCATCACCTGAAGCTTGGAGCGTATTTATTCCATTTTTCTGCAGCTGCATTATCAGCAGCTTTATCAGCTGACTCTTATTATGAAAGTTGGAAAGGAAATCCTCTTGTTTGACTTTAATTTCCCTTTCCAAATTGACATTGATGTCCACACATCTCCTGAGTCGATATCGTCGACTCTGTTCAGCTGCTTTTGTGCTATCTGATGTGTCAGTATACCTATCCAAAAACCATTGTACAACCTCTCCCATGATAATGGGTCTTCAGAAATCTAACATAACCATCACAAATGGCTAATACAGTTGTCTGTTCTTGCCAAACAACTTTGTGGACTAGGAATCCTCCATCAACAAATTCAAAGTTTGTTAAATCAACATCCTTATCAATTTGCTTAAACAGTGTGTGTATTGCTGACTTTCTGCACTTCCTCATTCCACTTTCGTTGAAGAATGACAGGGAGTAGGTAATCAGTTCATATTGCATATAATTCTTCAAATCCTTGTCCGATTACTTGGTAATGGAGATTCGCTGAAAAAGCAACAATGGATCCACAACAACTTTTCCATTGTCAATCTTGATTGTCGAATTCGTTGAGGAAAGAGGAAGTACGCGATCTTTCCGTGACATTTTAATATTTGTGAATGGCAAGTTTTCCATTTTTGCCATTGCTCGTTTGCCAATTGTAACTGCATCATGGCATAAGATTGTATCATCTCCCACGAATCCTGTCGCCAGTGACATGATTTTCTCGTTCTTCAGAAACGGAGGGTGATTATCAAACCATTCTGTAAGCTTGCCAATGTCACTTGCGTCTAGATTTTGGCGAGCTTCTCCAAAATCCTTGTGCTGCTTACTTGATGAAAACAAAACACCACAATATTCTTCGAGTGAAGCACATTATGTCTTGAGTTGCAGTCATCCCAATTACCCATTTACTGAGAGCACTATCTGTCATACCTCTACCACGGGTCATGCCACCTCGGCTTGAGAATGGCCGCATCAAGGTTGTCTCGATGGTCATGTCTGACCACATGCCGCACCAGAACCGGTCAATCCTTCTCATAGTGAAGTAGCCTTTGTTCACGAACTTCTCGTACTCATTTGGTGTCAATAGAGTAGAGAGGCTTTCCATATCCTGTAAATATAAGTGGTAAGACTTGGCATACGGGAAGTGTCCAGCAGCGTGAAAATAGGGTATCATTTGCTTACAGTAGTTCAGGTGAGCAAGGAAATCGCCAGAGCTCTCTGCATGGATGTACTCCCTTATCAAATTCACCATTTTGAAGTATTGGATCCATAGCATTGCAGTGAGTCCATTGTTGTTCATCCTGTCCATCGCTTCTCTAAATTTGATAGCTACTGATTAGAGTAATTTCTTTTGGTTCAAAGAATTCAATGAGGGAGGATCGGAGAGGAAATCTGACGTAAGGGTGCTGATGCATGTCTGCTCTGCCTCCGAGAGTTCGACTTCGTCTAATATCATGTTTGACAAGGTATTTTCAACAAGAAAATGACACCCCCCACTTTGATATCCTTGCAATTTTGATATCGAGGAGGCAGCCTGGAAGATTCTCGAATGTTCTACCCCTACCACCATTAGTTGTTATTAATCAACTTCACCCGACAAAAACATTACAATAATAAAAGCTATAATTATAAAAAGTGTTGTGTTTCAGTTGCAATTACCTTATTTCTAGTTCTAAAGTGTTGTTATTCATCATGATAGCAAGTTACAGCAGTTAAAACGCAACAGGCTCTCAACATACTCATTTCTAGAAGAACATCGAAATTGAGCGTACATGTTAGAAATTCTATAACTTTTGATTGGTTGAAGATAAAGTGGCAAAAGTATATATCAAATTGAAGGAAACTTAATGCTCTACAACTTCGTCTTGACAATTTTTCTGAGAAACGATCGTGGAGGAAACTAGAAGCAAATGTTTGACAAAAAGAGTGAGGTAAAAATGATTTTTTCGAAAATTATCGATTTTCAATAACGTATATCTCGAAAACCGTAGGAAATTCGACATATATGTATATAGACAATTTTATAGGAAATTTAATTAGCTTTCATTTTTATACAGAACATTTTTTTACAGTGAACCGTTTCTTAGATATAAGCGAAAAACCAAAAAATTGGACATTTCCATCCCCCTCCCGCCTTTTGCTCACCCCCAGGGGCGGGGACTTTTAGTATGCTTACCTACTAACTACTCGTAACAAAGTCCTGAAGTCAAAAATTCTCGCATATTCCATGCACTGTACAATGCATTCATTGACTGGACTAATATTTCACCGTCTACTCCCAAAAGTCCATGAAAATGGACACCACTTACTCCGAAAAGTCCATCAGCGGTCAGTGATGAAGCTATCGAAGGGTTAGATGAGGAACACACAGAAGAGCTCAACACTGAGGAGCCACAGGAACTTCAGAGGGAGCAGCAACAGATAGTGGTTGTAGAACATTCTTCAGGTCAAGAGGAGGGATGGGAGGAATCTCCCACTGTATTGATAAAAGAAATGTGCTTTAAATGGGTTGAATCGCAAAATTTTATTTTAAAGTTACACCCTGACAAAGCTCTAGCAGGCCAAAATGTGGATTTGTTTTATGATCAATCAGTGTCTCACCTCAGACACATTCTGAGAAGTAGGCAGAAGCAAGTTTCTCTTAATAGGTTTGTAGTGAAACTCCCCAAATCTGAGTCTACAACAGGGATCGGGGTTGTTAAGAGACAGAAAAAAGAAAGAATCCCTGTGCAAACGCCTGATGTTTTATTGGAAGGAGATTCCCCTTCCAAGCAATAACATCTCTCCTCCTCTACTTCGCAACTATCCCATTAGGCCACTAACTTATTTTAATGCAGATGGAGGGAAGATAAATTTTATTTTATTTTATCTAATTATTGTTTTAAATTGTGTCTGTTTAGTTTTTGAGTCTTTTGTATAAAAAACCTCATTAATTTATAAATTGCCTAGTAAAATGTAAAATTTCTGGTTTTCAGGAACGGATTAATTCAATTTACGTTACTCCTTATGAGAAAACTTCGCTCGGTACAGCGTCATTTTAGGTACTCGCCGTGCCTTCTGGAACCATTTAACGACGAGAACCGAGGTACCACTAAATATATACAAGGAAATCCTCTGGCAGACCCTTAATAACGATATTCGGAAACAGAAGGACGGGCATTCCCGGCTGGCGGTGGCTTCTTGAGTTAAGAAGCTGTAGTCGGGCTGCTCGAGTAGCATCCAATCCAGTCAATAGATCCAATGGATGGGAATGATACGTTTATTCATTTGTACACATTGTGGTTATTTAATTGGTTAACAATTTACAAGAAATATAAAAGACTAGATCATATTTACATACTTACAAAGAACAGAGAGAATGGACTGTGACATGCGTTTCAATCCATATCACAACTAACTGACGTGCAACCAAGTTTCACACCAAAACACAGGAAAATTAATTTCGTTTCTCCTCGTGATCGACTAGGGTGCAATGTGCCTGATGACAGCTACGCGTCACAAGATGAAAAACGGAATTAGTTATATAAGGGGAAAGACAATGTTAAAAAGTAGCGAATTAATGGAATAGAAGTGATAACTGGTGTGGCGTTATTGTTACTTACACACACAGAGACAGACACACACACACACACACACACACATATATATATATATATATATATATATATACATACACACATCAGATTGTTTTCATAAATTATATATTTAAATAAACAGAAAATATGATAAATAAAATTGAACAAGAGTCACAGTCATTTTACTGAATGACCAGCGAGCAGTTTGCGTTTGTTGACCGTTGCCCAGTTTATCACTGACTAGAGTCTAGTGACTGACGAACTGTGCGATGGCCAGGATGTTCAAAATATACCCTGCCGTTTCTCTAGTCTGCAGTTCCGGAAAAGAAAAAAGTATTCCGAATACTTTTGGTAATGTATTTTTTATATTTTGAGAAGCTGGTTTTTATGTCATGATCTCTGAACACCATGTGTGTGTATGTATATACACTCATGGACAAAAAAATTAGCGCACCAAGAAGGAGTCGTCAAAATGAAACGAAATTTTACATACGTAATGACTACTTTGATATAAGTAAATGATAAGAAAATCAAAGAAAAAGGATAATTTATTTCAGAGAAAAAGGCAAAAGAACGGAGGAGTTAATACTCCGTTGGACCCCCTCTGGCGCGAATGCACGATGCGATACGATCGGGCATTGAGTCATACAAGTTCTGTATGATGTCTTGAGACATTTCGTTCCATATTTGCTGAAACCTTGCCTCTAGTTCGTTCAAACTCGTGGGATGCCCAACTCGTCGTCCCAAATGATCCCAGATATGCTCGATTGGAGACAAATCTGGGGATCGGGCAGGCCAAGGAAGGGTAGTAACAGTGCGGAGACAGTCTTGTGACACCCTTGCCGTATGAGGCCGAGCATTGTCTTGTTGAAAAATGGCTCCTGGGAGCCGTTGCATGAGTGGCAACACATGTGGTTGCAGGATTTCATGAACATACCGCTGGGCTGTCATGGTGCCACGGAACAATACTAGGGGTGACCGTGTATTGTAGGCAATGGCACCCCATACCGTCACACCAGCTGTGGGCGCGATGTGTCGCTGTACAGCAAAGGCAGGATTGAAGCGTTCACCACGGGCTCTCCACACACGAACACGATTGTCATGACTGCCGAGATTGAATCTGAATTCGTCGCTAAAGACGACCTGGTTCCATTCCGCTGCAGTCCAGTTTCCTCGTGCGCGGCAAAACTCCAAACGGAGGCGTCGAGGGGTGGGCGTCAAGGGCAGCACACGTAATGGGCGCCGCGATACCAACTGTCCTTCAGCCAGGCGCCTTCGTATGGTTCGAGAAGACACAGAGGCCCCTAGTGAAGGTGCTACCTGTGCCTGGATGGCGGCCGATGAAGCAGTTGGCTGTACGCGTGCATTTCTTACGATGTGGCGGTCTTCTCGACGACTGGTCTGTCGAGAGCATCCTGAGCCTGGTCTTCATGTACATGACATCTCTCGGGTCCACTGGTCCCAACACCTCCTCACAACACAATCAGAGCGGCCTAATTGACGAGCTACTCGCCTAGCTGACAACCCAGCTTCCATCATCCCGACGATTCTCCCCCTCTCAAACTGCGACAACTGCTTATATTGTCTTCGAACACGGCGTAATGGCATGTCTATCTCAGCTCTTCCTTTGTAAATGATTCAGCACACTCAAACAAGCTTTGGTTACCTGTTTTATACTCCACAGAGTACGATGTTCAACGCCATCTACCGGCTATACGTAATGCGCAATCATGCTGCATTTCTAATCATTTGCATATCTCCCCGACATGTACCTTCATTGCAAGTTTCGTTACGATCCCGCAATTATTTCTTGGTGCGCTAATTTTTTTGTCCATGAGTGTATATATATATATATTATATACATATATATATAGATATATATATATATATATATATATATAGATAGATAGATAGATAGATAGATAGATAGATAAATAAATATAATATATTCTATGTAATCATGTAAAGTGAGTGAGGAACACTTAACGTGGATTTTTTTCTAGCGCTGCAGAGCCGAAACTCGTGGAAGAGGAGATCGTGAAACCGACAGTCCAGCGAGTGCTAAAAGCAGCGCCCTCGAGGTAAATTGTATTCCTAGACGTCTCTTTAAGGTCACTTTCACTAACATATTCATTCCAACAACAGGAAACGGCGGGAGCAAGTGGATGATAGCCTTTCTGTATAAGGGCTCAGCTGAAAATACAGCGCCGGCGAAAGAATATCATATCATACAATCAATATATATATATATATATATATATATATATATATATATATATATATATATATATATATATATATATACATATATATATAAATAAATATATGTATATATATATATATATATATATACATATATATATAAATAAATATATATATATATATATACATATATATATAAATAAATAAATAAATATATATATATATATATATATATATATATATATATACACGATATAAGGCAGGTGTACCAGCTTTTCTTAGGTTTTCTATTAGGCAGGTTTACCAGTATGTATATGTATAATGATGTCAATGCTCGGTAGATTGATGCTTATTAGGGTATCAATAGATCGTCAAACCGTTACCAATCTTCCTCTTCCTCTTTCTCTGTGCCTTTTTCATGTTATCAAGTCAGGCAAAAGACATTGGTTTTTGATAAATGCTCTAATAAGCTACGTAAAACTTGTCCCCTAGCAAACAATTCACAAATTCAAGTTAATTCACAAAAACAAAAATTCTGTAAAACTTATAATTGCATTTGTAAAATCACCTGCAGTAGTTGTCATATGGAATATATAGGACAAACCTCTAATCCATTACATATAATAATAAATTTACACCGTTCTAATATTAAAAAATATAACACACAAAATAGTCAACCACAAAATATTGAATTTGACCATTTCAATAAACATAATTTTGATAATATTATTATTTCCATTGTTGATATCATTAAATCACCCACTGACAGGTTATTTTATGAATATATATATATATATATATATATATATATATATATGTGTGTTTGTGTGTGTGTGTGTGTGTGTAAAATATTAAAACTATTTTTCCATATGGTCTAAATCAAATATACAGATTCTGTATATACAGAAAAATATTGTTAAGTTCAATTTTACTGATGTGTCAGCAACTCCTATTTACCCCCAACTAATCGAAGAAACTAAGACAGTTAAAAGAACAAAAAGACGTAATAATAAGAATAAAAGTAAGACTTTTGAATGTAATTTTTATAAAAATGCTTTATTAAATTTTCAAGAAAGGTTTATCAATGATTATCAATATAAAAAATTAAAAGCTTGGATATTTTCTGTCAATAAAAAACATATCATTAAGCTTTATCATATATTTTTAAGTACTAAACTAAAGAATTATCATTTTCAGCATCTGGTATATGATTTAATATTAACACGAGCTAATCATTTAAAAATAAACTTATTTAAAAAATATAACTTTGCAACTAATACTTATTGTGTAATAAATTTTACTAACGCTAAATTAAATAATACAAATTTCAATAGTATTTTTGATAAACTACATGATATGTTTCCTGTAAAAGAAATAAAAATTAAACGTGCCTTTAAATATACACTTCCTATGGGTAGACGTATATTTAACTATAATCAGGTATCAAAAACATTTTCTCAATCTATCAATTTAAATTGTTTATGCCATCTGCCCAAATACAATAGTTATGTATACACAGCACATGGTCATGTAATAACAGGCAATTTGGAACTAGTTAATAATTTAGCACTGCATGAGTTGATGAATTCGGGAACTAAATATAGATTACCTAGTACTTTTAATAACAAAAAAAATTATAAATTTCTTAAACGCTGATTTGGATAAATTTATATATAAAATAGCTATTAATTATTCTATCCCAACAGAACCCTTTAATCATTGGAAAATTAATTTACTTAAGCTTGTATAGTCTAAACTACCTAATAATACGTATATATATATATATATATATATATATATATATATATATATATATATATATATATATACAGGGTGTCCCATAAAGATTGGGACAAAATTTACGGGGAGATACAGCATGTCAAAAGGATTCAAAATTGCATAGCACAACCCATGGTCGCAAACGTCATGGGAAAGTGGTATCAGAGGTACAAGAAATAAAGGAATACAAGACAGAGATAATCAGAAATATTTATTGCTCATAAATATTACATATGCTGTGCTATATGATATCACTTCAAAAGGTTACAAAAGATGCTCAAAGTTTCCACAATTACAAGAGATACAAGCATTACAGCGACGGACCATGGATTGGCGGACATGTTCGAAAACACCTGGATTTGCTTGGATATATGCAGCAGCGCAAACAATTCTTGCAACCAGATCCATCTCAGACTCAACAGGTGTTTCATACACAGCACCTTTAAGTGCACCCCAAAGAAAGAAATCCAGGCAGTTTAAATCCAGAGAGTATGGAGGCCAGGCAACCAGGTGCAAGCAAATCCAGGTGTTTTCGAACGTGTCGGCTAATCCATGGTCTGTCGCTGTAGAGCCTACATCTCTTGCAATGGTGGAAACTTTGAAAACCTTTTGTAGCCTTTTAAAATCCTAGAAATTTTGTAGCCTTTGAAATATCTACCCTAGCATAAGTAATATTTATGAGCAATTAATATTTCTGATTATCTCTGTCTTGTATTCCTTCATTTCTGGTACCTCTGATACCAGTTTCTCATGACGTTTGCGACCATGGGTTGTTATACAATTTTGAATCCTTTTGACATGCCCTACCTCCCCTTAAAGTTTGACCCAATCATTATGGGACACCCTATATATTTATACACACACACATATATATATATATATATATATATATATGCATGCAGTAAAAGGGCATAAAGTCCATTTTTTACAATTGAACAGTTTAACATTTTTCTGACATATATTTTAGCTATTTTTAGTGGTGCAAGATCTAGCTTGAACACTTATATAGAAAAAACAAGGTCAGTTGGAAATGGCGACATGTCCAATCGCTATATCGAGGTAAAGGTCACTAGGTGGATATAAATTTTACTCTTCATTAAAGTTAAAAAATTGTGAATTTGTGCCCTTTACCTCCGGCATATATATATATATATATATATATATATATATACAGTCCAGTCATATTAATGTGACCACTGCCTACTTTTGACGTCAACGTTAAATAACCATTCGCAGAAGGCACGTGTCATCAGCAAATTTGGTGGATAGATAAAGTGCGTTGTAGGCATTTGGAAAACATTTCAGTTCTTGCAGTCATGCAGAAACGGAGCGATTTATCCGACGTCCAAAAGGGCATGATCATTGGCTTTCGGGCCAAGGGTGGAAGCATTTCCGAAACGGCAAATTTTGTAAACTGTTCGCGGGCCGCCGTGGTAAAAGTATACCTTGCATGGCAAAATGGCACTATCCAAAATCAGCGACGTGGCAAATGAGGTGCATTACGGGCAATAAATGGCAGAAGTGAACGACGGCTGCGGAGATGCGTTCGGGCGAATAGCCGTGCAACCGTTGAGCAACGGACCGTCCAGATGAACCAAGAGGCTACCAACAGTGTCTCCACAACGACGGTTCAGCGAACGTTGCTGCGTATGGGCCTCTGCAGCAGAAGCCTGGTTAATGCACCTATGCTGACTGCTGTTCATCGGTGACAAAGGCTGGAATTTGCACGCCAGTACCGCAACTGGACTTCCACTGAGTGGAGACAGGTGGCTTTTCCGATGAATCACGTTTTATGCTCCATCGGACAGATGCACGTTGGCATATACGGCGTGACACGCCTGAAAGCAAACATCCTGCAACAATTGCCGGAAGGGTCCAAGCTGGAGGAGGGAGCATTATGGTCTGGGGAATGTTTTCGTGGTATTCTCTGGGTTCACTCATCATTGTGGAAGGCACGATGGATCAACACAAGTATGCATCTATCCTTGCAGACCATGTTCACCCCTACATGCGAATTGTTTTTCCTCAGGATGATGGCATCTACCAGCAGGACAATGCGACGTGTCATAAAGCTCGCAGTGTACGTGTGTGGTTCGAAGAGCACCAGGATGAGTTTATCGTACTCCCTTGGCCAGCAAATTCCCCGGACTTGAACCTAATCGAGAATCTGTGGGACCACCTCGATCGGGTTGTTCACATCATGGATAATCACCCGCGTAACCTAGCGCAGCTGGCCATGACACTGGAGTCGGCATGGCTCAACATCCCAGTGAACACCTTCAGGAACCTAATTCACTCTCTTCCTGCACGTCTCGCAGCGGTCCTCTCTGCGAAAGGTGGTTATTCTGGATTTTGACAGGTGGTCACATTAATGTGACTGGACTGTGTATATATATATATATATATATATATATATATATATATATATATATATATATATATATATATATATATATATGACAAGCGTTGAATCACGCTCGCTATTTTCATAGGATTTCGCAGTCTTTTGTATTCATACAAGTTCGTGGCGTTGTGGAAGGGAACTCCAACACAGTAAAACATAGAGCAATGTTCATTTTCTGACGTTTATTACTTCGATTCAAGGTGAAACCACCTCTCCAAATAACACAACGTCTAGCGCTCGCCATTTCCAACACGCAGAGCGTCTCACCGCATATCCACTGTCATTGAATTCTGATCCCCTCTCTAACTAACCTACTTCTTTGTCTTAAGCTACGCGCAACACTCCATGACGTTTGCACACAGATAAGGCTGGGGCGTGGTCAACCCGTCAATCAGCGCGATGCTATTAATAGTCTTTCCCCGTGGTTTCCACTCGTAAAATCTGTCGCGCGTTCCGAACTATGAAAGACAATGGCGTTTTAACGCCAGAGATTAGATTTACTTCTAAGCCCTCCTCAAATTATTTAACTATTTTTCTTTCTTCTAAAAATATTCTTTACACACACACACACACACACACACACACACACACACACACACACACACACACACACACACACACACATATATATATATATATATATATATATATATATATATATATATATATATATATATATATATATATATATATATATATATATATATATATATATATATATATATATATAATTATTATGTCCCCACAAAGTAGCTTCACTGCCGATGACGTAGATAGCGCTAAACCGAGCCTCGCTAATCTCTAGCCAAAACATCCACTTAAATTATCTGAGAGGATACAGACTTAGAGTAAATAAAATACTCTTCATTCAATTATCATCGTTAGATTATGTACAAAATATATACAATACTGCCCTTGCAGTTGGGAAGTGGCTCACCGCCAAAAATTACAATTTCATGGGGACGCGGCCCAATGCACGCGTCTGATCCAAGCCTGTCGGCCAAAACTCCTCTCTCGGAAAACCAACCTCTGCCTTCACAGAACGACCGCTGTCCGCGTCGTCGGCAAAGCCAGTCTCCTTTAAACAAAGAGCAACCGCCCTTTTATAAACTTCTCCGATATTCTCGAAAGGCCTAGAATCTTCCATAGACGATTAATATCCCTCATTTCCGGGTCCTTTTCGTCACTTCCGCTCGTGCCTTCCTCTGGCTGTCATTCTTCCCTTAGGCGACACTCAGGAACGCCCCTATTATCCAGGCGAGGGGTCCTATCTTTCGCCGGTCATTCATAACTCCTCGTGATGAAAGGCTTTTTCTTCGCTGTTTCCAATCTACTTGGCAGCCGCCATCGGGTCATGGATAACCTGAAACATATGACTCTCTGGAACAGAAAACATCATTAAAAAGTCCTTCCTTTAGAGTTTCTCTGCCACCAAGAAAATATGAACCATATGTCCCGCACACAGCTGACACTCTTTCAAAGTTCTCAGAAGAATACATGTGAAAAGTCCACTGCTTGTGGAACAGGGGCTGCCGACATGACAATATATATATATATATATATATATATATATATATATATATATATATATATATATATATATATATATATATACACTGCTGGCCACCCAAATTGCAACACCAAGAAAGACAAGAGATATCACAACAAAATTTATTTTGTAGATAACATGTTGACCAAGTATCAAATGATTAAATTTATAGACTTCTGTGAAGTGTGGTTCCTGCCAAAATCAGTAGCCAGAGTAGCCGCCATTGTTGGAGATCACCGCTGCCACACGCCTCGGCATTGATTCAAAGAGACTTTGGGTGGGTTCTTGGGGTACAGCAGACCAAGTAGCTTCCACACGTTGCCAAAGTTGATCTGCTCTGGCAGCTGGGGATGGAATCTGGGTCAATCGTAGAGCAACCATGGACCACATGTTTTCTATCGGCGAAAGATCCAGAGAGCGAGGTGGCCAGGGACGCAATTCAATCTGGCGATTGACGAAGAACCGTTGGACAATGCGTGCCACGTGTGGTCGCGCATTATCCTGTTGAAATATGGCTGTGGGCAAGCCCTGAAGGTAAGGAAGGACAACTGGCTCCAACACCTCGGAGATGTAGCGCTGGCTGTTTAAAGTACCGGCAATGCGTACTAGAGGTGTGCGAGAGTGATATCCAATACCGCCCCATACCATAATACCCGGTGCAAGACCAGTGTGGCGGTGCATAACGCAGCTGTTCAACATCCTCTCTTCACGGTGTCTCCAGACTCGAATGCGACCATCGTGGTGTTGCAGACAGAAGCGTGACTCGTCAGTAAAGACAATTTCATTCCATTCTGCCGTCCACATCCTTCTGTCATCGCACCATTGGCGGCGGAGACGTCTGTGGTTCTGCGTCAAGGGTAGACAAAGCAATGGACGTCTTGCGGACAGACTACTCTGCTGTAAACGGCGTCGAATGGTACGCGCAGACACTGGATGATGCGTTACAGACTGCATGTGCTGTGCTATGGTTCGTGATGTGACTGAGCGATCCGTCACTGCCATGCGCACAATTTGCCTGTCACCACGTGAAGTGGTGCGCTGAGGTGGATGCGATCGAACACGCCGGTCCGTCGTACCCTCCTGCATCCAACGATCACATATCCGCATTACAGTTGTTTGGTTTCGTCCAACACGACTACCGATTTCCCTGAAAGATAATCCACAATCTCGGTAGGCCACTATCCTTCCTCTGTCGAACTCAGATACTTGATCAAAAGATGATCGCTGTTTTCGACGAGGCATAATGGATCTTTTTTTGAAAAAACCACAAGAAAAACACAATTGCCGAACTTGAAACCGTCGAAATCTTCAAGCCTTAAATAGCGCTTTGAAGTGGCGCCATATGCGCGCGTGATGTGCGTCTGCGCTGAAATTCTAATCATTTTTCATATCTCACCTCCGCTAATGCATGTTGTAAATTTCATGTTATTTGCATGTTTCCTTCAGGGTGTTGCATTTACAGTGGCCAGCAGTGTATATATATATATATATATATATATATATATATATATATATATATATATATATATATATACAGTATGCCCTCTAAAGTCCCTTCCCACCCTCTTAACTTCGGACAGGCTGCTGCTATATTCATAAAAGTGGTGTCTAGGTATAGTAAAGTAGCCATGCGCTACTCAATGAATCCACCTACCACACCACCTGGTGGAAAACTGCAGAGTTAGCATTCCTATCTCAAAAACGGAACGAGATAGGGAAAAAAGGGATTTACAAAGTTGTAGAAAATCATCGATTTAGTACAAAAAGATACCTTGTGAACATTAATGCAAAGAATAGAACGGTTAAAACGCGCATTTGTTTTCCTACACTGTGACGTCACGAAACTTTAACGAAAGGAGAAATGATTATCTTTCAGGCAAAATACGACACCGCAATGTGCACAGTGGTATATCGCTTTTGATCCCCAATCAAAAGGACCGCAGTTCAAACCTCGAGGGTTTCATCCTTGTACTGATTGTCTTTATAAACAGAGTAGACAATACGTAGATCGTGCAAATTAGTGTCGCATCAACTCAACGCAACTTGCGCTTGGTGTTCGAAATTTTTGCAGTATGCAAATACGTAAGAAACGTCACGTCTGTTCACCTGAGACTGCTATAAAAGAGACATCTTCTTGGGGTTGTAGTATGTTGATGCTCGTGGTCATGGCTGAGTATTCCAAAGCTGAGATCTCCAGTGAAGCAGTACCTCGTCAAGGAATTTGGGTACCAAATAATTGGGTATGGTGGTTTCGAAGAGTGGCCTCCACGTTCGCCTGATCTGACTCCACTGGACTTTTTCCCGTGGGGATAACTGAAACAGCAGGTGTATGCGACCCCTCCACAAACATTGCAGGACCTTAAACGACGCATTACGGACGCTTGTGCCAACGTGTCACGCTCTATGCTCCAACGTGTGCAACGTGAGGTTCAAACGAGGATCCAAATGTGTATTGCAGCTGACGGTGAGAAGTTTGAACATCTCAAATAAAGGTATATTGTTAAAATTAGTTGTTTTTTTCTTTCTCAGATCATTTTCTCACGTCACAGTGTAGGAAATCACGAAAAAACAAATGCGCGTTTTAACCGTTGTAGTCTTCTCATTATTATCTACAAGGTATCTTTTCGTACTAAATCGATGATTTTCTACAACTTTGTAAATCACTTTTTTCCCTATCTCGTTCCGTTTTCGAGATAGGAATGCTAACTCCGCAGTTTTCCACCAGGTGGCGTGGTAGGTGGTTTCATTCAGAAGCGCATGGCTACTTTACTATACATAGACACCACTTTTATGAATATAGCAGCAGCCGTTCCGAAGTTAAGAGTGTGGGAAGGGACTTTAGTGGGCATACTGTAAATATATATATATATATATATATATATATATATATATATATATATATATATATATATATATATATATATATAGATAGATAGATAGATAGATAGATAGATAGATAGATATACAGGGTGATTCCAAAATTCTAAAACCATGGTACAAACTTCAAGGGTTGGTACAGCAAGCACACTGTAACAATAATATAATTTATTGTATATGAATGTATGGGCGCAAATGACACGTTGAGACACAAACATGGGAAAGAGACATGAAAAATGGAATGATTGGCAGGTTTAGTTGCCGATAGAGAGCAAGTGGTGGCCTGCCGCCCATCAACATTATGCATCTTCGGGAACACGCCATTCCCAATTGTACTGTCGTCCATCATGGGACACTTTACGTATGCCGAAAACGCAGATCCGCGCAAATGGCAGAGCTCCTCTACGAATGTATCAGGAGCGTTTTCCTCATAGACGAATGCTGGACCACAGGATTTTTTAATGGTTACACCGCCAACTTTATGAAAGAGGTTATTTCCACATCACCAGGGACAAAGCGGGTCAACCGAGAGCTGTACACAGTGTAGGCATGGAAGACATCATCTTGAATCTTGCGGATGACAGACCCGACTAAAATACAAGAGCTGTAGCACATCGCGTAGGTGTGAGTCAACACACCATTTGGAGAGTATTAAATGAAGGATGCTTACATCCCTTTCATTTTCAGAGAGTACAAACTTTGAAACCGGCAGACTATCTTCTTTCGCGTGGAATTTTGCCAATTGGTTTTGCAGCAGAGTGTATTGCAGCCCGACTTCCCAGCTTATGTGCTATTCACAAATGAGGCAATATTTATACGCGAGGGTGTATTCAGTGCGCCCAGTTGGCATGTGTGGGCAACCGCTAATCCAAAAGCTACACGCCCACATGCGTATCACGAACGATTCTCTGTGAATGTTTGGGAGGGTATTGTGCACGACTTCTGGATTTTCCCATATCTACTACCAACGCGATTCGATGGCAATTGGTATCGTATTTTTCTGAAAGAGGTTTTACCAGAACTGCTTCAAGATGTTCCGATCACCATTCGTAACCGACTGTGGTTTCAGCATGTTGAGGCGCCAGCCCATTTCATCACTCTAATGCGCAATTACCTGGATGCCACTTTTGGAGCCCGATGGATGGGCGTGCTAGACCAGTCCCTCGGCCACAGCGATCTCCCGATTTATCGAGCGTCGATTACTCAAGGGGACATATGAAGAGTCTCGTTTATGCGACTCCAATTGACTGTTGAGCATCTCGTCACTCGAATATACGTTGCTGCTGTCCGTGTGCATAAAATACCTGGCATCTTTGAAACTGTATGCCAGTCGCTCCATCGGCGCTACCAAGCATGTATTACTATTGGTGGACGCAATTTTGAACACTTATTGTAAACACAGAACTTGTCAACGACGCTGTCAATAAACCATTTTTCTTACCTTTCGTGTCTCTTTCCATACATTCCTATACGATAAATGATTGTTACAGTGTCCTATATCAACCCTTAAATTTTGTACCATGAATTTGGAATCACCCTGTATGTATGTATATATATATATATATATATATATATATATATATATATATATATATATATATATATATATGATAATAATCACATTTGGAAAATTTAGCACAAGGGTACGAGGAGTGATGCAGTCGGGCGGAGTGTTCATTCAGGAAAACACTTACGAAATTTAGGAGAATAACACACGCGGAGCCATAGAAGAGGAACACACATTTTAGTCGATATCCAGGAAATCACCTTTATTCAATTATGAAGCATCGCGAAGGCTGCAGCGGCCACATGACTTGTCCGGCGTACATGCCAGGACGGGACGCGGATTACATACAGGAGCGGACAGCAGGTCCGACAGCAACAAGAGTTAGAAACGAAGAGAGAGAAAAGTCTTCTGTTCATGCAATATTAAATGGGTGTTTTGCGATATTTACGCCAGAGGGCCTAACCTACTTATTTTTTAATTGGGCGACTTTAGATTCGTGGAGTTCACGTGTCCACTTAAGTTTATCGGGGACTTTACTGCTAGATCCAGCGCTTGCTAGAACCGCGAACTGTTGATCTGGGCGTAGGATAAGTGGCCATAAAGTTCTTGCAAAGTGGGTTTTTTGACGTTATACAAGACATAAATTCAGAGTGATTCGAGGGCTCTTCAAGAATTTTGACACTATACTGACATTCGGAATCTCATAAACTTTGAACACTCATATCTGGGGATGTTATTGAGTTCAGATACTTCGCATGCCTGCTTAATGATCTGCAGGGCTAATATAAATTATACTTACTTTACTTTTAGGTTGCAATTTTTGGAAAAGGGGTCGTGCTTTATTAACAAGAGAATATGCTTTAAAGTAAAGTAATTTAGGAAGACGCGTTTTCTTGTTACATATATATATATATATATATATATATATATATATATATATATATATATATATATATATATATATGAGTCATGAGTTTCCCCTTTATTTTTATTGTTTTCATCACTATTACTATACTACATTCATAGTGAGTCCTTGATATGACAAGAGCTCCATTTCTGCCGCGATTCTTCTAATCTCGTTTTGCGTTTCGCAGGAAGAGGTACCGTGCCCCGAACACGCCACAGGACAGCGCAGCCACCTCGAAGAGCGATCAGAACTAACGAAAAATGACGAACGGTTGACGTCAACACCGCCGAGATGTCAGCTATTTCATGTAGACTGTGCTCACCCCGCCGGAGGTTGAAGATGCGACCAAACCCCCGAAACAGCTTTTTTGTACTGTCATTAAATCGAGATCGATAATCGAAAGCGTCACTCTTTTTTATGCACACTCCATCACGTACCGGAACATTCTCTTGAAAAGACGAATCATTTGAAATATCCCATGCTTTCTTAACCATGGGGGGCGAGAATCCATTTCAGGGGGGGGGGGGGGGGTCCGAATGCTAGTCGAGGAACTCGGCAAAAACGCACATTTTGAGTTTTTGAAACTGGAGTGAATGCGACCGTTCCATTTGAAACGCGTCGTAGCCTTGAATTTGCCCTTGAGACCATCCATACCCTCTTTCCCGAACCTGAATGGTTAGTGGTTAGAGTAGGTGGGGGCAAAGGTTTGCAGTTTTGAGTTTTGGGTTTCTTACGGGTCTCCGTTAGATCCTATCGCCCCAAAAAGTCACTTGTATTGTAGTTGGGTATCCCCTCTACCTTCTATAAAATAATGAATTTTTTCCCGAAATATTTAGTCACCGAATTTTTAATTTTACCAAAACACCTGTTTGCGAACCTTTGCCCCAATCGGTGGGGCAAAGGTTCGCACTGCAAACCTTTACCCCACTCGTTGGTTTCTTGCTGGATAGGCATCGAAAATCACAAAAAGAGTTGTCTAACTAATTTTATTTCACATTTTGTAATCTTTTTAAAGGTGTTACATATATGGAAAATCACAAATTGAACAGGTTAATCTCAATAAATTTTTTCTTAAACTAAATAACTTCAAAATGAAATATCAACTATTAACACAGAAAGATGAATCTAACAAAGAAATTCACAAAATGAAAAGGGGTTAATCTCAATAATTTTTTTCTTAAACTAAAGAACTTCCAATTAAAATATCAACTATTAACACTATCGTTATATCATATCTTGGGCTTTACTCATTCTTTTAAAACCCGTAAAAATTAAGCAAATTAAGGGGATGGGGGACATTACAAAGCAATTTTTGAAATTTTTACCTCAGAGATATGAAATTGGGCATAAATATTCATTAAAGTAAAACTATTTCAAACACCTTATAAAATTTTATAAATATTTAAAATTTTATTTTTTATATTTAAAAAATTCAAATTTTTATTATGTTTTTTAAAATGCTCCTTGCGATCCAATTTTTAGTCTTATCTTTAATTTTGCATTTAGATTGCTTATACATTTTGATCAGGGTTATGTTTTGATTTGTGCTTTCGTTGAATAATTAATTTTTAGGAAATATTTTTATGCTTGTACTCTGAATTCTCGTGAAATTTTTGTACTTTTCCACGCTTAAGTTAAACTTTGATAATCTGAATGATGTCGAAACCTGAAATGGATACATAACTTTATTTTAATGTATAAGAGGAGTCTTTGTAATAAAGTTTTCAAAATTTCGTCAAAAATTGTGACGCAAGGAGCATTTCAAAGACTTGCAAATCTGGAAATTACTCATTTAGAGCTTTTTTCCCTAACCAGACCTTCGAAGCTTATAATGTCTTGTAACAACATTTAATTCTTTTATCTTGTAAAATAGGTCTTTGTTCAGAGATTTTATTTTTGTGTTGTACTAATTTATTTTATTTTTAATTTATGGATTTTCAAGCATTTTACAAAAAATTTTCTGATTAAAAACAGGCAGTTTTTATCAAAAACCATAATTTTTTTTCAAATTACAAAAATGTGAATTCCCATTAATAATAAAAGACGTTGTTAATAAGGATTCCTAATGAAAAGAGGACATGAAACAAATGTTAATAGTTAGAGCGGCAAAGGTTTGCAGATGGGGCAAAGGTTTGCACTGCGAACCTTTACCCCATGACTCCTGCAAACCTTTACCCCATTTCGTGCTGGTTCTGTTTCTGCAGAATGGACGCCACTGTATTTGAGTTAACCCAAAACTTAAGGTAGGATTTGAAAAGTTATTTACCACCCTAACATGCGAAAATAAGCCCAAAACAGTTCGTGAGTTTGAGTGATGCTCAAAATTACTCAAAAGTTGCAAAAAATTACATTAAAAGAGACGAAAATAAACTTACCTCATTTTCTCTGCAAAAGGGGGTCTTAACTCCAACATTTTTTACGAGGCAACTGACTGGAAGTAGAGGAATGCATTGCCTACCCTATTCTTCCTAAAACTCTTCCTGGTCATTTTAAAATGTATGTGCGAACCTTTGCCCCATGCGAACCTTTGCCCCCACCTACCCTACATGTTTACACCGATGGCTCCTTGACTGAATGCTCACCAAATGTCGGAGTAGGGATATATTCTTCCATTTTCTCCTTCCGAACGCATTTCCTGATTTGAATTAAAAGTGGTTCGAAATTTCAAACACTTTCAAATGTTCAACTCTGGAAATGAAACGTTTGGATCCTTAAAAATGCTACCTGGAGTCCTTATGAGTCCTTATTTTTGATCCATGAAAATAAGTAGGAACTCTGATAAAAAAAATCGCCATTTTCAGGTAACACCTTTTCAATATCTATTCTAAGAAGTAACATAAATCGAAGTTGTTTCATCTGTATGGATTTATACTAGTTTAGTACCAGTAAAGTATGTCATGCCAGAACGAGAAGGAAAAATATTACACGTAGTATATGTAAAAAAAAATATGTGTTGAAAGCATATTTAAAATTTTTAAGTAATAGCAATACTTCATCTTTTCAACAAATGTGAAATACATTTCAAATTTGTTGAAAAGATTTGTGAAAAGCGATCATACATTTAAAAAAGAATTATATATTGATTAAAATCTATGAAATAATGTAAGTTGTTTCATCTGTACCGATTTTTACAAGTTAAGTTATTGCCATGTATATCAGTGAACGATTTTCTTCGCTCAACAGTCAATTGAAACTATTTTAGGTAAGTTAAAATCAGACTTACGTTCAGTATAACAAATATCAGAATATTATGAAGTTTAAATTTTGAGACATCAAACATTTTCATTGAATTTGTTCCACTGAATCCCTTCTATTTCATTTCAAAATCATTTGAAATATAATTTAAAAGGTTCATTTTATTGTTAGTGGTATTTAAATCTGTGGCGACTTGCTACACCATAGGAGCTGCATACGTCTTCTCGCAAATTAACGAACGATTAATGCAAATTTTGACTGACGCATCTCTCATACCCGGATATGAAATAGGTTTTTTTATGCAAGCTTAGAACACTGTTTTGTTGGTTCATTACTTCCTCTAGACCAATGGTTATCAACCGGTGGTACGCGTACCCCTTGGGGGTACACGAAAATCTGTAAGGGGTACGCGGTTAACTACCAAAAAGTTTACAAAATTATATTGATACATGCTAGAATTTAATTGTGACAAAAGTTTGAGTAACGATTTAAAAATGAAAACTATCAGTAAAGCAGCAAGCAAACACATCGCCCGTCGCAAGTAAACACAAACTAGAGACATTGCTGTGAAGTACCTTCTGGGGTTTACGACAACTTACTTGGGCGAAAAAGGATTTTCAAGTTTAACTTACCTGAAGAACAAGTATGGAAGCATGCTTAATGTTGATGATGATATACGGCTGTATTTGACCAAGCTAGAGCCAAATATTGATGAACGTTGTAAACAAAAACAAGCCCAGCGTTCCCACTAGTTATTTTCTGAGACTTTTTTAATTGTATGTCTGATTAATAAAAACTTTGTAATAAAATGTCCATTAAAATCAAATTTTTTGTTTTTAATTTAAATTACCTATTCGTAATTAAACTTTAACAGTTTAATATTTAAACTTTAACCAATATAACACATTTTAATAAAACTAAAGTGTTTTGTTGGGGGTACGCATAGTTAATGACACACAAAAAGGGTCAAGGGTCAAGGTAATTTTAGTTTACAGAGTACCTATTACGCGCGAAGCGCGTACTATAAGCTCCGAACGGATATGGGATTAATTAAAACATGTAGTGAGTATGCGAATTAAGATTTGCCAAGAGGCCACATAATTTGGAAGAAAACGCTCGGTTGAAAGCCTGGATCAGTACCCATCCTGGCTTAGAGACCGGCGTGTAAAAATCCGTTACCTCCAATGTAGAGGAAACTAAGAACGGGCGCACTTAAATTAAGTGCGTGATACCTTGACGATGACTCAGGGAGGACTGACGACTAGCGCTTCTTTCCCAACCCAAATCCCTATGTGTGGAACAGTCCATTTCAAACAAGAGGTGAAATAGGTTTAAGGGTGGCGCCATCTATTCACTATTCTCCGCTTCACATCCCAGTTACACAAAGACTGATGAACAATGTATTTTTACATATGATGTAAAAATTTCCAATTCCACCTGTACATGCAGCATTAAATGTGATCAATGCAATATTTGCATTCATTACATGACTTGTACATGTGTACATTACTGTATCAGATTCCTGATATGCAAACACATTCATTATGTTTGCCAAAAAGTTAATGTTAGTAAAATGCCCCAATCAAGTGGGGATGACAACCTGATCATTGACACCTGTGATCAAATTGAAAGGCGAACTACAGAAAAGGATGCCATCATAACTGTTTTACAAAAGGATGAAAATACCTTTAAAACTCAGGATGGAAAAAGCAAGGTACTTAATAGATTGTTAGAGTTTCATCGAAGACTCCAAGGATTTGATTCTGTGCAAGTAATGAAACATGTCAATGATACCATAAGTGCTCTCAATGCATATTTGGATACCTCAGTTGCCACCGAGTCTCGTCCAAACTTGATAGCAGAACAATCAACATCCAAAGCTCCACCTAACAAGCTTATTAGCAAGCAGAGAAAATTTCAATTAAATAGGAAAAAATAACCAAAGACAAAATAAAAGTTGACTTTTAATATGCAGTATTAAATTTTTATTTTGTATTTTCACACATGAATATTAACTATTTTGGTATGAATATTATAATATTAAAAACAATTTTTCCTATGTATTCCAATGCATATAAAAAAGATTACTCATTTACTATTTCCCATAAAAAAAAATTTTAAATCACTGGAAGTCACTCTCCTGGCCTGTCCGAATCTTGGAAAATTATCTAAAAGATAATTCATTAATTCTAATTCATTAGATAATTCATTCATTAATTCTTTGTTTTTATATTCCATTCTTTTATTATCTCCGAATCTCTTTTCCTTGTTAAGTGCCTTATAAAGAGTAAGTATGAATTTTTTTACATTTTTTAAAGCACTTTAGCTTTTAAAGAATTTGCAATTTGAAAATGTCAGGTTTTTGGAGAATCACCCATAAACTTGGCCAACGTGAGAATATTTTAGATCATTTGGGGGTAGTAGGACACCTACTCTTGGAACGGGAACAGTTCCAAGAAAAACAAAATCTAAGATCATGGAATATGAAATATATAACTGTGACTTCTTTACCTATCTCCTCAATAAATTTTAAGTTGTATCATGGTTAGCGTTCTGACTTAACGTATGAAAAGAGTCAGATTTGAATCTCAGGTTGGCTTGGATGTTGTAATGATTTTGAATCCACTTTAAACCATAGGTCCCAGTCTTATTAGCTATCACGAGCATAATTGACCATAGAGTTACAAATCAACCAACCGATTCCAATAGTCCAAATTTAATGTTGTCTTTGTTATTTTTGTGAATTTGTAATAAAACAAGCATCTAAATAAAGGTTAACATAATTAGAGATAAAAAATATCTTGCTCTTTAAAAATGATTCAATCATTATCATAAACCTGTATTAAAATTCAGGCATAAACTCTAGCTACTAAATGAATTCAAAGGTTGAAGACTATAAGGGTACTAATTATGGCTACTATTAAGGGAGTTAAATATGGCTTGTTGGGTTATCTAGTGTAATGTGTACGTAACTTTTCTTACAATTAGATCTCATGGAATCCCAAGAAACAAATATTTATCTCTATTACTGAAAAGTGTTACAGAATTTACAGTGTTTTATTTTTCTCCCTTTGGTAATCTTAAAAATGCTCTTAGCATCCTTTAATTTATACCGAAGAAAAATATTGTTATTCTGGTTTCTGAGGTTATTGAATACTAGAAGTTCAGTAGTATTGTTATATACAATACATTTTTTTCATCCCCTACGTCGAGAGACAGTCAAGAGACCATAGCTCTCCTCTAGCATCCCAATACAAAGTAGCTCTTTTTCCAGCTGTACAATACAAATGAAAAATATAATCTTTACAGGTCTTGATAAGAAAGTATATTAAATGCCTAATTTAAATATATTTACTAAATAAAAAAAAAGCAATGTGTATTTGTATCACATAAAATATACCTAAAGACTTATATGATCATAACACAAGAAATAAAAATGTTGAATTCAGAAGTTTTACGTTATATTCAGAAATGCTCTGAATCTTTAATATTCAAACCAACATAATAAAAACCCGTTAAAACTATACAAATCAGTCTTTGAATACTCAAAGTCTGAAAATTGATAAATATTAAGAGACTATATTAACATTAAATATTACACAATATAACATTAAATATGCACAATATTACATTAAATATTACAGCCAATATTAACATTAAATAGAGACTATATTAACATTAAATTTATAAGATTTTGTTATTGGCTACCAACTTTTATCAAATATTGAATTGATATATTATTTATTTATTATTTACTTTAAATCCCTGACTACTTTCTTGTTCAACAACTAAATTAATTTCTACAGTTAATGTGCAGTGTAATTTTTTTTTTAAAAAAGAGTAGAAGAAGAGAAGCGAGAAACTTCAAACATATGTGCAACGAAACTGTGTTCTTTACCAGGCACAAAAGGTTTCGTTAACATTGATTCTTTTTGCCACTGCAAGCAAATGACACAGACATGACACATTGGTCATCTGGGCTTATCTACAGACCATTTCAAAATACTTTTTCAAGAACCAGCATTCAATTAATACAGTTCATATGTTAGGTGATGGACCCTGTACACAATACAGAAACAAAATGTTTCATTTGTTAAGGTAACGCACACAATAATTGTTTCCCAGCATCCAAAACGTGACATGGAATTATAGAGAGGCAGGCGTGGGAAAGGTGCACCTGACAGCATAGGAGAAACTTTTAAAACGTACAACAGATAGAATTAATTACAGCTGAAAGTAAAGATGTCAACACATTTGAAACTTTGACCAAAATTTTAAGGTAAGAATGTACAGCAAGCAAGATATTTCCAATTGATGATGACATGATATGTAAAGCTGGTGATATGTTAGCAAAATATTTAGAACCATTTTTGGGCAAGATTCATCAGATTGTATATACTTCAGCACATACAGTACTGGACTTTCATTCACTTTCTTGCTTTCAGTGCAAGATTTTCAAATGCACTTATTTTCAATTAAATTCTGAAAATAAAAGAAATCTACAGCAAATAAAGATCAAAAACACTAAATAATAAATTTAAATCATTGCAATTTAAAACTTTAAATTTTTTAATTTATGCAACTTAATTTTTTTAATTAAAGCTTATTAAATACATTTATTTTCTAATTAACAAATTAAAATTATTGTGGATATTTGAAGAAAGTAAATTTAAAATTCAATCATATACTTATTTCAATTTATTTATTTTGTTTAAATCTCTTAGAGAATAAAAAGATTCCTAAATAATTCAACAGATGGCAGCAGGAGCAAATCGAAACTGATGCTGGATTGCTGTCTGTGGACGCTTTTTTTCACCTCTTGTTTGAAATGGACTGTTCCACACATAGGGATTTGGGTTGGGAAAGAAGCGCTAGTGGACTGACGATAGACTGGAACGAACTCTAACATGGGCAAAGGGAATTACTCCCTGGCGCCATCTATGGGCGGGGAGAGGAAGATAAAACTACCCCAGAAAGGGGAGGAGAGTATAGTTTGCCAAGGGAAAGACCTTGGAAAATTACGTTAATGGCTAGGAAGCGATTAAATTATGAAAATAACTGAGAGAACTAAAGTAGGAAAAAGAATGGTTAACCAACGCGTGCCCAAATGCACAGGACAGGTGAAATTAAAATTAAATTAAACGCGAAGGAGAGCCGGGAGGCGTGGCCTAGCGGCTAGGATTAGTCCTCTTTCACACAAGGCACATTCGATGATTCAACTGATTTGCCTTGTTTATTTTCATGTAGTTGACTGCCGTGTCAGGTTCTTTTCACACGAGGCACCTCGCACGCCCAATTCAAGGCGAAACCTTCTCTTCTGGGGTTGTGGCAACGCTTCGTCAGCAGCTAGACGTCACGCATGTGAAAAGCGATTGAAAAATGAGGTGGAAGAAGACAGTTTACTTAATTAAATGTGTATATATTCTATCCATAGGTTATACTTTAATCTATACCTAAAATAATTACAATATTTCTCATGAAAATATTTTTTTCAGACAAATGTATTATAATGTACAAAAAATATCAAAATAAAAAAAAATTTGCTGTAAAAAAATTAGTGATATGTACTTAACTAAATTTAGATAGAAACTGTATAAACATACAAGATATACATGTATACAAAATTTTAGCAATTTGGGACGATTAGTTTTAAAGAAATAGTGCGCACAAGTTTCAAAATAACAGTTTTTAGAAAAAGCCATTTAAGGTTTAAATTTTCTATAAATTACTTTACTATTTGCTTTATACATTTGGCCATAAAATCGGTTGTAATTGTATCATCGACTTCATTTTTTTCATAAGATTCCTTATAATCCATTCTTCAAAATTAAATCATAGTAAAAAATTGAGTTTTTTTAAGGTTTTAAGGTGATTTCCCCCCCTTAAATTTTTAAATTTCAAAAGCTTTAAACTTAAATATTATATCTTTCTTCTACCAATACCTTTCTTTTACACCAATTTTATAACACAATATTGGTCTTTCATTTATAATGATGTGGGGGAATATAGAATTAAGAAAGTATCATAACATGGCACTCAGGTTTTTACTTATAAAAATACAAAATGTATAATACATATTATACAATTTATATTTGCTCTACTTAAGGGGGGGGGGTTGCTAAATTTTTTAATCACATTTTTTTTATTTGTAGGACCATTATACCTCAATCATACTTTTTAAAAAAATTTATAATAATAAAATTGCACATCTAAAATGGTTAATGCAAAAACCTCCCTCGTATGAAAACTATTCAAATTGTAGGCATAAAGCGATGTTTACATTTGCAAATCTAGATAAATTTAATTAAATAATGGGTAAATTCGCGCAATTTGGTGCTCCCACATATGTTTTTAAGTGCAACAGTCATAACCTGTACTAATCGATGTAATGCTGTTTGATAAGTAATGTAAAGAGAGTTACGTATGTCACCATAGAAACATCAAATAAACAACCAATGATAAAGAGTATATTTCGTTGAAACGACCAAATAAATATTTCTGTTCATTTTTTTAATGATAATGCGGCTTCTAAAGAAATTTTTTAAAAATTTCTAAAAAAGTTAAAAAATTTGTTTTAATTTTGGAGTTTTTAACCACCATTAACAAAATAACAAATGAACTTTTAAATTTGAATGGTACCGACTACTTTATTGCGCAGGCATCTGTATTTATTTATATCGATATTTGCTTAATATACATAGTTTGATAGTAATAAAAATTGAAACCTTCTAATGTTTCTATAGAAACAACTAGGGGCACCAAACTGCGAAAATCATCCAAATAATTAATTAAATAATTCTAATAATTTGAATGAAATGTTCTTACCGATCGCACCTTGTTGGTGAGGATCCATGATATTGAATTCGGGATAAAATTTGAATGTCAATTCCCTCCAAGCTTCACCCCTTTTAATTATATCGCTATATTCATCACACCTCATGTCCCATATCGCGGGACTTATAATACGAATTTATTCGATGAATTGTTCCCATAGGCATAGCATGGGGGGGACGTTCCCCCCCCCCCAAATTAACTTGAAATAAATTAAAACATTAATAGAATTTCAGTTAAAATCGAAAAACTTTTAAGAAAGTTTGTTTTTTCTAGCTTTTTCAAACTGTGAGACTGAAAATTCCTATCATATCTTTAGCCTTAATATAGTTTTTAACAATGATATGATCCATAACAAAATTTCGATGCTATATTTTTTCCTTATTTTATTTATATTATATTTATTTTTCTCATTGTATAACTTTTGAATACTACTCAAACATCAATTCTATTGTTATTCAATTTAAAAAATGATAATAATATTTGATATTTTAAGGACCGTCCGGCAATAAATGCGATGAGGAGGACTCTAACTGAATTCAATTCGTGCCCCCCCCCCCCTAAAAAAAAAAAAAGTTAGAAGCACGCTACGCCTATGATTGTTCCACATTCAAACTTGCAATTACAACGCTTTCCATACAGAACTGAGTTGATGCAAACTAGGCGGCTGATGTGAAGAGCGTACCTTCAGTAATGTCTTTTGTGTTGAGTCAACCTATCGGGATGAGAACGTTAGCGGCACATGTGCCAGCTGGCAAACCGTCTGCGCCGCGAGTTCACAGCGTGTGAAAGGGTTCGGGCGATTCCCATACATTTGCTATGGTGGCTACACTCCTTGACAGCCGCCCGGAAATCAGTTTAATCAACTATGTGCCTCGTGTGAAAAGGGCCTTAAGGTCCTTAATATACAGAGCCACAGCTGTGGCGCTCTTGCAGTGGCTCTGTATAATAAGCTCCATAGGAAACAATGGTCCGCTACCGCTCGCGCAGGCGAGCCACAGGAAGCGAGGATAGGCGACTGGAGTGGCTCGCCCAGGCCACAGTCGTGACCTGTAGCCACAGCTGTGGCTCAGTATAATAAGCTCCGTACGATTGCATGTATCGCTTCAAGTGGCTTGTCTGGGCGTGGGAAGCTGTGACGAATGCGCGCCATAGGACCATAGGACCATAGGAAATGGGTCGCAACTGCAATTCCTGGGCCACGCCCTCAATTGCAGACTTTAGGTAATAAGCAGAGGGGAACCAATGAAACAGAGTATAGGAAAGGAGTGAAATGATTGGGCCGCTGCTAATCCATGAGTTCATAGTAAAAGAAAAAGTGAGTAAGCATCTTGCAGGGCAGTAGAAAAGAGGGTCTACAAACGATGCAAAGATGAATAAAATTAAAAGAGAAAGTTTAAGGATAGAAATACATTTTTATTTGTTTTTATAAAATTTTTTGTTGCTTTTTACCTTGGCAAGCCAAGTATTATTTTTTATTTTTTATAATAAGGACGAAGGACAAAACATTTAAGAAAATGACAGGATGGCTCTAGGCCGTTTCCTGTTAGAGGGGTCAGCATGATCATAATTTGCTAAATCTTTAAGTA
The DNA here is from genome assembly GCA_907164885.2 of Dolomedes plantarius. Lineage (NCBI taxonomy): Eukaryota > Metazoa > Arthropoda > Arachnida > Araneae > Dolomedidae > Dolomedes > Dolomedes plantarius. Next base: position 176,239,733 of record OU015498.1, on the reverse strand, counting down.
AATCATTATCGATATTGTAGTGAAAGTTAATGGCTAGATTTTGAAGGTGTTTTTTAAGAGTGGGGAGACCGATTTCATTGTAGATGTCAACATTACGGAAGTACCAAGGGGCATTTATTATTTGTCTGATCGTGCTGCTCTGCTGAGAAGCTAGTTTTTTAATATGCATTTCAGCACAGTATGACCATGCTGGCCCACCATAAGTTAGTATAGGACGAAGAAACGATTTAGACATGAGCAATTTATTTTGAATGCTTAATTTGCTGTTCCGAGCAATTAAGGGATATATTAGTCTGCGAGCTGCTCGAAACTTGTTCCTAACGTGTGTGATGTGATGTTTAAAAGTGATATTTTTATCGAGAACAATGCCAAGATATTTTACAGTTTCAGACCAGGGGAGATTTGTGTTTCCGATTTTAATTTGATGATTTAGGAAGGATTTTTTACGCTTTGAAGTGAACATAACTGCAATACATTTTTCATTGTTAATTTTGATTCTCCAATTGTCGAGCCACTGCTGGATGACAGTCATGTACTTATTAATGTTCTTGACCGCATATTTAAAATTTCTACAAGAAGAATAAACGGCTGTGTCGTCCGCAAAGATTGCTAAGTTAACATTAGAGTGAATTGGAAAATCATTAACAAATAAATTAAAAAGAATGGGGGCGAGGACGCTACCTTGTGGCAGACCGCTATAGATATTAAATTTGCTAGAAAGCTGACCATTAATTTTGACCTGAAAAGTTCTATTTTTTAGGTAAGAAATGAGAATCCTGATGATTTGGGGGGGGGGGGGGATTATAGTTAATTAGTTTGTGGATGAGTCCATCGATCCAGACTTTATCGAAGGCTAAGGAAATGTCTAGGAACAGGGCTGCAGTGGATTGCTTATTTTTCCTAGCATGTGTAAGATGTTCTGTTAGCCGATAAACTTCGTGAGGGCAGAGAGGGATTTTCTAAAGCCAAATTGATAAGGGATGAGAATGTTATTTTCTTGAAGGTGATCATTAATATATTTAACTATGAATTTTTCAGCTAATTTACTTATTGAATTTAGAAGACTAATGGGCCTGTAGCTGCTAGGGGAATTGCTGGGTTTGTTAGGTTTTTGAATAGGGACAATAATAGAATTTTTCGAACTATGAGGGAAATGCTCAAATTTAATTATGGAGATGATAGCAATAGTAATTTTAAAGATATATTTGTAGGGGAGGTTTTTGAGCATGGTATTATTAATATTATCTTCACCTGGGGCTTTTTTATTAGGGAGTTTTTTGATCATATTAATAACGTCAATGGGGACAATGAATGGCGTTGGGCTTCATGTGGGGTGTTGAGAAAAAGATTAATATTAGTATTAACAATGTTTTCTGTGCTATTGTTTAGGATGGGATTCGGAGTGAAGTTTTTAGCAAACTTTTTACCTATTACTTCACATTTTTCCTGTTCAGTCTGTGCATAAAAGTTACTATCAGGGTCTTTTAAGGGGGGAATGGTACGATATTGATTTTTAAATCTTTTAGCGGCTCGCCAAATGGAGTTTTCAGTGGTGTCAAGTGATTCTATGTAATTTTGCCAGTTTTTATTAGGAATGTCATGAAGATAGTATTTAAAGTCTTCCTGAGCTTGATTCATTTTAGTTTTATTATCTAGAGTTCTGTTATGTTGCCAATTTTTACGGGCTCTATTTTTATTGTTGATTAATATTTTAAGGTGTTGGTCGTGTAAGGTGTTAGTTTTAGGGGGAATAAGTTTGGTACTATTATTTAGGCTGTTGTTAATGTCTGTGGTTATACTGGTAACTAAGTTTTCCAGATCGTTAATATTATTTGCGATGGGGGGGGGGGGGATGTAAGGAGTACTTTCTAGGTTACTTTTAAATAAATTCCAATTAATGTGCTTGGTATAGTTAATAATGAGAGGGTTGTTATCAAGTGGGAGTTTAATTTCAACAGGATTATGGTCGGAGGAAAGTGCACATATAGTGTTAATTGTAAGGTCATGGGGAATACCTTTTACTAGGGCAAAGTCTATAATACTGCTATTGTGATTATTAAAGTGAGTAGGGGTAGAGGGGGCTATGATATCAAAATTGGTGTTACTAGTGAAATTATAGATTAAGTTGCCGTAGCAATTTTGCGAGGAACAGTTCCAAAGTCTATGCTGTGCATTTAAATCTCCAAAAATTAAGGTGTTAGCGTTTATGGTATTTAAAGTGTTTAAATCTGCCTTAACGTTAGTAATTCTGTGGCCTGGGGGGATATAAGTAGAGATGATAGTATAAAGTGGGAGATTTTAAAGTTTTAAGTTTATAGCTGTAGCGTTGATAATTTTTAGAGGAGGTAGAACAATTTCATGATGGGGTAGAGATTTTTTAACTAAAATAGCAGTGCCTCTCATGGGGATAGTGGAGCTTACGTAGTCAGTTCTATAAGTAGTGTAGTTAGGTACATTTAGATTATCCTCTGGTCTGAGATGTGTTTCTTGCAGAAGGATGATATCGGGGTTATGCTCATATATAAATTGTTTGAACTCACGGATTTTAACTCTGATTCCATTAGAATTCCATGCCAAAAGAGAGAGAGAAGGGGGGGGGGGGGCATTAACCAAGAGGTTCAGTAACTAATCTCATACCGTTGACGAAGCAAAAAAATTTGTCCTCAACGGAATCTTTATTTTTCATGTCAGCTTTTACGGTTCTTAATTGATTAAGTATTCCTAAAAAATCAGGAATACCAAGCTCTTCTATCATACTATTTATTATTTGCTGGATTTCTTGGAATTGTTTTAAAAGAGTGAATGTATTTTTATTGACTGGAGTTAGATTTGGGACTGGGGATGCTTCCTGTTCTGTAAAGGGGTTACTTTCTGAAGTAGTGGTGGGGTTAGGGTTTGCCATTTGCGCATAAGAGATACCAGCTGAGACTAATTTTGAAACTTCCTGTTGTTTGGCTTCTTTTTCAGCCTTCTTCTTCGCTATAATATTATGAGGGAATTTGGGGCATCCACGATAATTTGCAGGGTGATCACCCTGACAGTTACAACATTTTATAATTTGGGCTTTTTTCCCATCGGGGCAATCTTTCGTATGGTGATCACCTGCGCATATAACACAGCGAGGGTTCATATAGCAGTTTTTGGAGTGGTGATGAAAATGTTGGCATTGGAAGCATTGATTTGATTTGAAGGGTGATTTGTAGGGTTTAATATTGATTCTTATATAAAATAAGGAATTTAGTTCGTAGATATTTTTTGCCTCGTCTGTTGGTGTGAGTTGTACTTGATATAGGGGCAGCTTGGTTTGGTCCTTTCTCTGCAATTGAGCGACTTTGATTACTGGGAATCCTAAGTCATTTAATTTTTCATGGACTTCCTCTGGGGAATAGTCAATGGGTAGACCTCTTATGACAACTGTAAGGGGTTTAACTACTCCCAGAGGGAGAAGGAAACCTTTGATGTTATTTGTTTTCATGCACTCAGTTATTCCTCTGTGATCTTCAGCAGTGAAAGGGTCAATTTTAATAAATTCCGCTCCTATCTTGGCATGGAATTTCCTTGAATCAACCTTACCAGCTAGTATTGAAAGCATTTCCCTATAGTTTTCAGTTTTTACTATTGTTAGGTGCTTGATTTTACTGGTTGCGTTACTGATACGAGGGCTTTTAGAAGTGCTAGCATTTAAATTTTGTTCAGGTAGAGCACTATATTTATTTTTTAAGGGAGTTGATTGAGTTAATCCTCCAATAGATATGGATTTTTTAGCCGTAAGACGGCAGAAAGAAAACGAAAATCATTGGCCTTAGCCATAGGCTTGGTTGGGAGAGAGGGAAAATTATCATCAGATTCAGTCCTAGGTTTTTTGTTAGGGTTAGTTGAAGTAGAGGGAAGATTAGTGTTTGCTAATTGAGCATAGAGCTCATTTAGATGGTTCCCATGCTTACCTAATCTGTACATTTCGAAAGCAAGTTGATGGACCTTTTCCAGGCTGTTTCGGAATTTGATGGGAATGCCGTCTTCAATAAGATCTTTTAGGATGCTCTGGTCATTTTGGTTAAGGATATTGATGTCAGGCACTGGTGTGGTGACTTCTGAAGGTGGATTAGTTGAAGTTTCAGCAGTAGAAAGTTCCATATACTCCTCCGGAGAGGGAGAAACGTTCGCCATCATGCAGCGGGAAAAAACACGTCTGCACACAACGAAGACCCCGAGGGGAATGATAATAAGGCCCTTAGGAGTCCCTAATTATATTCTGAGATGTCTCCCTACGCTTTTTAGACGGAGGGAGAGAGATATCTGGACGGTGTAACCAGGCTCTGGGCCGTTTGGCTGAGCTTGCAACGCCAGGATCGTAAGCTGGTAAGTTATGTAGAATAGGATTAGGAATGGCCGAAATACTTTTATGAAATTTATAAGCCAACCTTTTAATGGCTGGTAGAACAGACGAATACGAAGTTCATTATGAATCCGGTCGTTTCTAACGTAATAAACACAAAAAGGGATACGTTGAAAAAGGTTGAGAACCACTGCTTTAGACTATGTATTTTGCAACCAGTGTTAAATTTGTTCAAACTTATTAAAATGGTGTTTTAACTATTCTGAGCATTTTTGTGTGTTAAATCAATCAGATGTTGCAAGCTTCATTAAAATACCAGAAATATCAAGAACGCCAAAAATCCTATGCATTTTTCAAAAGAGATTTGAAACGTTGTTTAATTTTCTGCACTAAATGAACACCATTTTACGGTACTGAAAACTCCCTTACCCTATGACACTCTCATTTCCCTTACTGAGTAAAGAACGTAAAATCACTTGAAAGAAACAAATTTATTTATGTTTCTAACATGCATTCTATTTTTCTCTGTACATCTTTCATCACTTGTTTGACATACTTTTCTTCGATAGAGCACATAAATACAAAAACTTTTCTTGCTGAAAAAATAAAAAAATTTTGTCATTATATAAATAAAAGATGCTAAAAAATGATAGATATTAACTGTAACGGCCTATGAACAGATCAAATGGGTTGAGAGATATATTGAATTTCTTGAATCGAAAACATTAGCATTTACTGGAATGTAAGAATCAAACGTGCAAAAATAGCTACAAATTCAGCTGTTGCAATAGACTATTTATCTCATAACAGACTAAAAATAAACATTTAAACTTTACATGAAAATTATACAGAAATAGACACTAATTGACTCTTTCCAAATTTCCGATTTCAAAACCCTTTTGCCGTAAATCTTTAGTTTTTAATACAAATACAAAGGTTTAATCAATATGGTTCAATCAATGGTCAATTTTAGTTTTACAAAAAGTTGACTTCGAAAGAAAATCAGTATTCAATAATCTGATTGATATAAAACTTGAATTTTAACACCTTAATCTATGTACCAGTATAGTAGTAACAATTTTACTGATATGTCTTGTCGTTCTGTGCTTACATTGTTCTGTTGCTTGAAAGTGTTAAAATAATAAAAAAAATCATTAAGAATATCGATTTATACAGTTTAAAAAAAGAGCAATCGTAATACATTTCAAAATGAATTGAATGGATTTACTGAAATGAGTTGACAACCAGAAACATAGTTTTCCTTTAAAAATCAAGAACCAAGTAATTTTGTTAAAGTAATACAGACTTAACAGGATGACTGCTAAATGTCAAAGGAATAAAATGCGGGGATGGAACTGATATTTCCTTTAATGTCTAATACTTTTCTTGCTTTGCAATTGATTAAACTTCATAACGGCATATCATAACCCCCAGTGACACATCAGGTGTCCATTTAATGATCATCATAAATTTTTTTTAATATTTTTTTCTTTTTTAAATATACACTCGATTCTCTCTTTGCATGGTTTTTTCCTCCATCTTGACGGTCTTGAAATAACACGCCCCCCCCCCGAAAAAAATTAATTAATTTAAAAATAACTGATTATTCTTTTACACTGTTTGTGTTTTATAAACTTGAACACGGATTTCTTAAACCGTATTCAAGTCTAAAAAGAATAAAAAATATTGCATTACACTGTACCTTATATTGCGTACAATGTTATCAGAGAGTATTTCAGAGAATGTAGATGATTCTACGTTAGTTTATCAGGGCCGCCCAGAGGGGGGGGGGGGGCAACTGGGGCATTTGTCCCCCAACTGCCGGAGGGGCCCCAAAAAATTTTTAAAAATTATTTATTAGATTTCCTCCGAAAGAAAATTATGAAACTTGTACCGTACTTCAAAATTCAAAATAATCTCCTGAAAAAGGCCGCCCCCCCCCAAAAAAAAAAAAAAAAATTAAATATTTGATTAATCAGATTTCTTGGGGCTCCCAACAGAAGTTTGCCCCAGGCCCCGTAAAGTCTCTGGGCGGCCCTGTAGTTTATAGTAGTGATAGTGAAGGAATGGCTCCACTATATGCAAGTACAAATCTAGAGGACCTCCAACTAACCAATAAACTTGAAAATCATTTTCTTACAAATGATGACAATATTGAACGAAAAGTTCCATTCCAACGTAATTTTAAAAAAAAATTATGGCATGTTTTGAAGAATCATACAACCTTTGTCCAGAAAGTTCGGTGAATTACGTCATAGTGCTCACGGTCGCAAGAGTTTGCAACCGGCGCATACCGTGCCGGACAGGTGGAGACTGGTCTGAACCAGTTCCTGAGCGGTGGCTCTGCGAGTTAGCTAATCGTGTGGAAACAGATTATTGTAGAGTGAAGGTGTTATGCGCTCGGTCGAAATTCAAAATGGATCAGCGAACGAATATGCTGTTCTGTTTCAAACTTGGAAAATCCGCGAAAGAGACTCATGAAATGCTGCTAAAAGTTTACGAAGACCGTGCTGTCACCTTGAAGTGCATGTATGAGTGGTTTAAGCGCTTCCGAGAAGGGTGGGACACCATTGAAGACTCCCCCCGAAGTGGTCGGCTTGCAACTCCATGCACCCCGGAAACCGTACAGAAAGTGAAGGAATTGTTGGCCAATGATCGTCGTGTGACAGTGCGAATGATAGCGGAGGAAGTGGGAATTGGTCGTTAGATGGCCCACCTCATACTGACCCAGAATTCGGTTAAACGCAAGCTTTGCTCCTGACTTGTGCCCCACACTTCGACGCCGGAACAAATGCAAATTCGGCTTGACGCATGTGGAAACTTCATCTACATGGCGGATCGAAACCCAAATTTCCTGAAAACCATTGTCACGAGTGACAAGACCTGGTGCCTGAAGTACGACCCCGACGGCAAGCATCCGAGTATTGAGTGGCGGGGTCCAGGGTTGCCAAAAAGCAAGAAGGTGCGAAGTGAGAAATCCCGCATCAAGACAATGCTTGTGGTGTTCTTACTCTGAGGGTCTCATCCATAAAGAATTCCTCCCTGAGGGCACCACGTTAAATGCCGCTAAGTACGTGGATATACTGAAACGTCTGCTGCAACGGATCAATCGGGTACGCCCCCAATACACCAAGCAAGGCAACTGGACCCTGCTTCACGACAATGCCAGGCCACATACTGCCTTTCTGGTGCAGCAGTTCCTGGCCAACAGGCGAGTTGCCTCCCTGAATCACCCACTCTACTCCCCAGACATGTTTCCCCCGGACTTTTTCTTGTTCCCCAAATTGAAATCAGCCCTGAAGGGCCACAGGTTGTAGGACATTTCGGACATCCTACGTAATGATACGACCCAGCTGAAGGCCATCCCTAAAGACGACTACGCCAGGAGTTTCCAAGACTTGTACAGCCGTTCCCAGATGTGCATTACAGCCTACGGGGATTACTTAGAAGGATAGTAACAGCTGTTTCATGTACGACAACAATCCATTGTAACTATAGACACATTCACCAAACTTTCTGGACAAAGGGTGTATAATGAACTAATAAAATCAAAAATCACGGCGTCTGATAACCGAATTCGTGTTCAAAACCAGTGAAACAAAAGAAACACAAGATGTTAATTTTATTCAAGATACACTTGCAAATATATCGCCCTTCAATATTTCCAGCGACGAGAGTGATTTTTCGCCATCGAAAAGAAAAAGGGCACGTTTATTGTCTAGTATTGACAATGACTGACAGATATGTTAAACGTATGTATATATAAATAAAAAGTAAATTCAATTTATTTTCAACCACTTGCGACTGCCAAACTTTTTCAATTAAAAAAATTACCCGTATAAGCATAATTAAAATAAGATTTATGGATTTTCTCATGAAAATTAAGAATTTTTTATTAAGTACATTTGGATGGAACCGATCTCCAGTTTTTATATGTCACTATTTTTCTTCTTATTTTTTTTTCACGATAGTCTCTAGAACGTATCCCCTTAAAAAAACAGAATCGAGTGTATTTAAAATTTGTTGCCTATTCAAATTGATGTTCATTTGGAAAAAAATTAAACGTCACACATGCTAAAATATGTCAGCTGACAATAATATATACAAGGGCCAGTCAAAAATTTAGTTGCACTCGTTGGAAAACACAAAACCGGGTTGAAAATATAGAACAAAGATTTACTAACATAAAAGTATAATACATAATCTATTTCTCGACGTAATCACTTCATTTATTTTGACATTTGAGGCGTGGCACCAGTTTTTCCATGCCATCTGCGAAGAATTGTCGTCGAATGTGATATAACCATTGTCGGGTTGCAACTTTTACTTCCTCATAAGAATGATATCGTCGTGTTGCAAGTTCTTGTTTCATGGGACCGAAGACGTCGAAGTCACATGGCACAAGATTCCGCCCTTTTCCACTTAAACTTTTTCAAAAGATCCCTCGTTAGAGTCTCCGCATGCGGTCTCGCATTGTCATGCAAGAGCACAGTGCATTTTGAAAGTTTACCTCGTCGTCGATTTTTAAGCGACTTTCGCAACTAATTCAGGGTTTCACAATATAACGTTGCATTAATTGTGGCTCTCTTCGGCAAGATTTCGGTATGTACTACACTTTCTCTATCGAAAAACAGCGCCAGCATCACCTTCCCTGCGGAATGGAACTGTTCGGCATTTCTTTCGAGAAAGATGCGTTCCATTTCAGGTGCGAAGTGATGAACCCAAGTTTCGTCACCAGTCCCGATTTAGTCCCCAAAAACATTTCATTCCTGGTGATAACGTTCCAAAAATGCTAGAGCACTTTCAAATCGTTGCACTTTGTGTTGGTCAGTCAACAGACGAGACGATCTCGTCTTCTGTGGCACGGCTGTTTTGGAAAATGAGTTCATTCACGCGTGCAACGTTGTCATCTGTCGTCGAAGTTGAAGAAACTTATTTCTGATATCTATGCAGCCATTCTCGAATGAGAGATACCACTTGGCTATAGCTTAACGCGATGTTGGGTTATCACCGTACACTTCGTGCAACTGCCAATAAATGCCAGTGCAGTCCCAACCTTTTGCCCACAGGAAGCGGATTAATGCACGCATTTCAAATTTGGACGCCACTGGCAGTTGCCGAAACATATTCACGACTCATTAACAAGAGAACTAAAACTGCCACGTCAAAGCCGCTACTGCACCTACCGCAGCACCTGATGCTCTGTGTTTCCACAAAGTTTCAACGAAATGTCTCTATTACCTTGATTTTTACGGAGATTTGCAACTAACTTATTGACTGACCCTTGTATTTAAAAAAAAGAATTGACTTTCAGAGCATTATTCAAATACAGCTGCAATTCGTCCATTTTTCTTACAGGTATATTTGACCTATGAACTTTTTCATTGGAATTAAGACGCTCCATACTGCTATACAGGTGGGAAAATTTAAAAACATTCTAGGGAGTGTGAGGAAATTCGAAAATTTTTGATTAAATTGGATTCTACACTGGTGTTAAAAATTAAGAGAATTTTCACATTTTATCGAATTTCTGAAAAATTAATGGACAGATTTTAATGAAATTTGGTATGGATACACAGTTTTATAAGAGAAATAATTATACTTTACAAAAGTCATGGTACACACTCACGACTGACAGTTAGGCTCATCAGCGCAGGTATGTCCAATACCTACGTTGCAAGATCGAATATAAAATGACTCTTATACAGGGTATGGCCCTCTCTCACAGTCATAAAGCTCTCACAGAGCGATGCCATACTGGAAACAAGGCAGTTTGATGAGTCCCTGTGGCAGTGGGTCCTACTCCTGTAGTAACGCAGTTTTCAGCATCTGGATGTTTCTCGGAGGGGGATGGTGAGATGCAGTTTTCCTCCCAAGAGAGTCCCAGACATGTTCAGTAGGGCTAAGGTCTGGATATCTGGTTGGCCAATCAATCCGACGAATATCCTTACTTCCAAGATAATCGTCGACTAGGTGAGCCTTATGTGGACGATCGTTGCCGTCCATAAAAAAGAACCAACAGCCAACTGCGCCCCTGAAAAGTCGAACATAGGGCGGTAAGATCTCATCCCTGTACATCTCACCAGTCAAGAACCCTGTCAAACACATGGATGTCAAACACTGTGTCAAACGGATGGATTGGCCAACAACATATCCAGACTTTAGCCCTATTGAACATGTCTGGGACTCTCTTGGGAGGGCAAAAGCACTTCTCTATCCCCCTCTGTAAAACATCCAGGGTCTGACATAGGGACTCATCAAACTGCCTCGTTTCCAGCATGACATCGCGCTGTGACAGCTGTACACGACTGTGAGAGGGGTCCATACCCCATATTAGACTCATTTTATGTTTGATCTTGCCACGTAGATTTTGGACATTCCTAGCGCTGATGAGACTAACTGACGATCATAAGCACGTGCCATGGCTGTTGTGTGGTATAGTTTTTTTCTCGCATATAACTATGTATCCCTGCCAAATTTTATTAAAATCTGTCCATTAATTTCCAGAAATTCGATAAAAATTTGAAAATTCTCTTAATTTTGAACACCAGTGTAGAATACTGTGATGTGTAGTTTCAATTACGCCCAAACCTGATTTATAATCTTTTTTTTTTAATTCATAAATATAATTGGATATTTATTTGTTTTTGCACATTGCCTGTCATTTTGCTCATTTCATTTGAGGATTCGAAATAATTTGTGTACTTCATTTTATGATTTAAAACATATATTAAAAACGGTAAACACAGTTAAATAAATGTTGCAATAAATATGTATTTTTTCATTGTTTCAAATTTTCTCCATTTTGATTCCGTCTAGACCCACATCTGGTAAGACTTCACAGTTGGCAAGGCAACATGGATTAGCTCATGAAATGTAAATGTCAGTTAACATGGACGGTCACTTTGAGCGATCTTCTGGGTGAAATACCTCACCCTGCAATTTTCCGGTTTTTAGAAATCACTGGTTTTTATTCCTTTGATTTATTCTTGATTTTTTTACTAATTTCCACGGGGGGAATCCCATCTAGAGGTCTTGGTATTACGATAACTGCCTCTATCTGTTTCGGTCATGACCTTTTATCAATGTTTTTATCATATCAATATCTTAATCTTTTTATCACTTTTATATTACTATTTTTATCACAGGTATATTTTTAATCTTTTTATCACATTTATACAACTGCTCTTTTATCATTATACCAGACAGGTTTTATTACCTTCTATATGTTACTATTTTTGCCACCTTTTATACGAGGGTCAATTTTTAAGTAAGAACCGTTTTGTAATGGAGTAAGAGAAACTTATGTTATGAACGTAAATTGTATCACAAACTAAAATATGAACATTTTTTCACCTTTCAACATAGTCACCATTAACATTTAAATATTTGTCAAGTCGTGTCACAAGCTTTTGGATCCCATCATCAAAGAACTCTCCGCCTGACCGTTAAACCAGTTAGTAACAGTTTCTTTCAACATGTCATCATTTTCCAAGCGCTTTTCACAAAGAAATTCCTGAAGTTTTAGAAACAGATGAGAGTCTGATGGTGCTAAATCAGGGCTGTATGGTGGATGATCCAGTAATTTCCAATGAAAATTGTCAAAATGGACGGCGGGGACTGCTCTCTAGCGGCGTCGATGTGTTTCACGATAAAGCTAGGCCTCACGTTGCGGGAAGAACAAAAACGCAACTGGACAATTTTCATTAGGAATTACTGGATCATCCACCACACAGCCCTGACTTAGCACCATCAGACTCTCATCTGTTTCTAAAACTTAAGGAATTTCTTGGTGGAAAGCGCTTGGAAAATGATGACATGTTGAAAGAAACTGTTACTAACTGGTTTAACGGTCAGGCGGAGAGTTCTTTGATGATGGGATCGAAAAGCTGGTGACAGGACTTGACAAATGTTTAAATGTTAATGGTGATTATGTTGAAAAGTGAAAATATGTTCATATTTTAGTTTGTGGTACAATTTACGTTCATAACTAAAGTTTCTCTTACTCCATTACAAAACGGTTCTTACTTAAAAAATGACCCTCGTATATGACTCATTTAGCTTCATTGTCTTTATAACATTTTATACCGTTGTTATTTGTTACTTTTTCTTGTTGGACTTATATGCGCATTAGTTCTGCTTTTTGTGTATAACTCGATAACTTTTTACCTCCACTGTTTTTATCACGTTTTACAGTGTTGCTGTTTGTTACGTTTACGCGTTAAATCTATATGTATGGGTTTTGCTCTTGCCGGGCGTTTGACGCAGCTTGTCTTTTTAGGACCTTGCACAAAGAAACTCCAACCAAACCGTTAACATGGAACATTAAGCCAGACATGTTCCACACATTATCCTACGCTTGCCATCTACAATTCTTATTCTCTCTTAAAATCGTAATTTTTTTTCTGAATGGGTAGAATCATTGTTCATGATTTACGGAAAACTGAAAAATCCTCCATTTGAGTTTCTTTTCTATTGACAATTTTTAAAGTCATTGTTTATGGACTTATGGATGCTAGTCCATGATCAAGATGAAAAATAAATCCTTCTTGATAATCTGAAATTTTTTAAACTTATGACTTATATATTAGGTTAATAATGTCATTTCATATTGTATGTGATGAATAAGTTATGTTGTGTCATTCCTTTATTAACTCTGTAATTGTTTAAAAAATTATATTCATCAAGGAAATCTTCGTGAAATAAAAACTTTCTCTTTCTATTAAATGGGCATCTGGTGTGCAGCCACAAGGACCATGCTCAAATAAGCAATTCATTTAATGGCTGTGACTATCCCCTATGTTTCTGTTCTATGCCCATTTGTTTGACCATTTCTTGTAATGATACGTCCTGTGATTGATCATCTTTTTTATTCATATGATTGACTTCAGCTGTATGAAATTAATATAATTTCTCTTTAGTGTCATTTGATGAGGATAGAAATTTTAAGGGTCCCTAAGCAGGCATTTGGCGTATCTATTGCATCTGTCTTTATCGTAAATGGTTTTCTATCAGCCTCTGTCTTTATCATAAATGGTTTTCTCCCCCACCCATACACAAATTTAAGAAAATTTCAAAGCTAGGCAATAATTCAAAAACACTCAATAAAATTCATTGTTCACTTTGTGGTATGAAAAACATTTGATGTATTTTTTTCATTGGCATTTTCCCTAATATTTTAGAGTTATGTCCACTGATGATTAATTTTAGATATAACTTTTATTGTCTTGACAATCATACAATGCAAAACTAAACTAATATACTGAAAGTGTAAAAATTGCAACAGCAACATATATATACAGGGTGTCCAGCGAAGAAGTCCCTGATTTCAAATTGAAAAATCTCGAAAACAAAGATCCGTAGAAGAATGCAACAAACGGTATGTTTATCGTGAAAGCTGTAAGAATTTTATACACTAATTTTCGAAATAGTTACAAAGGCTGCTAACAGAGGGCGCTGTTAGCAGCTTTTAGCAATAGAGCCGCAGGCATGGATTGAACTCCATATTCCCCGGACCTGAGTCCTTGTGATTATTTTTTGTGGGGCACATTAAAAGATACTGTCTACAGGAACCATCCCATCACGCTGGGCGAGCTTCAATCGGCGATCTATGTAGCAGATGAATCAATTTCTGTTGAGAAACTACAGGGTATGATGGCAAATTTTATTGCGCCACCTCCATAGAGCGAATGGTGGACATTTTTAAAAGATTGTGATGTAGTGATTGCAAAGACTACAAGTTTATATACGCATGCTGATACGAGTTGTACAGCGCCATCTGTTAGCAGCTTTTGTAACTATTTCGAAAATTAGTGTATAAAATTCTTACAGCTTTCACGATAAAAATACCGTTTGTTGCATTCTTCTACAGATCTTTGTTCTCGAGATTTTTCAATTTGAAATCAGGGACTTCTTCGCTGGACACCCTGTATATACATATATGTGTGATTTGATTCCACTTACCTGAACAAGCTCCACTTTCTTTTTCCATTTATTAATATTTCTCATGAGAGCTGCATTTTCTCTTTTAGCTGCTGCATAATCAATGACTTCAGGAAGATTGTGACGTCGAGGATCCAGTTTAATTTTTCGCATAGTAGCTTTTAGTTCTTGCACTTTCTGTAAAATGATTTATGTATGTTTTATATTTAAGAGGACCTGTTTAATTGACTTAAAAGAATTTTCTTTGTTAAATATTTTAGTAGTAGGGATTGCAGAATTTGGGGGAAATTATTGGTTTCAGAGGTTGTAGAACCAGGTATTTGAATGCAGTCAGTGTTACGATTAAAAAACAACATTTTAATAGAGATAAAGAGTTTCACCATGCTTCCTAATTTATCACCATCTAGATCTTTGAACCCTTTGTCTTAAGTGTAACCACAGTATTAACTACTAAATCCTCCTCAACTATCTCAGATGTTAATACCCTCCTGCTGTCAAAAGATAGTCCATCGAGTGTCATTTGCTTTTTTTTAAAAGTTATTTCATAAAAAATTTCTGAAAGAAATTTTACTTACTGCAGTTATGAACAACAAAAATATATTGCATTTTATATTATTTAAAATCATGCAATCTAGTCTTTGAATTTCTAATATAGTGGCAAATAGGAAATTAAAATTTAAAATCTTCACAGAGAATTCGGTAATTTTGTGTTTTAGATTCCATTTCCTTAAGTTAACTTACATTAAAACAAATTTAAAAGAAATAGATTTTTTACTTACATAATAAACTAAAATTCTTAACATTATACATAAATATACTTTTTCATTCATACTGAGGACAAATATTTTGTGATTATTGTATCATTCAAAACCGGGTACCCAGTTCTGGAAAAATTTCAGAACCGAAACCCGATTCTAAAATTTTTAGTCCAGTTCTGCAGTCTCTATTTAGTGGAAAAGGATCTTAATATAAATAACCTTCATTAAATCATTATTTTGTAAATTTAATATTATCATGTAATCAAAAAATTTCTTATAACTGTTAAAACAAAAAATCAAACAGTTTTTTAAAAAAATTGTTTGATCTAGAATGGTAATAAAAAAAGTTTATATCTAGTTATTATTTGACATAAAAATCTAAACTGCATAAAAGTTCATTCAAAATTGCTTTTAAATTATTAATATATACAAAGAATGGCCATGTTTCTTAATATCTATTACCAATTATACACTGTTACAATTGATGAATGTTTATACACCTAACTCTTTTATTACACGAATTTGAAGTTACACAGTCCAAGAAAAAAAACTTTCTTTTTAACACTTTATTTAGTCTCACAAGATTTCAAAATCATTATCTTGTAAGTACATATGTATGTACATTTCAAAAATCTATTACCTCACTTAAAAAACTAACAGCACTGCTATTTAAATGAACAAAAGAAAATGTGTGTTTTGACAGAAATGTACATTAAGCTTTATTATAGTTAACGAGCATTCCAAAATATTTTGGATGCAGTTGAGAAGAACAACCTCACAGTCATTGATGCATGGAAAAAATATTTATAATATTTCATTACATATGCTTGATGATAGGGATTTTGATCTAGTTCATCATAAACAATTGTGTTTATTATCAAGTAGCAACGAATAATTACTAACTATTATTTTTTATATCTTTTTTTAATTTGACATTTTCTATGTTTATTTTTGGATTAACCTAATTTTTTTTATTCGAAGTTTCCAGTTCTGTTTTTTTTTTTTTTTTTTTTTTTTTTCTTCTACTAATTTTACCTATGAATTATGTATTTTGAACTTAATTGTTCCATAAAATGCATATTATATATGTATGTACGTGTATCAGAACTTTTACAGTAGTTTCATTACTTTTTTTTTACATGGTTTTTTTTAACTAAATATAGCTCTTTATTTCATCTTACACGGTTTTGGAATGACATGGAACGTATCCCCCATTTTACTATAGGAAACATATCTTTTTTTGCTCAGTTTATTCTTACACGGATTTCTGAGGAACATATCTACCATGTATAAAAAGAGTTGGGTGTAATTTCATATGAAACATTTAGGGTATATTTTGATTAAGATTGATTTTTACTTTTTCTATTCTTTCTTTTATGACACTTTAAGAACATAGAAAAACAAAGAGCAAGCACCCTGCAGCTTTCATTTGTGGATTATGCTTAGCTTCAATTACAATCTGCAGCTTTCATTTGTGGATAATGGTTAGCTTCCTTGTTTTGCTTTTACATTTCACCTTTAACAGGAGCTATATTCCACTGTGTATGCATTGATAATTAGGAAATAGAGTTGCATAGTTATTTTTTTATGTTATAATGTTTATTTAGAAGTACATCATTGATCTGGATCTCTGGATAATCCAGATCAGATTTGTAGAATTTTTTTTTATTTAATGTTCACATTAGATAATAATTTTTAACTATAATAGCAAGAACGTAGCTATAAGTATGCCAAATATTCCCTTTTTAGTTTGATTCAATAAACAGTGTATATATATATATATATATTATACACTGTTATATTATACAGTGTATATATATATATGTATATATATATATATATATATTATATATAAACTAGCAGAATACCCATGCTACGCTGCTGAGTACATTCAACTTAAATACAAACAGGAATTAATTGCATATGGTCAATGTATGCAATTAATGCCAAAAAAAACAACAACAAAAAATATATATGTACATATTTTTATAATAAATACAACAGTCAATGTATGCAATTAATGCCAAAAATATTATTTAAAAAATTGCAACGGATATTTTTATGGACAAAATAATGTAGAAAAAAATATTCAAATTAAATCTATTAGAACATACTAAAGAATATAGTACAGTTTGAGGTACATTTCTTTTACTGTATTTTAATATTTTTTTGGATAATGTCCAATCGTCTGCCGCATTAGAAAGAAAAAAAAATTTCTAATTTATTTCATTGTTATGCATGTGACGCAAAATTAGTTTAAAGTATAACAAAAAGAAAAGAAACCATGTGATCAGCATTTAATAAATTAAATTCTAAAAATTAAGCTTTAAAAATTCACCAAAAATCAGAAAATGGAGGAAAAGATTTGAAAAAGATTTCATTTGAAAGGAATTTTTATGATCTTTCTTGTGATTTAAATTTTATACCCCTCAGATTATTATTTTAAATGCAAAAATAAAAGAACGTTACAAAAACAGCTTAAAAATTTAATTTAAAAAAATCTAAGAATTTTCAAAAATCTTTCTTAATGCACCCCCACACTGTAAGAAGAATCACCATGCAAAATTCCAACCCTTTAGGTCCAGCGGTTTGGTCTGTGCATTATCTGTCAGTAAGTCAATCAGTCAGTTACAGAACTGTTTTATATATATAGATAATGTATTTAATGTCTTGTAAACAATACTATGTAATTTTGTTACAAAACATAGATTTTTATCGTAATAAACATAAGTCTGCTTAGTTAGGGATTTTGTTTTGCTTATTACCCATATTACCCGGATTATCTGGATTGCCTATGGTCCCAATGAGTCCAGGTAAATGAGGTTTTACTGTGCTTTTTAGATTACTTATGTAGGCTTAAAAATCCGTCCTTTTTATTACATGTGAACTGTTGATTATTTTTAAATATCCTTGAAATCAAATTTGTACTGCATGCAAATTTAAAAAGGGCTTTTATACATGCACTTTTATCAAGATATTTATATGAATTAATTATATAATTTTTAATTATTATTGAATTTCAAATTTCCTTTGATCAAGAAGTAAAAATACATGCAAATATTATGTTTTAAAATAAGAGAAAAATTCTATATTTGAAACCAATGTAGTTTCACAAAATAGTTTAAATTAAAAAGTATGTTATACATTTCATACAATAAAATGAAAATGTTACTATTAATGTTTGACAAAAAATCAGAAACTTTTACACATTTTCTTAAGATTTTTTCTGGTATTATTTGAGCCACTCACAAACCAAATTGGTTAAGTCCAATTTTTGAAATTTTAGTGTCAAAGTACTCGATAGATTCTTAACTTTTGACATTCATAATAAATTTCCCTACATAATAAGGATTAACACCCTTCAGTGACAACATTTTCTTGGGCCATCGAATAATAAGTCACTTTTTTCAGAAGCCAATCTTTGTTAAGTCCATACTCTAATGCAAATTGTTGTCATTAAAATGCAGAAACAAGTACTGGATGATAACAGTCAATCGTTTGGTGTTGTTTCATCACTAGAAAAGTAAAATAAATGAGTCAGTGACAGTCTATCTGCTACAGTAGAAAGTACTTGTGAATTGTCAAACAATTTCAATTTTCTTTCTGTAGTAAAAAAATAATTTGAAGACTGAATTGGATACTATTACTATTTTCCACTTGCTAAGTCCCTTAGTCAAGCAAAAATTGTCATAATAATAATGATGACTCGGAGGGTATTCTATTTTATATGTTGTCTGATAAAAATTCCATCTGCAATAATCCATTCTACAATGTTTATTGGAATTTATATTTTCAGAGGCATTTTAAAAAACAATGTATGCTATTTTATCACTTTTCTTTACTTTTTGATTTATGGACTTAACCAATTTAGCAAAGTGAGTAGTTCATTTATGGCTTACAGATTAGAACTTTTTTATAGTTAATTATTTTACTTGATCATTGCGAGCTTTTTCTTTGACCATCACATCTTTCAGATGCTCTAGTTTAGAGACAGCACTTTTCATTTGTTCCATTTCATTTTCCTCTCTTTCTAAAGCTCTCTAAAGAAATAATTGGTTAAAAAATATACTTAAATCAACAGACATTTCTCACATGCTTGTTTGAAAATAATTATAAAGGGGTTACTAACTGTTAAAACACTGAATGCAGTATGTTGTTTAAATGCAGGATTAAATTTGAGTGTTATAGCGAATGTACTAACAATATTGTATTAGTTTACTTAACAATATCAAGGATTTATTTTTGAAAGAGTGAAGGAAGAGAGTATTTAGTATGCTTGTACTTTGAATCATAAACTTACGACTTTTGTAAAGTAGGCTGGCTGAAGTACACAAAGTGTGTTTTTATTACACCTTGTGTAATTAAAGTAAGCCTTATGCTGACAATACCATATTATATGACACACTGTATGACAATATCCAATATCCAATAATTTGCTGCCATAAAGGCTCAAGGAATGATTTAGAAATTATTTTATGATGTAACAAATTATATTAAATTTATTTACTTTTTCTGCTTTTTATAACTCTGTAATTTTTAAAATTTTTATTTATTTTTTTAAAATAAATAAATATCTCTCCAAAAATGTCTGTTATTCTATTTAGTAGTATATTTCTAACAGATATACATTCATTACATCTCCAAAAATTTGAAAAGGTGCCATTTTTAAAACTTGCCTCAGGTGCCACAATATATCGGCACGGCTCTGAACATACACACACATAGGCTCTTAATGATTTGCCTCAAGTTGTTTAGTATATTACGAATAAATTATTAGTTTCAGTTACATATCCATTTTTTTAAATTTGTGATGGTCTTATAAAATTAAACATTCATAAATCCCATACCTGTGTGAATTATGGTAGTTGTTTAAGATTTTTCAGTCACAACATTCAGCAGAATATAGAAGTTAGTTGTAAGAATGCATAAGTTATTGAAAACATGAAATTTCCATTTGTATAAATAAGAAGCTGTACATTTTGAGGAGCTTTTTTTAATCTTATGTTTATGTTCTGTAAATTTTGTTATTTTATTCTTATGATTTAAATGCAAGTAGGTCATAGTTCAAACATTTTGTTTTTGCTTAGAGTGTTAGGAAAGATACAATTTTACTGACAAATGTTGTATTAAAATAAAACATGAGAAATTCAAATTTTTAATTTTAAAAAAAGTCCATTAGCAGATAAATCTGTAACTAAAATGTACTTTTTAAGTCTTGGAGAAGTTTTTTCTTAAAAAGAAATTATACCTTTTTAACATTCTATTGAATATCATCATTATTTGGTTTCCCCAGGATGTAACTTAAATACCATGCACTTTCCCTTAGAAAGTCTGTCATAAAAGTAAGTTTTTCCCTTTATACTTGAAAACCTGAAGAATTTACTCATAATATTATTGTTACGTATACTATGCTTGAAATACCATTGTGTAGAGTATGTTAACTAAAAATATTATAATTCTACTTTCTTTTTCCTTTACATATGAATATATAGGTACACATTCATATACTTTCTTAGATACACCCACATATATATGAAAAATGTATTCATCTATGTATACACACAAGGATAAATTTATTATATATAAATTTATTTTATTTCAGCCTTTTCTATCCACTTTGTGCTTATTTATTTAGTAAAATTTATCAGATAGTTTATTCAATTGCTTTTGATCAGAATTGTTTTCATTTCATTTTATTGTACATATACACACTTATATATAACATTCAAATTAAACGTATGTTTAAGAAAATAACTGTAACTGCTGTTTCTCTAAAGTCATATGTATTTTTTACTGCAATTTTGTGCTTTAATATTTGCAAAGTAAACATATAGAAATTACTGAAAAACAAAACTCTATTATTAGCTAATTGTTTATCATTATTCGGGAAAAAAATATAGCTGCTTGTGGACGGTGCTTTTTCAGAATTTGCACACTGAAAGCCTTTTTGCATGTTCAGCAAAAAAGGTGCCCATGACTACCGATTCTGCTTGTGAAACAGAACAGAAAGTGAAAACTATTTCAATTGGTGAAATATTTGAAGTTGTGAGTTTTTCCTATGTACTAAGGTTAATATAAAGAAGAAGGTACCTCTTGGCATGGTTTGGTGAAGTTTTCAAAAATCACACTAAAATGAGGTTTTGGCAAAAAATTTAGCAATTCTTCAATTAGCATCTTGTAAAAGAAGTGGGTACACCTTTTAACATGGCCGATAAATATGCAAAATTTATTATTATCTTATATGTTCTGTCATTAATCTTATAAATGGGTAATAGGTTTGTACTAAACAGATTTTTCTACAGTGACATAGATGCTAAGAGTTTTGTTACTGTCAGCTGAAAATGAACTTTCGGTGAGTTTTTATTATGAGTACTTTTCTTCATTTTATTGTTTGCATTACAATATCCTGTTCTTTAGTTTCAATTATGAGGAAGGAATATCATTCATGACTTATTCTGAAATATTTATTCTATTTAAATTGCCTAAAACTGGCTGTATATTCTACCGATTTGTATATACATATCATTTCGTTGTCCAATATGCTGCCGTTACCATCATCTTTTAGTGTGTTTTTGGCGAAATTTCAAAATTTCACCAAACCACACCAGGAGTACCCACTTCTTTACTTTAACCTCAAAAACATTTAACAAACACTTTAAATTATTTTAAGTGCTTTAAAACTGGTGCATTGATGTTCAGTACTTATCCCTTTGTAACTGTTAAAAGTCATGATTAATGAACTGTTTTCATATTACAGTAATCAATTAACTTATTTAAATAAATATTCTGCCTTTAAAATCATAACTTTAGAATCTCTGATTTATAGAAGTTTTAATTTTGAAAAACATTACTCTAACGCTGACTGTTAACCTTCTTTCATTTTGCTCTGTTGATTAAGAATGGAATTAATTATATAAAATAAGTGCATTAAGTTTTATCAGTGCAGCTGATAAGTATTATTACACACTTAAAAAAGTGATAAGAACATCTATGACTGATGAGTCAGTGTGATTAGACAAGGAAATTTTACTTAATATTCTTAAACTCAAGAGTCAACTTGAAATGGTAATTTAATGAGTTATTAAAAAATTATTTTTTTTAAAGTGAAGGTTAATAATTCATTAACCTAAGATCTAAAAATACTAGGCAAGAGCCAACTTGAAATTCTAATTTAATGAGTTATTTTTAAAGTATAAAAAAAAGGTGAATAATTCATTAATCATGGATCTAAATATATTACTCAAAGATGTACTCATATAGAAAGTCTTTCTTTTATAAATAAGTTTATAGACAGGCATTAGAGTGGAGAAATTTTTAGGCTTATTATTAAACATTCTGTTAATGGTCACTTGATGTGCCAACTATATCATCATAAAATAATCTTGGAAAATCTGCTTTTATTTAATTTTAGACTGTATACTTCATTAATACTTAATCCTGAAGAAAACTGAGCCTCAACTAATATTATGTAAAAAGCATTTATATTTAGCATAAGAATCATTATGATTATGCATTCATTAAATGAGCCTGCACCATTTGTTATCCTTAGAGATAATCTGTCTGAATAATTATACTCATACATTCTTTAACTCAAAAAGCTTTACTATATCCTCATACTTATATTAGCAAACAGTAATATGTAAATTCAGAAAAAGAAAATTTCTTTTCATAATTAATAAAAAAAGAATTATAAAATTAATCTTTTTCAGTATTTCCTGTGCAAATATTTCTACTATTGTTAGAATATTTGTCAAGTGCATGAAAAATAAATGAGCAAGAACACATATACTTATTCCATAGAATGTGTTACCTTCATTTCTGTGATACTTTGTAAAAGAGGACTAAATTTAACTTTGAGTTTCCCAAGTTGTTCTTTGTACTTAGCTAGTTCCCTACAACTTTTTTCATGTTCAAATTGAGCTTCTTGAAATTCAGTCATGTCTAGTGATGAAAGCCTTTTCTCTTGCTAAAACAAATATTAATAAACAGTAAATAAAAAAAACAATTTACATTACTTTGAATCAGTAACAGATATAAACTAAACCAGTAACAAACATATACTAAATACACTGAAAGATAGGAATGAGTTATAAATTTGACCAGCACAAGTAACTACCCAGAGAAATTTTTCATCATATTTTGTTATGATTAAAGTAAAGAAGTGGGTACCCCTTGGCATGGTTTGGCAAAGTTTTCAAAATTTGCCAAAAATCACAAAAAAAAAGACAGTAACAGCAACATAGAGAACAACAAAATTATGTCTATATACAGAATATACAGTCAGTTTTAGGCAATATAAATAGCATAAATATTTCAGAATAAATCCTAAATGATATTTTCTTTTCATAATTGAAACTAAAGAACAATATATTGTAATGCAAAGAATAAAACAAAAACAAGCACTCATAATAAAAACTCATCAGTTGAAGGTTAATTTTTTGCTGACAATAATAAACTTTTGGCGTCTATGTCACTGAAGAGAATTTTTTTTAAATACAAACCTGCTATCCATTTATAAGATTGACTGCAGAACATATAAGATAATAGTAAGTTTGGAGCATTTATCTCCCACATTAAAGGCAGTACTGACTTCTTTACAAGAGCTGAATTGAAGAACTGCTTAATTCTTTACAAGAGCCTCATTTTAGCGTGATTTTGACAACTTTTGAAAACATCACCAAACCCCACCAAGGAGTGGGTACCCACTTTTTTACATTAACAAAAAATTTTTGTCTCTGATCATATTTATTATATTTTATTATATGTATACAGCATTTTCAATTTTGAAATAAACATTTATAAAGAAAGAAAACAGAAAAGACAATATTGAGAAGTTAATACTGAGTAAATTCAATACTAAAGTAGAAAAGATAATACATAATATCCCAATATGGCATGGATAGTCTCAGGATCTTTTTATCAAAAATTAATTGTCTTTAAACAATTTTTATTCTTACATAAATAAAATAAGTAAACAGAGTATGCATAAACGGATAATAGTACCGTATAGTAGGTCAGAATTATAAGGTATTATTATTATTATTTGTGACCTAAAATATACTGTGAATGTGTTACATTTGAATTATACAATGATTTCCTGTTTGAAAGGTAAGCTGTATTCTAATAAATATAACATAAAAACTTACAATTCATGGAAAGAATAATCTTTAAAAAATTGCAAAATTTGTTAATTAAGCTCAGAATTTTTGTGGATTTACTAAACTTACTGCTTTGATTTGACTTAAAATCTTGTTGCGTTCCTTTATATCACTTTGGATTTGTATCCTGTATCGATTAGTTAAAGCCATCTGTTGGTAGAAAATATGAAATTAGGGAACATTTGATGAGCATTACAATAAGCACATAAGTACAATACATACATTAAAAACTTTACAAAACACTAGCAAATTTTAAAATTAATATTTCATGCAACATTTTGATAGAAAAGTGGGTACTCCTTGGTTTGGTAAAGTATTTATAATTCGCTAAAATCATACTAAAAAAATGACAGTAATGGCAACATAGCAGACAACAAAATTACGTATATATACAATACAGTCAGTTTTAGGCAATTTAAATAGCATAAATATTTCAGAATGAATCCTAAATGGCATTCTTTCCTCATGATTGAAACTAAAGAACAGGATATTGTAATGTAAACAATAAAATGAAAACAAGCACTAATAAAAAAAATCTCATCAGTCAGAGGTTTATTTTAGTCTGACAATAATAAACACTTACCATCTATGTCATAGAAGCTAAATCTGTTCATTAGAAAAATGTTATATGTTCTGCAGTCAATCTTGTAATGAATAAGATAGCAATAACTTCTCCACATTTATTGCCCATGTCAAAAGGGGTATCCATTTCTTTACAAGGGCCCTTAACTGTAATGATTTCAACATCTTCCTGCATATAAACCTCTCTGTAATAATCATCTTTTACTGTGATTTTGGTGAATTTTGAAAACTTCACCAGATCATGCCAAGGGGTACCCACATCTTTACTTTCACCAAATATTTAACGAACATTATGACAATCAATACTTACTTTATTTCTTATGCTATCGTCAAAGAATTTAGCAACTTTTTGGAGAATAATTTTTTTAGTTACTGGATGACGACCACCAGTTCTTATGTTCTTGTCAAACTTTTCTTTAGATTCTGACAAGTCCTTCAAAGACATGTTCAATGATTCAAGTTCAAACTAGAAAAATCAAAATTTATATTATTTTATCATTAACAAACATATAAGAGAGTTATTTTATACTTGTCAATTAATATTTTCATAAAGAAAATTTATTTTTTTATGCATTTTGTGTTAATTTAATCAATAAATTAGTCAGTAAATTAGGACTTATGTTGTGTCCATAATATTCAATAACTGAATTTTAATGAAAAATTCATAATAAGAGCTATAGCATGTGGTTTTATATATCCAATTGAATGTGTTAAAGATGAATATTTTTTAGCATCTATACATAATATATTCATTGAGTTTAAATATAGAGCCATTAGTTTTTACTAAAAATTAAATTTTTTATGTTTAAATGTTCTGATTATTGATTGATAGTGAAAAAAAGTAGTATTATATAAGCATGTAAAAAGCCTAATATAACCTATTTGTGGATAAAAGGTACTATTAGTTTTAATTTATGCAATAAATATTTTTAAAGTCTATTTTGTCCTTAGTAGTAATATAAAGTTCGGCAAAGTTAACTCAAGCAAAAATATTATACAGTTTTTTACTTCCAATGAAAAATCAAAAAATAGCTTGCAATTAGAATTTCATCTAGAAGTATCCAGAGTTACAATAAATAATATTGAAGTATCCCTTAATGCTACAACCTTACAAAAAATAGTATTATAACCTTCACTGATGGTTTGTTTAAAATAGTAAAACTTCAAATTCTAGATTTCTTCTAATGCTGTAATTAAGCTATTCATGAAATTAGTAGCAAAAGAATAAAATGTATACTGCTCTATTTAAAGTATTATTAAGTAACTTGTAGATGTTATTACAGCTCTTTTCTAAAGCTAAGTGTCCACTTGAGAGAAAGTCTTGAGATTAATCTCAGGGTGTTGTCCATTTGAGATCACTTACGCTCTCAAGACAGGTTCGTGAGACTCGAAGGTCACTGCAGTCTCGTGACCAGGAACATTTCGTGTCGACTTGAGAGTGAACTCGCAGTCAGTTGTGTGATTTGATCGCATTTTGTTTGTTTTTCTTTTCTTTCCAAATGGATTCGCGTCAGGCCCTAGCTTTTATAATTGCATATAAAATTGTGAAAAAGCAGAAAGTGAAAAAAAAGGCATGTTGGGTAAGAAAATGGGTGGATTGTTGAAATGAATTCGGAGCATGTTCAACACTCATAAATGAGTTGCGGTTGGAAGATGCACAACAATTTAGAAATTTTATTCGGGTGTCTGCAGTGCAATTTGAACTGCTTCTAAATTTAGCTAAACACAAGATTGTCAAGCAATAATAATAATTATTTTTTTAAATAAAATTTTTGTTATAATTTTATGATAAATAAAAAACGCTGCAAAGTTTTATACACTGGTTTATTATTTTCTAATGCTCTCATTTCAGGACAAAAACGAAAAATTCTTGCATATTTGAGGTGTTTTATAAAATCAGTTATAATTAATTAAATAATTGAATAATTCCGTTTATTTAACAAAACATTACAATACAATACAAAACTTGTAATAATACTTATGACATTTTTATCATGAGAAAAATTAAATTTTTTTTTCGACTTTTTTTTCTCTTCAACAGTAATGAATTTATATTGTTTTAAAGAAGAAACTGAGATCTACAAAATTTAAAAAATATCCCATCTCTATACGACCAGTATTACCGAAGTTACAGCGTATTGAACAATCTTTTGTACGGCTTACTAAATAAATTTTGGTCAATTCCGTATGTTGATACATACCTGGTTACGTAAGTTATGAATCCTCCGCTGTATTCATTCCCATCACAGTTTTTAAATTTTGTTGCAAATTCTTCGAACATGCTAATTTTTTTTTTCTCGATTCCTGTGTAATTTATGTTTCACGTTACATAAAACTCCTGTTCCTCATAAAGATGGATTAACTCCAACACTTCATCATCAGTCCACTCTCTTTTATCTGGTACAACCTTCTTTTCACTCATTTTAAAAATTTATTTACCAATTTATTGCGAAATAAAAATTAAAATTAAATAAAAGAAGGAAATCAAGTCTCAGCTCTGACAAAAATCTTCTAACAACGACGGAAGACTGGAGACTAAGTCACGAGAGCATGAATGAGCATGTCCACTTGTGACAGCTACAATCTCTGATACTTGCACCTGCTTGGCCCCAAGGCTGTTCTCAGTCCCCTATCCATTTGTGAGTCTATTGTCAAGACTACTCTTGAGACAGTTTTGTCACAAGTGGACACTTAGCTTAATGTACCTGTGGGCTTGCAATAAAATTTATTTTATGCAAATTTGTAATACATCCAAAACAATGGATGGATTAAGTTATACTTTAAGACTAGTGTTTGATTAATATTTCATATTTTAGTAGTAACTGTCTTTTGGCTCTTTACTCTGCATGTTATAATACATAAAATTTTACTATTGATTTTGTTTATATATGCAGGCATAACACATGACTTAAAACACAGTTTAAAAAATTATAACTTAAGTCCTCGTAAATGTTAAATATATCTCAGTAGGTGACTGTATGCAGTAGAACCTCTATCTATCATTTTTGAAGGGACCTATTGCACTGAACGTTATATATGAGAACATAATCAAAAAATATTATTGTCGGGATTAAATGAAATAGACAGCACGTATGGGAAAAACGATGGTTCGGGGAACGATCAATCAAGGTTCAACTGTATTAGTTTAATTGCTTTTATCAATAATTCTTTATTGAAACCCTAAAACAAATTAATATATATACATATATATATGTTAATATTTCAGCTTGTGCTGTTACTTACATTTAAATTTTGAAGCTCATGAGCAAATCCAGCTTTTTTCAACTCAAATTCTTTATTGATGTGTTCTAACTTCTTTTTAGCAAAATAACATTTTGCAGGGTAAGACAATACTAAGGATTCTTGAACAGAGAGGTCCTCATCTCCTTCCGTGCTGTTGAGAGAACTTTGAACTGCATCATCTTCATTCAAGATAAGCTCGTACAGCTCATTTTCTTTACAGAGATAAGAGTTCGTCTGTCTGAAATAATTAAACATTTTAGTTTTTCTTCAAATAAAGATTAGGTTAACAGAATATTGCAGAGGTGAAATGATATTGATAATTCTGTCTATGTATCACCTACCACAAAAAGAGAGAGAATGAAATGTTGTTGCATTACTTACAGATTTAATGATTAGAGCTGTACATTGAAATAAATAACTTGCTTTTCAAAGTGAAGACTAATTAAATGCAGGCCCGCCAGCAGGGTGGGGCAGGGGGGATAAACTCCCCGGGGCCCGGTTTTAATAAGAGTTGACTAAAAAAATTTATACAATGTTCAAATATTGAGTGGAGAGGGGGCCGTTGTATTATTTTGCCCCGGGCCCTGGCTCAGTTGATGGCGGCCCTGATTAAATGAAATTAAATATAATATCATTGACAAAAGATGTCATTTTGATTAATATGAACACAATAAATAGTATTCCATTACAGAGTGAAGTTAAATGTGTATAAAACTGTTTTGCGTATAATTTATTCATATCTGTACATGAAAAAATTATCATGGGATGTATACTTAAAAAAGTCATAACTTAAAACATACCAGTAAATCTTTTATAATACTTTCAGAAATATTGTGTCTAATATTACAGGTAGAAAAACATAAAAAATACAGGACTGATTTTATAAATAATAGATTAGCTTTTTACTTTTACATAATCTAGAATGGTCATTATGTAAAATATAATAGTTTTTACGCATATAAGTATGTCTCCTGTTTTGATTGCAAGATAATATTCAATCATATTAGCAAGTTACAAGAAATCTAAAAAAATAAATGTATAAAATTTTCAGTGTTGTATTTCCTTGTTCATTAAGTGTGTAAATATTTTTTTAAAACATCTGTATGTACTTCAATAACCATTTTACAATAAAGTTTCAAGGAAACCTCTGCAATACACACAAAATGACATTTCAAAATTTCGGTTACAATTTCAATAACATTAACAAAAATTTATTAAAATATAGTTTTCAGGCATACTCTATTTTTTTCAGAGCATCTAGTAACTCATCTTCAGACACACCTTTTAAATAGTCAAGTGCATGCTTCTCATCCAACTCCTCAATTTTCTGCAACAAATGCATACTCTTACTACTTCTCGCATGAGGATCAGAAGTGTTAATTTTATCTGTCTCGTCTGAAATATCATAGTTGTTTGTTTCTGCATTTTCATTCTCTGTGTCATGTATTTCGTTGGATTCTGCATTAACACAAATATTATCTTTAATGGCAATATCTCTATCTCGATGTTCATTCTGTGAATCTTGAATAAAATTACTTTTTGTTTGACTAGATTTTTTTAATTCATTTTCAGGCTGATCATTTTGATCGTCCAAGACATTTTGATCTTCCGGTTCTTCTGGTTGGTCATTTGCTATAATAGAAGCTGGCGAAGATGACTGAATCTCTTCATCGGACATTTTTTACAACATTTCACATTTAAGAAGAAAAACACTTTCGAAGTATAAAAGTTTTTTATTTATTTATTCTTAATTCAACGATAAATCGGAGTCACATCAGAGTGACAGCAGTTCAGTGAGAAATTGTATCTTTGTTTCTATGGTAACAAGCAGTATGGCTCGATGCAACGATGCCAAAACATAATTTAAAAATGTACCAGTGCAGGGCCCGTGAAGTTTCAATCATGGACTATACATTACAAGGTAGCTGCTAATGTCCATGATAGCATGGAGAACACATTATTATTTTTTTGCTTTAGAAAATTTAAATTAGGCAGTTGCATGCAATCACATCTCAACTCTTGCAGATTTCCCCCCCCCTTGTTTCGCGGATGAATTAATCCAGGGATAGGGCCTGTTCACATAGAATCCGTCAGCGTCACGAGTTTGACATATTTTAAGCCAATCAAAGGCATTAACAATTTCGTGGCTAATCGTTTGGAGGTTTGTAATTGGTTAAATATATTTCAATTCGAGTAACACTGACGCTGATGGATTCTATGTAAACAGGCCCATGCTCAAACTGCGGCCCGCACCAAGTATTTATGGGTGTATGGCCTGGGACACACACACACTTACTATCAGGCAGATGCTTTTGTAAACATTATTTTGAAAATTAGTGCCAAAATATAAAAAAAAACTGTACAAAAATGTGCCACCTACTGTCCACGTTGTTCGCACCAACGTATTTTTGCGAATCATTCAATTCCAAAATGAAATATACGAAGACGTATATAGAAATCGGGTTGCAGCAAGCATGTCAAACTCGCGGCCCCTGGGCCATATGTTACCCTCCCCGGTTATTTGCGTGGTCCAGGCCCAGCCAATATAGCGGTATATAAATATTGTGTCATTTTATGCACCTTTCGCACGAGCGCACCATATTTATCCACTAGCAATGAATATTTTAGCAGCTGACTACCACATGCCAGACCAGTAGTCTGGTCAGTAAGTTGTCTTTTACGAAATGATTTGTTTGGTGAGTGTAAAACAAGTAGTATTTCGTTTTTGGAGAATGCTTATTAATTTGTGAAATTATTCAGTGTATGGTAAGTTAATGCTCAAGGACAAAAAATGTCAGGAGGAAAACATTAATATTAATGTTGTTCTTGTTTTTTTTATACTATACTTTTCGAAATAAACCTATGTTTCTACGAAAATTGATTTTGAAGTTTTTCTTATTTTTTGCTGCCCACATAAACTTAAATTTTGTTCATTTGGCCCATATCAGCCTTTGAGGTGGACACGCTTGCTTTAAATTCAAAGATCTATTACTCCCAAAGTCCTTTGCAAAGACACCCGAAAAAATACGAGCAATCTCGCCATATGACGTCATACCGCTGAAGACTTCATGAAAGCCATTCCAAAAGTATTTTTTATTCCCAGAGGAGTATGCTCTGTCATATGCCTCCCGAAATGAACACAGGGCTCAGGTTTCAGGAGTGGATCGAGACCGCGAATTGCTCACGAAGTCAGTTACAGTTTTACCTAGTCTAGGCTACGCTGCTATCGCCATCTACTGGAGAGAATAATTAACAATTGCTTAACGCGAAAGATATGAATATGTATAAACGGGGAAAAATTACTAACTTTTTCAATACTATTTTTCATTTAATTGTGTAAATGCTAAGTATTCAACACATACTGAAGCAGAAAAAAGTTACTTCTATCAATAAATTTAGAAAATACAAAAATTGAAATTAACTTTAAACAACTGGTTCTAGTTAATTATTTTTAATTTTCATTTTTTAATGTATAATAGATAGAACTTAAATTGGATTCTGGCCCAAAATTCCAGAAAAAATATATTTTAAGTTATTAAATTATGTACAAACTGAGGAAAATAAATTTATAATTTTATTTCATAATAACTATATAAATTGTATGATTATAACTTATGATTTTTTAGGCACACTGCCTTAGGTACAAGTAACTGTACAAATTTGTTGAATAATATAAAAGTTTTCTTTCTTTTTTTTGTCATGTACCAGACATCTTGAAATGAAAATTCTGAAATTTTGTCTATGAGCTATATAAGAAAAAATGTTAGTATTTTTTCTAAAAAACACTGTAGTTGGATCTGTTTGAACTATGTAAGTAAAAACTAGTAATCAATACGAATTATACATTTTGTAAACAATAAATATAATTGCTTAACAGTGATACGGTGAAGCTATTAAGTAGCTTTCAATGTTGGAATGGCCTTTATCAGAAAATCATAACGAATGATTGATATTTGTTGTAATAGTTGTAGCAAGGTTGCAAATGCAATAAAATTTTATAATGTATCAGGATGAACTCAAAAGTATGTGGTAAATATAAAATAAAATTTTGGAGGAAT
This sequence comes from Dolomedes plantarius, assembly GCA_907164885.2. NCBI lineage: Eukaryota > Metazoa > Arthropoda > Arachnida > Araneae > Dolomedidae > Dolomedes > Dolomedes plantarius. The sequence continues at coordinate 176,207,656 of OU015498.1, read as the reverse complement.
TTCTGTACTTAAAGATGGGTACCAAGTCCTGTTATTATCTTTTTTTTTTTTCTAGATCCACCTTAGAAAGACACTTTTTATGTACCTATGCAGCAGCAAGAAATCAGATGAAATGACAATGCTTAGAAAGGTTTTTAATACGATTTTTACTTTTATATAAAGACAAAAGGAGTCAACACATCAGATAGAAGTTAAAAATTAAATACTTCATTTTAAAAGTTTTAAAGCCTTAGGCAGTTTCCTGCATAGAGTAGATGGCGATAGCAGCGTAGCCTAGAATAGGTAAAACTGTAACCGACTCCGTGAGCAATTCGCGGTCCCGATCCACTCCTCCGGTTTCCAGTTACTTGTGAATGAGATGACGTCAGCGAAACCCCCGTACGAGTTTATCGTTTTTTTCCGGCATCCCATTGACATGACCAGTAGTATGGTCAGTGAGTAGTTTTGTACAAAGTGATTTGTTTGGGTGTAAAACAGGTTATATTTCGCTTTCGAAGAATGCTTATTAATTTGTGAAAGTATTCAGTGTCTGTTAAGTTAATGTTCAAGAACATAAAGTTTCAGGAAGAAAATATTAATATTATCGTTGTTCTTTTATTTATTTTTTTAACTATATTTTTCAAAATAAATCTACGTTTCTACAAAAATTGATTTTGAAGTTTTTCTGTTTTTTTTTAAATTTATTTCGGCCCACATAAACTTAAACCATGTTTATTTCCCATGCACCAAGTGGGATCCGCCATTACAACATCAAAGACCTTCCGAGTATGGATTCGCAAAACCTTGTTAATTTGGCCCATGTCAGCCTATGAGTTTGACATGCTTGGGTTACAGATTCTAACCTTGATGACGTATTTAGGGCAACAGCAGGTATAAACTCGATTTGTCTAAAAGAGTCAAAAGTTCGTCCCTACTAAAAAAACCCACTCATTTTTAATCATATTAACACCAGTTCACCATATTAACACATCGCTGATGCACAACTCACTCCGACCTTGAATTTCTCCTGGCTCGAGTTTCTTTCCCGTATAACTTGACTAGCTCCCGCTCGAATTCAGTGAGTTGTCCGGACTCCAACTTCTCTTGAAACTGCTTCTCCTTAATTAACTTTCACCACTCTAAAACTTCTATCATCTTTTCTGCTCCTTCCGCATCGATGAGGTACTCCTACGTTCTTTTTTAGCAGACTATGCCAGATGTAAACCTAATCGTCGTGATCCGATGTATAAGCCACTCGTAATATTAATGTAGACAATAATACATGTCTATTTACATCTTGTTTATTATAAAATCAATATCTAGACTAATATTAATATATACACGTTTGTTCCGAAGAACCATCATACATCGATTCAAAGGCGCGGAGTTCATAAATCAGTTCGATATAGAGACCCTGTCTCTTCATTATCTCCGCTCGCCCGCGTCGATTCGGCAAATTCTAAGTCTCGTCTAAAAAGAGCCCTGTCTAATCGTCTTGTCATCATTTATACCTTTTTCCTCGTTTATCGAAGGTTCCATTCTTTCATGTGTTTGATGCCATCCCCTATACAGGGGTTCGTCTGCTGGTCAAGCACCACAATTGATGGCTAGCACCACAGTTGACTAACCACAATACTTTAACCTTGTGACGAGGAATGCTTTGTAGGCACAATAATACACAATTTTACAGGTAAATGATCCCATGTTTTCATCTGAGTATGAGATAGCAAATTCATTTACATGTAACAAAAATTACTTTTACACAACTATTCATTATCTAAATTATATTAATCCATTGTCTATCACTCTCCTCCCGTTGTCTATCCCTCTCTTGTTTTTCAATTTCCCATTGTCTATCTCTCTCCATCCGTTTTTGATCCCTCACCATTTATTCTCGATCCTTCACAATTTGTTCTCGTTCCAGTCTCTCATTAATTATAGCGAAGTACCACTCTTCCGTGATACCTTCCTCATATCGTTCACTACCTAGAATTATTTGTCTTAAGTCAGACATTGTGCTATTCGGAGGGACTACTTCCTTTAGCTCTGTAGCTAACGCAATTAAATCGGCCTTACGCCCCTTCCCCAGGAATGCCATTTTTAGATTCTACCACGTTTAACAATTAGAATGCAATTTTTTATCGTTATATAAATATAACACCCTAACTTTGGTAATTATAAAATTGTCTCAACACTTTTACTAATACTTCATCTAATTGAACACTTCAATTTACAAAATCACTTCCACAATTAAAATAGTACGAGCACTTATACACATTTCCCGTTAACACACTTATACAAAACATAATGCAATTTCATTCTTAAAATAATAATCCAATTACCAATCCTTCAATACTCAAAAAATTACTTCCATTATTATAATCATGATTCAACACTTAAATACTTTTAAAAATAACTCAATTCCTTCCACTAATTGATAACGCTATCTCATACAAGGGAGAAAAGAATGGAATCACTTACCCCTTTTTCTCCTCGATGAATAGTCGTCGAGTTGGGACTTCCAGAAAGCACGCATCGGGCTCGACCTGGCATGAGCCCCACTGGGTAGTCGAGTTGGGACTTCACTCCTTTCACCGAAGCACTTTGATAACCAGTTCAAGAGAGTTCATCATATTAACACATCGCTGATGCACACCTCACTCCGACCTTGAATTTCTCCTGGCTCGAGTTTCCTTCCCGTATAACTTGAGCAGCTCCCGCTCGAATTCAGTGAGTCGTCCGGACTCCAACTTCTCTTGAAACTTCTTCTCCTTAATTTACTATCACCACTCTAGAACTTCTATCATCTTTTCTGCTCCTTCCGCATCGATGGGGTACTCTCACGTTCTTTTTCAGCCGACTACGCCAGATGTAAACCTGATCGTCGTGATCCGATGTATAAGCCACTCGTAATATTAATGTAGACACTAATACATGTCTATTTACACCTTGTTCATTATAAAATCAATATCTAGACTAATATTAATATATACACGTTTCTTCCGAAGAACCATCATACATCGATTCAAAGATGCGGAGTAATAATAATCCAGGTAGAAATACACTGCTGGCCACTGTAAATGCAACACCCTGAAGGAAACATGCAAATAACATGAAATTTACAACATGCATTAGCGGAGGTGAGATATGCAAATGATTAGAATTTCAGCGCAGACGCACATCACGCGCGCCTGTGGAGCCACTTCAAAGCGCTATTTAAGGCTTGGGGATTTCGACGATTTCAAGTTCGGCAATTGTGTTTTTCTTGTGGTTTTTTCAAAAAAAACGATCAATTATGCCTCGTCGAAAACAGCGATCATCTTTTGATCAAGTATCCGAGTTCGACAGAGGAAGGATAGTGGCCTACCGAGATTGTGGATTATCTTTCAGGGAAATCGGCAGTCGTGTTGGACGAAACCAAACAACTGTAATGCGGATATGTGATCGTTGGATGCAGGAGGGTACGACGGACCGGCGTGTTCGATCGCATCCACCTCAGCGCACCACTTCACGTGATGACAGGCAAATTGTGCGCATCGCAGTGACAGATCGCTCAGTCACATCACGAGCCATAGCACAGCACATGCAGTCTGTAACGCATCATCCAGTGTCTGCGCATACCATTTGACGCCGTTTACAGCAGAGTGGTCTGTCCGCGAGACGTCCATTGCTTTGTCTACCCTTGACGCAGAACCATAGACGTCTCCGCCGCCAATAGTGCGATGACAGAAGGATGTGGACGGCAGAATGGAATGAAATTGTCTTTACTGACGAGTCACGCTTCTGTCTGCAACACCACGATGGTCGCATTCGAGTCTGGAGACACCGTGAAGAGAGGATGCTGAACAGCTGCGTTATGCACCGCCACACTGGTCTTGCACCGGGTATTATGGTATGGGGCGGTATTGGATATCACTCTCGCACACCTCTAGTACGTATTGCCGGTACTTTAAACAGCCAGCGCTACATCTCCGAGGTGTTGGAGCCGGTTGTCCTTCCTTACCTTCAGGGCTTGCCCACAGCCATATTTCAACAGGATAATGCGCGACCACACGTGGCACGCATTGTCCAACGGTTCTTCGTCAATCGTCAGATTGAATTGCTTCCCTGGCCGCCTCGCTCTCCGGATCTTTCGCCGATAGAAATCATGTGGTCCATGGTTGCTCTACGATTGACCCAGATTCCATCCGCAGCTGCCACAGCAGATCAACTTTGGCAACGTGTGGAAGCTGCTTGGTCTGCTGTACCCCAAGAACTCATCCAAAGTCTCTTTGAATCAATGCCGAGGCGTGTGGCAGCGGTGATCTCCAACAATGGCGGCTACTCTGGCTACTGATTTTGGCAGGAACCACACTTCACAGAAGTCTATAAATTTAATCATTTGATACTTGGTCAACATGTTATCTACAAAATAAATTTTGTTGTGATATCTCTTGTCTTTCTTGGTGTTGCAATTTGGGTGGCCAGCAGTGTAATAACCGATCATAATCCATTAAAATTCCTTACAGTAACAACCCCGAAAAGTCAAAAATTGACAAGATGGGCACTAGCGCTTCAAAGATGGGATTTAAAAATAACTCATCGGCCAGGATCAAAACATTTAGGGGCGGATGCCATTTCTAGATTAGCTAGGGAAAATGACCCATGTAGGGGTTAAATGATAATCTGGTCTTGACGATATAAGAAGTTCTGAAAAAAATGTAATATTTTTATTGTATTGATAACTAATATTTATGAATCCTAAGGAAAATGGATTAAATTTGTGAATATAATGGTATTAAGAATTAATGTGTATAAGATATGTTTTTTTTGTGATTGTTTTGTTGTGTGAATACTTTGGTTCATGTTTTATTTAAAGTGAACAGCTAAGTTATAGCTTCGGTTTGTTTTGTGTTGTGTTTAAAGTGAAGGACTAAGGTAATAACTTTGATCCCGTATCATTTAAAGTAAAGATATAAGAAATAAATATAACATAATTTTGTGTTAAGTATAAAGTGTAAAAGAAGTTGATATTGTAATAATTGTATAAAATAATTATGGACAACGAATAATGGATTAATATAATTTAGATAATGAATAATTGTGTAAAACTAATTTTTGTTACATGTAAATGAATTTGCTATCTCATACTCAGATGAAAACATGGGATCATTTACCTGTAAAATTGTGTATTATTATGTCTACAAAGCGTTCCTCTTCACAAGGTTAAAGTATTGTGGTTAGTCAATTGTGGTGCTCTACTATTATCTACGGTTAGAAGGTCTGTCACTGAGTCATGAAAACGTCTCAAAGACCTATTTCCATTCCTTGAAAGGGTAGGGCATATGTGAGACTCTCACATAGTCTGCAAACAGATTCAATCCTAACTTTGGAAAATCCAGTACAGATGTGACTTTTTGTTAAAGGAATCAGAAAGGTCGTTGCACAGACAATGGTGCGGCGCACACTTCCCTAAGTGGATAAAGGGTCATTCGTTAAGAGAAGACCATCAAGGCACAAAGAGACAATGCAAGGCCCTGGATGTCGGGCTGACAAAAAGGAAACGCAGCCTGGAGGTGACCAGCAGACGAACCCATGTATAGGGGATGACATCAAACACATGAAAGAATGGAACCTTCGAGAAACGAGGAAAAAGGGTATAAATGATGAAAAAACGATTAGACAGGGCTTTTTTTTAGACGAGACTTTGCCGAAAAGACGCGGGCGAGCGGAGAGAATGAAGAGACAGGGTCTCTATATCGAACAGATTTATGAACTCCGTGCCTTTGAATCGATGTATGATGGTTCTTCGAAACAAACGTGTATATATTAATATTAGTCTAGATATTGATTTTATAATAAACAAGATGTAAATAGACATGTAATATTGTCTACATTAATATTACGAGTGGCTTATACATCGGATCACGACGATCGGGTTTACTTACACACACACACACACACATATATATATATAATTGTTTCTTTACCCAATTTGTTGAATCTACTAATTAAGTGCAATCGTTTTCAGAACAATTTCAAAGATGCAGAACGCAAAATATATTGTGTTGCATTCTTAGCGTCAATAAACGTTTTTTGATATATTTCTATTGAACTTACATACGTCGCCTATAATCTTTTATGATCCTCTTCAGCAGTGTTATCAAGATTGTAGTAGTCAAATATGACAATAGATGGCAGCACCAGCGTATATATTTTAGCGAGCAGCGGGAGTCGGAAGACGGTCTGTAAGCTCAAGATTCAGATAAATTTTATTTGATTCGATTTCAGTTCAAGGATCGCTTAAAATATTAATGAAAGATAACTAAGAAGAAAAGATTTAAGTAAGCAATAATTATAGATAAAAGTTTTTTTTTCTCCTCGATTCTTGTTGAATGCTTTTTTGGATGGCATAATATATATATATATATATATATATATATATATATATATATATATATATATATATATATATATAGTGGAATATCGATCTAACGTTTCTCAAGGGACCGACTGAACTATCTATGCGGGAAAACGATAAATTTGGGAATATAGCAAAGAAATAATATCGTCGGGACTGGATGACATAAACGACACATACGGAAAAGCGACGATTCGCGGAACGATCGATCGAGATTCCACTGTATATATATATATATATATATATATATATATGTATATATGTATATATATATATGTATATATAGATATATATATATATGTATATATAGATATATATATATATGTATATATATATATGTATATATATATATATATATGTATATATGTATATATGTATATATATATATGTATATATATATATATATGTATATATATATATATATGTATATATATATATATATGTATATATATATATATGTATATATATATGTATATATATATATATATATATATATATATATATATATATATATATATATATATATATATATATATATATATATATATATATATATATATATATATATATATATATATATATACAGTGGAATCTCGATCTATCGTTTTTCAAGGGACCGATCGAAATGAACGATAAATGCGGGAAAACAATAGATGCGGAAACATAACAAAGCAATATGATCTTTGGGACTGGATAAAATAAACGACACATACGGAAAAACGATGGTTCCGAAAACGATCGATCGAGATTCCACTGTATGTGTGTGTGTGTGTGTTGGTTAGGGTGGAACGAAAAATACTTTTTTTTGAATTTCAATATGCTCTAGTTTTCAAATGTTGTCTTTTAACAAAATAAATGCGGAAATTAAATATTTGCGTAATTGGTGCATGTTTTCAGTTGGCGCAAGAGGGGCAAACTTTTGGTTTTTATTAAATTTTTGAGAAATTTCACAATTATTTTGAAATTGAAAACACCTGTAGTACAAAAAGTAGCAAAATATGTAATTTAAACATTCCTTTTAGTCAGGAGACCTGCTAAACTGATTATATAATACGTTTTACTTCATAAAAATAGTACACATATAGGCACTCAAGGACGACGCACTTAAAAGACACTCGGACATCACGGTGGACGAACAACGGTGGTTTTTTCATGGAACGAAAACATTTTTTTTTTCTGAATTTCAATATGCTCTAGTTTTCAAAAGTTGTCTTTTAAAATTAAAATTAAGAATATGAAATCTTTTTGCTCTACTAAAGTATTTTCAAGTGCCGCAAAGGGCTTCAAATGGATATTTTTATGAAAAAGTGATTATATTTGTATTTTTTTGTTAATTTTTTTATAGTATATTAAAATAATGTATACTTTCTGTAAATAAAATATTCAAAATATGATATTTTGACAGAAAACTTGCATATTCTAAGTATTTTTAATTTTTAGATGCCATAACAGAAGAACTGATTTTGTGGAATTTCGCGATTTTCATCATATTAATTTTACAGTAGCATATTCTTATAATACACATTGGAATGAAAGAAAAATAATTTTTAATTGACGGACCTTAGTTAAAATAAACAAATCACACTTATTTAGAAAAAAATATTAATGTAATGTCTATTAGGGCAAAACGTTATTTTTAAAAAAATATTCATTCTTTTCAAAAGTCCATAGTAACCACACATGGTTTCCATTACTTATTTCACTGACATTTTGAATTGTTTTTCGACATGTATAAAAATTTATGTTATCACATACATTTTTGTTTACCCTTTTAAATTTACACATATTTTTATCAGCATAACATATTTTACCATAATACAAATTTTTACCAAAATTTAAAAAAAAATTTTTTGAACATAAAAAGCAATAGGATTTAAAAATTTAAAATCATTACATAATTTTATCTCATAACCAAACTGAAACACTTTTAAATTTCTGAAATCAATATCTGACTTAAATAATTGAATATGTTCTAAACTTAACAACAAATATGGTAATTCACTTTGTACAATTAAAATTTCAATATTTCTTTTCACATTACCATTGTTTACATTTGTTTGTATAAATTTTTTTATAACCACACTACCTTCCGTTTATTTTAAAGTTATATTTTTTTGTTGGTTTACTTTAAAGTTTTTAAGAAATTTAAACATTTTTTCGGACATCAGGGTAATTGTTGACCCCGTGTCCAACAAACATGGAAAATGGTTATCACTCAACCGAGCTGGAATAAGGAGTCATCTCTGGTCTCTATTCAGGTTGTCTGTTCTTTGAAAAGTGTTGTTGAAGCTCCGTCGGTTTGACTGTCGTTGATCCTTGTATTGGTATCTGTCTTCTGGAATAATATTTCGTCTATCATAGTTTTCTCGTCGCTCCTGAAATCGTTGTGGATTTCTATAAATCCAGTTCCGTCTGTCGTCTTCATGAGTAAACTGTCCTTGATTTGTATGCTGAGCACTAAAATTTTCTCTCGCAAATGTGTCGAAGAGGCGGTTTTGTTGTTCGCTGCTTTCCGTCGTCAATCTCGGTAGGTGAATTTTCTTGGCTTTGGACAACCATTCCAGGGGGTCTTTGATGTCTTGCAAGGTTAACAGTGTTCTCATCTGGCGTGGCGAGTCGATCGTGAGGATGTCAACCATTTCTTCATCATCTTTTTGGAGTGAAAGTCCAAGCTCCATTTTTTTCTATTGTATTCGAAAAGATCGTCGTCTTCTTTTAATCGTAAATTTCTAAAATCGGTTATCAATTGCTCTCTACTTCGTGAAAATGCTGTTAATAAATGTCGTTTTAATTTGTTATAATCTTCCCTGTACAACTGAGTCGAAATAATCAAATCTTGCACTTCATCACACACGAAATTTATTAAGTTCTCCTTTTTCCAATTGTCATCTAATCCCAGAATTCTTGACTTCTAGTCAAATATATTTATCCATGGAAGAATATTTTTACTTTTTGTGCTGTCGAACTTGGGTATTTTTAATTCTTTTTCAGGGTTTCGTTTCTCCATACATTTGTCACTCCCTCTTTTTCCAGTTTGCGTACTGCCAACAGCTAGTTTCATCTCATTTTCTTCAGTTTCATTCTGATGTTTTTTAGTTTCTGTCCCTTCACGAGCTTCAGTTTGGTCCAACATACTGTCATCTAGATGTAATGCCTGTTTTAAGTCCTGTTCTGTTGTATTCGTTGTCATCCCTGAAAATTTTCGCGTCTGTGCGTTATCCAAAGTGCAGTGAGCTCGACACGTTTCCCCGGAAAGTTCAGTACTTGGCGGCTCCTGACAAGCGTTGGATTTACGCCTGCTATAAAAATATCAATTTGCAGTCATCATTTCCCGTAATGTCGTTGGCGTGTGGAAGACATGTAGAACAAATAATCAATCCATAAGTTAAATCAGTTAGTTTATTTCTTCTTTAAGAAAACCACGCTCGAAAGCATTATCCCTAGATTGCCATTTTCAAACCTCTGTGACGCCGAGCAGAGCGGCCGCAAGCAGCGAGCTCCCAATTTAATCTGCGTAATTTTATATTCTATCAGCGTGTCCCTCTTTATAGCGCATGCCCAAAACACCACATGGTAATTTCTGGAATAGTCTTCTGTTTACGTAAGCATTAATTTTCGCGCCAAACCCTGTACATCAAAAATAGATTTCCTCGATGGAACTTCGAATCGAGGTCATCTTCCGAAACGGGGAAAAACCCTTTTTTCAAACGCGTTTTGCCAATGATTTTAATGTTAAATTTGATTATTCTGAGGCCCCCTTAAAATTTAATTAATGTTTTCACACACACACAAACACAAACACACACACACACACATACATATATATATATGTAGGAAGGAGTTAGTACTCCTTCCTTTAGAAGTGAATCATTAGACTTAATTATTTTGAACATTTAATTAAACTAGACGATGTTTACAAGACAGGACTAACACTTAGTATGAAATTAAGAAAAAACAAAGCATTAACAGAGCTAAACATCGGGAGCTTGCAGAACAACACATCCGCTTAAAGTCCTTCGTGCCGCAGTAGTAGGAGTGGAAGTTGTAGTAATAGTTCAGTTGTGTTGCCAAACTTATTCTCACACGGCCGTTCTGACTTTCCAGACGTCCGCGGCTGGGTTGTCAACAATAATTCTGAAAAGATAAAAAAAAAGAGCAGAAAAAGGAAAAATATTTCAAAAAATCAAGCAGTGTTCAACACAGTGGTATTGGTGTTCAGTTTCTGCACCACTGTTTCATTTTGTCCGCTGCAGTTGATGTTATGGTTGGACCATCGTGATGTCCTAACTTTCGAACTTCGTAACGATCGTTGGGGTTGATGTTCGTGATCTCATATGGTCCGAAGAACTTTGGTCGGAGCTTTAATCCGGTTCCAAATTGAGTTCGTTGTATTGCCACTTTGTCACCGATCTTGTATTTACAAGCCGGTTTACGCCGTTTGTTATATTGTCGTATGTTTTCTTCCTGTAAACGGAGGATATTTCGTTTAGCTTCGATACGTAACGCTTCTTTGTCATCAAGAATTCTTTGGTGGTGTACCTCGTCAAGAAGATTTTTAATCTGTAGATCCTCTTGTTGTTTCATTTTAACACCAATTAAAAGTTGAAAAGGTGTGAATTTTGTACTGCGTGTGGTGGTACTATTTAAGATACGTTGCAATCTTGGGACATATTTAAACCATTTGTCAGGTTCATCTAGAGCTAACTTAGTTAAAACGGGAATAATTGTGCCATGAACACGCTCAACCTGACCGTTGCCACGTGGCACACCTGTTGCTATTGAAATGTGTTCAATTGACTGTTCCTGGCAGTAACTTTGAAATTCTGAAGATGTGAATGCGCTACCTTTGTCAGTAATGATTTTTGAAGGGTTGCCAAATGTAGTTTGTTGCAAGGATAATTTGTCTAAGGCATCTTTCGTAGAGGTGGACTTCACGGGATAGATCCATACAAATTTGGAAAAGGCATCAACTACTGTAAAAAGATACTTATAACATTTTTTTGTCGATGGTAAAGGTCCTAAAAAGTCGCAATGGTAACATTCAAGGGGTGCATCACCTTTTGGAATGGGGTGAAGGTATCCTTCTTGTTTTCCAGATTTTCGCGAGGACAAAATGCAAGGAATACAGTTCGAAATAATTTCTTGAACTAATTTCTTAAGTTGAGGAATGAAAAATTCACGAGAAACAATTAATTCGGTTTTTTGTGAAGCAAAATGACCTTGTGAATGGGCGTTTAGCACTATTTCTTTCTGCATCATTTGTGGTACTACTAAAAGTTCGGCATCCTGATGAAGTTTATAAAGAATTCCGTTTTTAACAAAAAATTCATCAGAAGGTGTAGATTCAAGCATAGATTTAATTTGAGATATAAATTCATCCTGGTCTTGGGCATTTTTCACCTTTTGAGTGATATCATTTGAGGTAATTACAAGAATGGGGTTACGACTTAAAGCATCAACATGTTTCATCTGTCTACCGGGTCGATGACAAACTTCATAATCAAAGTCTTCTAACATCAATGCCCATCGAGCAATTTTAGCTGGTAGGTCTTTTTTGTGCATCGTTTTTTGGAAAGCATCACAATCGGTGATAATTTTAAATTTTGTTCCCAACAAGTAGTTTCGAAATTTTTTTAGCGCTTCAATAACGGCAAGAACTTCCAGTTCATAACTATGATATTTTTCTTGTTGAACTGTAGTTTTACGGCTAAAATAATGAATAGGATGAAACTGTCCATCATCGGATTGTTGCAAGAGCACAGCGCCAAAACCTAAGGAGCTGGCATCAGTGTGGAGTTCTAATGGGTATCCCTGTTGAAAAACATGAAGAACTGGGTTTTGTGAAAGAATGTTTTTCTGTTGTTGAAAAGCTGCTATTTGTTCAGGGGGTTTGGGAGCTTCAATAACTTGAAATTTTGGTTCAACCTTTTCACTTTTGACGGATTCATTCTCAAGGGCATCATCATCGGCATCAAATATTTTTGGTTCAAGAGTTGCTTTGATAGTTCCAATATCAAAAGCATTATCATCATCGTTATCATGAAGCAAATCTAAATCACTGGCATCAGCATCATCTAAATATTTTCCATCATCATTATCATGAAACAAATCTAAATCATTGGCATCATCATCATCATCATCACGTTCAAAATCAATTGGATTATCCATTTTCTCTACCCTAGAAATCTTATCTTGAGTAGATGTTAGAGGTTTTTCAGACATGCATATTTGGCCCTGATCTTGAATTTGTTTTTCTACAATTTTCTGTTCCGCAAAAGGGAGTCGTCGAGAACGTTGATTTACGGGGATTTCATCTTGTAATAAAATAGTCCTTTTAATTTCAGTGTCTTGAACTTTATGGGGTTTGTAGGAAGTAACGATATTTTGAACTTCCTCACGAATTTCAGAATTCAAAATGTGTGAAAGATCAAATGGGAAAGCTTCGTCATCAGGAATATTAGCAATATTAACGAAGATGTTATTATCAAGAGTAAAACGAATACCGTCTTCATCAAATGTAAATTGGGTTTGCTGCAAAAAGTCGATTCCGATAATCACATCAAAAGGAATCAAGTCATCCTCTAGAACATGTATTTTAGCAGGTAAAGTAATGGTTTGAATTTCGATGGAATCCTGAAAGAATCCGATGCTGTGAACTTGGTTTTTGCCAATTCCTGAAAAGGGAATGTTGGTGGGCTGCAATGGTGGCGAACCAATTCTTCGATAGGTTTTCTCATTGATGAGGGTTGCCTGTGACCCAGTGTCACAGAGTGCTGTCAATTGAATTCCTGCAAGTTGAATGTCAACATGCATGGGATTTTTCGATGAAGTTTCAGGAGAAAGTGCATTTACAGTTTTATCAGAAATAGGTTTTTGAGAATCAGGTTTTGGTTTAGAATTTCGATAACTTTTAGGGCAATTAGCATGAACATGACCAAAACTTTTACATCCGTAGCATTGTTTACCATGTGATTTATTCAAACATTGGTTGCTTTTGTGACCTCTCAAGCCACAGGAAAAACATACTGGCTGTGTATTTGGGCTACGTGTATTATCGACTTTCACATTGAGGTAGGAAGCATCAATTTTTTTCTGATTATTTTGTCTGAAATTTTGTGATCTGTTAAAGATTTGTTCATAAATTTTCAACTTTTCCTTAAATTCAGGGACGGATTTACAACCGTAAAGAATAACTTTATTGTTTGTTGAATCAGGAATTCCGTTTATGACATACTCAAACAGAGAGGAGTCATCGAGAGAACCTTTGTGTGCCAAATCTCTCATAGCTAAGAAATATTCTTGTAGGGTTTCAAACGGTTTCATACGTCGAGATTCCATTAATTTATGTAACTGAATACCGTTAATTTTGTCCGAAAATTCGTCTAATAAATGGTGCTTCAATTGTTCCCAATTTGTAATTCCACGAATAGACCTAATTAAAGTTTGAGCGGGACCAGTTAAACATTTTCTAACAAAAGTAATTTGGTGAATTGGATTGTTTATCTGATATAAACAAAAAAGTTCTTCAACGTCAGATATAAAATTCTCAACACTGTAATTATCACGAGACGAGAAAGGTTTTATTAAATCAACAACGTCTTTCAGACTAAACAACTGGAAAGAGAGATTCGCAGTTTCAACTGAAGGCAATGAATTTTGATCTGATTCACCAACGGAAATGTGTGTATTTTGCTTATTCGAAGATTCTTTTGCGTCAATGGTGGGGGAAAAGGGAGATCTATTTTCCTCTACAACGCTGTTAGTTTGGGATGAACGTGCATCCGGAAGTGAGTCATCATTCACTTCGCATTCCGAAAGATCAGAAAATTCTGCTTTTAATAACGATAAATCACTAAGACTCATAAGAATGGTATTGGCACATTTGTCTGGGTCAGTTGAAAATTCTAAATGAAGTAGATTACAAATAGAAATCAAGTCTTTAAGTGAAAACTCTTTAAGTACTTTCTGTTTCGTTGCTTCCAACACGAATGGCTGTTTAAAACCTGTAAATTTACGTAATCTGGTACGATTTTGTCTGTCGCCGTCTGTACCAAAAATTAAACGATGTAGAACCTTTATTTGATTCGTGCTACCAATTTTTAATGATTTTGAAATATTGGGGTAATCGTTGAGAGTAGCCATAACTATATACTAGGTTCAAACAATTATAGTACACAAATATACAAATATTCAAAACCAAAATCACTAATTATAATACGTAGTTACTCAAATTCAAAAGTAGAAAATAATATTTCAAATCGAAATTTTTTCAAATACCAATTCAATAATAAAATATTGATTCTCAAAATATGCATCAAAATAAGTAATCTTTAAAACAGGTTTTGTTCAAGAAAACAAAATTATGAACTAAAATAAGCATCAAATATCAAATAATAAGTTCTTCAAAATAATTTCTCTGGTTGAAGAAAACAGATGACGTAAATTTAGATATGTATCAAGTTAGATATTACTTCAGCAAAATATTCATCAAATTAATCTTCAAAATAAATCACTGTTGAAGAAAATAGAGGATGTAAATGCAGCATCAAAATAATAGTCAAAGTTCTAATGTTAAAAGCATCAAAATTGGGAAATCGAAAGTATCAAAATTGTGAAATCGAAAGCATCAAAGCATTCTGCAAAATAAAAAATATTCTCGCAAGAAAACAGCAGAATTAAGTTCAACATCAAAGCGCATCAAATAAGCAAAGTTGTCATCAAATAAACATTCGCTTCGTCAAAATTATGCATCAAAATAATAATATAATAATCTTCAAAAGTATTCAATTCGCGATCTTTCAAAATATATGTTATGTTGTGGTTTGTTCAAGGAAACAAGATTCTTCAAGTTAAATGTCGAAATTTTCATCAAATCATCAAATAATTTCATCGAAATAGAATTCTCTTCAAGAAAACAGAAGTGATAAATTCAACGTCAAAGACCATCAAAAGTGAATTTAGCATCAATTAAATTCCTGCATCAAAAGAACGTTGAAATATTTTCAGTTTTCTTATAATTATCATCAATAAGATGAGAATTCCATTAATCTTCAAAATTTTCTTGAACAAGCTTCAAAGTATGCATGAAATAATTACAGTATGATCAGAATATACTCACAGTTCTGGTTTTCGGTTCTCGTCATCCCATCAGAATATTATCAGAGTCCGTGGCACATCACTTTCGTTTTCGCTGGCGGTATCCAAAACCGAAATGACAGACAACAGTAATCCAGGAATCATCAAAAGAAAATAGTTTTTCAGTCCAAGCTAGGGGTATTTTTCGAGTCCGAGGGCCGAGCACCCATGTAGGAAGGAGTTAGTACTCCTTCCTTTAGAAGTGAATCATTAGACTTAATTATTTTGAACATTTAATTAAACTAGACGATGTTTACAAGACAGGACTAACACTTAGTATGAAATTAAGAAAAAACAAAGCATTAACAGAGCTAAACATCGGGAGCTTGCAGAACAACACATCCGCTTAAAGTCCTTCGTGCCGCAGTAGTAGGAGTGGAAGTTGTAGTAATAGTTCAGTTGTGTTGCCAAACTTATTCTCACATATATATATAGAGAGAGAGATATATAGATAGATAGATAGATAGATATAAAAGAACATGATGTCGATGCTGCCCTGGACGTCTCCAGACAGGGTGATCATCAAGACACAATTGGAAACAGGACTCGACACTAAAGACTGTACGTCCCCAGTCAGCACAGTACCAAATTGATCAAATTAAGCACCGCTGCAATCAGACTTCGCGGTACACAGGCGTGAGGGGTCAGCAGCGTAACGGTCGACGTGAGCGTAGAATCCGCTCTCTCAGTTGTCTATCAATGCTCATGTTGGACACTTGTGTGCGAGTCACACGTCGCATGTTTGATAACGACGAATCCGTTGCTATAACAGCTGATCTCACAATCGCTTTGTCTCCCCGTTGTGTTGTGGTCCTACTTCGACCTGCCGTCCTGAAGCTTAAATCTGCCGTGCCAGCATCGTCTAATCGCTGCATCGCTTCGACCCAGATGACGAGCAATTCTTCGATTTGCGCAACCAGCTTCTTTCAATCCGATGACACGACCTCTTTCAAACTCTGAAATATCCTCATAATGAGCACGAATGTATCGGTGAGGTATTGTGCAGTCGATGAAAGATACCCACAGTCGAAATGCAACAGAAATTTTGAACATGTGATCCAGAATAGCTCCTTATATACACGTGCTGGATGAGCAATTCTGATGTGCTGGAGCTCTCTCTATTCATTCGTTGGACACCAAATTTTAATAATTTGCAAAGATGTTTGGTCGAAACATCTTTGCATACGGAATATCATTACAATCGGACAACTCCTTCTTAGTGCGTCGATTTTTTGTAATAGAGTTTATCTGTCTCTCTCTCTATCTATCTATATCTATCTATCTATCTATCTATCTATATATATATATATATATATACATATATATATATATATATATATATATATATATATATATATATATATATATATACAGGATGATTTTTTTTTAAACTGACACTACTCAGAGTCATCTGTAGCGCGATCTATCAGTCAGAATTCCACCAAAATTGATAGAAGGACTAAGGACGACATGGGAAAGAGTTTCCGTGAAAAAATATTAGTTCTGAAAGTCGCCGATAGGGGAAGATATGGCGCTGTTATTTGTTGGCGCACCCGAGAATTTGCACAAAACTCTAGTAAAACATCAAAATGCAAATTCACGACTACGTAGACGATAGCAGCGCTAGTATTTCGGGCTATAAAGATGAGGGGTGAATACCGAAAATGTTGTCATAAGTAGACAAATGAATAACAAAAAAATGTCACTGCAACACCACTTTATGCAGCAAATTCACTTCTCCCTCTTCAATGTGACTACAGACCTGGTACCCGACTCGTTGCATCCTAAACACTATGTTCTCGATCGCCAAGAGTAACCTGTCACCAGGAATGTTCATTGAAGTCCGGGAAATGTTGTCCTTTAGGGCCGCCAAGTTCGAAATTCCACCAAGATACACTTTAGATTTTAAATAACCCCACAGAAAAATTGTCACATGGGTTAGGTCCGGGGAGCGAGGTGGCCATGAATGCAGAAAAAAGCGACTGATGACCCTTTCTTTTGTAAAGCGAAGGCGCAACAGATTCCGCACTATATATCCCAAAATACTGGCGTTGCTGTCGACTACGTAGTTATGAATTTTCATTTTGATGTTTTACTTGCCTTTTATACAAATTCTAGGGTGCTCCGACAGCGCCATATCTTACCCTATCGGCTGCTTTTGGAACTATTTTTTTTTCACGGAAACTCTTTCCCATGTCGTCCTTAGTCCCCTATCAATTTTGGTGGAATTCCGGCTGATACATCGCGCTACAGATGGCTCTGAGTAGTGTCAGCTTAAAAAAATCACCCTGTAAATATATATACATGAGGGTTTGTCTTAACCCATCCCATGACGCATGAGAACTTTAAATTATCACTCAGATGACAGCGCCATTAGTGGCTCGACGCATGAGCTTAAGATACACAGAGAGACTTTTTTGAGGCATGACGTGGTCTGGAAGCGTGCGCGCTGTGACGATATTCTGTAAATATATTTAGTGTAAATAGAATCGTAAAGGAAATTTACGATTCCGCATAATAAGTGTGATTTTTTTATTATGATTATATTTTTTTTACATAAATACATACATATATACAGATGGCAGACAAAATAATTTGAACACCTTTGAAAAAGTATGCAAAATTTCCCACCTGCACAACAGGTGCGCCACCTGGCACAAGCTTCTTTTATCTAGTGGCCTTGAAAGGGAAGGTATCAGTCGCTCATTAGCAGTCATAGATGTTGCATACGTCTGTCGTACTTTCTGAGAGACGCTGCAATGACAGACCTGTTAGAATTCGAAACAGGCATGATTGTTAGAGCACGTTTAGCTGGAGACTGGGTGACTGAAACAGCAAACCTTTCGGGGTGTTCAAGAAATACGGTAACAGATTTTTGAGAGCGTACACGAAAGACGGTAAGATGCCGACTTCAAAGTACAACAGAGGACGAGAAAGATGACTGAGAAGAATAGAAGGGTCTTGAAGAGCATAGTAACCTAATAGCACATGCAGTCGTTATCCGAGATAACATCCGACATGAACAGTCATCTGCAGGACTTCGTTTCTGTCAAAACTGCCAAATGGGAACTCCATGTTGCGAACATTTATGGCAGAGTAGCAAATCGCAAACCGTTGGTGACATCAAGTCATGTTTTCGAACGACGCCAGTGGCTCGCAGAAGCTGGGCCCCACAACAGAGGAAACAAATCATCTGGTCTGATTACTCAGTATTTTCCCCTATTTCATTTTGTCACGAGAAAACTGATGAGATGGTTTCTTAAATGAACAGACGTGAAGTATAGAAATGACAATTTATTTGAAACACAGCAATGACGTACTATCGAGTTGATAGTACACAATAGGTCTGCCTCTCAACTGGAGTTCAGCAACTTATATACCTTAACAGAACATTCTAGAAATATTCAAATTAATTAAATTTACATAAACTGGAACATTCTGGAAATTCCAGAAGGAGATTTAAATTAAGTAAAGAGAACGTAGCTAGCGACCAGCGGGATTTGAACCTGGGACCAAGCTATCCGAAGGCAGCGACGCTACCTCCCAGCCACCAGTTCACCTGCAAGAAATGGAAAATGCAGCAATACCATCGGGCAAGTTTACGTGTGGAGAACGCCCAGAAAAGCGTTTACTCCTGACTGTCTCGACGACTGTGAAGCATGGAAGTGGCTCCCCTCTGGTATGAGTGCAATATCTTGGCGAAGTCTTGGACCATGTTGTAACATATTCCGTACTTAGCTGTGAATGGATCATCCTTTGTTTACATCGTCAAAGATGGATGATCTCACAGGAGACGCCTCATTAGAATCCAAATAACTCTACATTTATTCAATTAACATAATAAGTGTACGCAGAAAAAATTATCAGTTTTTAAAGCTCTTTCCAAATATGTAACATTTATGTACTTTCATGGAAAAAAATACATCAATTTCGACATTTCCAAATATGGGCGAATTTCATAACGAATTCCATACCGGAAACGGTCTACCCAGAATTGTTCCATTTCCGGCCGACAGGCACCGTTTTCCTTTTATTTAAATAAATAATAATAATAATAATAATAATAATACAATTTTTTATAATAATAATTTAATTTTTTCAAACAATGAGGATTGTTGTGCAGTTTTTAATTTACCCTTTTTTAACATAAGTATTTCTTAACTATTTCATATGCTCACAAAAGGAAGTACTTAAATAACAATCTCATTATCTGTCATTTTTCATAAGACATCACTTTACTACTTTGGACTTATTTCAATAATGAAAATGAAACCAGGCTGTTTGAGCAAACAGTTGCGAATTTTCTAACTGGCCTAAAAGTGTATGGGCTCATTACAAAAGCCTAAAAATCATCAAGCTAATTAGAAAGTTGTCGATAATTTTACAATGAGCCGATGCATTGAAAAATGACGGCTCTCATTCAATTAGCGGGATTTGTGAATTCGCCTACCACATATACAGGGTGTGCCATAAATACCGCCCAAACTCTGCACAGCCAGATTCCTCGTTGGGAGTACATAAAAAATGCCCAAAGAACTCTACCTGTACGACCCATAGTTTTCGAGAGAAATACGAAAAACAAAGTATGACGTCACATCCGATGCAAGGAAAAAAACACTATTTGACACATCAACAGCAGTATTTTCATATCTTTTCCGATGACAATGTTCAAAATGTTGGCCGCGCATATCGCGTCATACATGCGCGCGCCGTGGAATGACGTTAAGCCGCCGTTTAACTCGTATTTAAGAGGCTGCATCTTGCAGCTACCGGTTTTCTTTGCATGGTGATCATGTATTCCGTTCGTGAATATTGCGACATGTATTTGATCTACGGCCAATGTAATGGAAATGCCTTACGAACTGCTAGGGAGCATGTCCGTCGATATCCGTCACGCCGTCCTCCCGATGCCAAAGTCATCCGCAGGCTGGACGACAGACTGCGAAATACGGGAAGCGTCTGCCCGATACACAGTCGTCACGATGTTGGAAGACTACATAGCGCCCTGAGGTAACACAAGAGGATGCAATACTGGTATATGCAGGGCGAACATTTTGAACATTATCGTCCAAAAAGATATGCAAATACTGCTGTTGATGTGTCAAATAGTATATGTTTTTCTCTGTAAGGGGAGATTGAAAAAAAAAATTTCCCTTCGTTAAAATTTTTTTTTTCGTACAATAGGGATGTTATTATAGTTCATTTAGGACCCTTATAGTTGTCATTTGAGGATATTTTAACGTTTGCTTGTAATATGTAATAGTTGAAAGTTATGTCTGTTGTGGTGCTACAATTAAGGAAATGTATTGGTCTCAATATGGCCACAGGTGGAAGGTCACTCTATTAGTTGGTGTTCAACACTCCTCACAGAGGTTATGTATTCAAAATTGTCATTTAATGTAAGAAGTACTTGTTTTTATGTTCGCAGTTGCGCTTATGATAAAAAAAATGTAAGGTGGCTGATATGTACTGTTGGCTGGCTGGTGAGTAGTTAAAATTTTATATTATTAAATATAAAGGTAAATGTTCTTGTATTGCATTTGCCCCTTAAAACTCTGTAAATTCTTTAGTAAACTTCTTTCTCTCTGTTGCTAAGCGGTATTTCAATCCGTACTTGGGTGCTATTTCTCGTCTCTCACGTTCGCAGGAGCTCCTGAATAAAGGGGGGAAAGCAAGAATCTGTGTAGCAGGTCAATGGAATGTTGATTTCTTTCATATCGCCTCCGTCGGAGCGGCCGTTTCCTACCGCGGATGAATACGGTGCTTGTGGACGGCGGGGTCCACCGTGAAAATAATTAAAATCTAACAAGAAGCCAAGAAATAATTCAAGAAAAAAATAATTTGGCATTCCACTTCGACAAATATGAAAGAATATCAGCTTTCGAAATAATCATCTGGCCTCAAGGCTCGGCGCGAGGTAGCACTCTTTTACGTGTATCCCTTGCTACAGCTCATGCGAAAAAGTTTTGCTCCGGGGGGTATTCGGACTGGGAGAATCAGACTGGTTGTCCGGCAGCTACAAAGAGGATCGTCACCAATTGCCGTCCTAGATGCCGGGCTTCACCCCTTGGAACCCATGAAGAATGTCCGCTGCGAAAGATCCAGAGATGCCTTAGTCTACTGGGTATGCCCAACTTTAATCTTAGCTTTCTTGCCTTTATTTCTTTAACTCCTTTTTTTTATTATATAGCTTAAAGTCGAATTAGGTAATATGCATTTTTTTTTGCTTATTATGAAAAGATTATGAAAAGACCTTCATATAAAGTGTTAAATAGCTACAGGTCACCAGCCACCCATTCTTGTGTAATATGTGAGTGTAACCATTGTTTTTAATATATATATATATATATATATATATATATATATATATATATGAGGAAATGTATACGTGTAGTTTTATTTTATGATGAGGATGGTATTAAGTTTCTTAAGCATTGTAAATACTAATCATGTTATGTTATAATAAAAACTTGTTAAGTAAAAAAAAAAGGCATCTAATTGTCCAGTCTTTTTTTTTTGTGTCGTTTGAATTTAAGTGTTTGAATTTCAGATGCCCTCATTTTAATTCTATTTCAGCAGGTATAATTGCTATTTTTGGAGATGTTGTTTTTTGGTTCATTTTTATTTCGTCTCCTTTTAAGGGAAGTAGTTTTCTTTAAAGTTCTTTAATTTAATTTAATCTTTTTTAAAGACATAACAGATATTGCAGCCACGACAGATTTTACTTGCACCGGCCACCATTAGCGAACACGGCGATGGGTTTGCAGCGACGGGTATCGAACCAGATACGTTCAGATCACTGGCCCGCTGCCCTTGCCAACTGGGCCATCGCGACCCTAACTAGACAGACATAATTTAATACAATAATTAGATAACATAAAATAAAATTTATTTTCACTCAACTTACACTGAAAGGAGTTTATAATAGCCTCATGGGATAATGGTGAAGCAGAGGTGAACAGGGTTTATTGCTTCGAAGGGGAATCTCCTTCTAACAAAACACCAGATGCTTTTACAAGGATTTTGTCTCTTAACACTACTGTTTTAAACTCAGATTTAGGGAGTTTCACTAAAAACCTATCACGAGAAACTTGCTTCTGCTTACGTTTCAAAATCTTTCTGAAGTAAGACATTATTTGATCACTAAACAAGTCCACATTTCGGCCTGCTAGAGCTTTGTCAGGATACTTTTGAACAAAATTTTGTAATTCATTCTATTTCGGCCTTTCTTTTCGTCCGGAGAGACAGGATACTGAGGCGCTGTATTATCTCATACCTGTTTTAGCATGTATTACGAGTACCGACACTTTTTTCTCGTCGAAATGCGAAGAGTACTGAGCAAACGTGGAGTACCGAAGCAATATTTTGGTGTCGAAAAGCGACGAGTACCGAAGCAGACGAGTACCGAGGTATGACTGTATATACACATATAAAGGGTGTAAAGTTATTTTTTAATTGTAAGCGTAAATTGGTACAGTAGAGTCCCGAAAATCCGAAATGATCGGGACCACACACTTTTTGGATTAACGAATTTTTCGGATTAATAAAAATCTTTCTTAAAATAAAATAAAATTACATAATAACGTGTGATTACATAAATATTACATATTAAGTGTGATTACACAGTTTATTTTATAAGGTCTGTCTAAACATAACCAAATCTCGGTACCAAACGGGTGATAAAAGAGCGGACCGCTGCCTAGTACAGTACAGTAGAATGTAAGTTGCTCTAACAATACGTCACAGTGCTTGACAGTTGGATTTTAGACGATCATCAGATTGTTGAAATGGTTTTGAAAGAACCTGTCAACGTCTCAGACGAGAGTGAAAGTGAATCAGACGGTGACATCGAGCAAAGAGTATCCCACTCAGACACCGCGGCTGCATTTGATGTAGAGCTACGCTACATAGAGCAACACTCCACCTCTATCCAGCGGACACCATTTTTCTGACGCGTTAGCGCAATTTCGCTGCGAGGGAGAGGTATTTTTCTCTTCGAAAAAAAAAAAAAATTAACAGATTTTTCAAACCAATGAAGTTCAGTAGCAATTAGTTCAGTGCATTGTCTGAATTTTCTTGTAATTTTCAGAAATATACTTTATATTACTTAGTATAACTGTGGTTTTATTGAAAACTTAGTTCCTTTAATCTTTTCGTTTCGGATTAAGCGGGCTTTCGGAATACCGAAGTTCTGATTATCGGGACTCTACTGTATAACATTTCTAGACGAATAGATAAAAAAAGATATATCTCTGATTCTCCATTTATCTCTTAAATTATATTTAAAAGTTATTTCCAAGAGTGGTTTAAATCTGTAGTATTTTGTAGCTCTGATAATATTACCTCGAATAACATTTATTTAGATTCCCAGTAGTAAAAAGAAAATATTTTTCTTATTCGAATGTTCTAGTTTATTTACAAACACACTCGCCAAACGTTTTTGGTACAAACACTTCAAGGGTTAATTCTTCCGATCGGCGCCCGCAGCGATGAGATTTTAACGCCAATTCTAGTCGCCAATTTGGCTCGCGAGCTATCCAGTTCATCATAACTGGGAAATTCTTTCACGGCGCAGTGTGCTTGTTTGTCTCGCAAAGAACGGTAGTTAGCGAACGCTCGTCTGCTTTTTCCCCGGCCATGTGACACAGTTTGCTTTGTGGAATACATTTAGTCTGTGCCTGTCTCTCGATATCGCCGAACATTTATTTATCTGCCAAGGTAGGATTTCTTTTTTATATTTATTCCATAATTTTAGACCGGATTTATGATTTTGGTTTCAATCCGAGAGTAGAGGATATGAAATGTTCCGAATTCCCCGATGCAATTCCAGGTATATTTGTACTTCGGTGCGTTCGTGGAATATTTGTTTTGACGATGCAATGCTCGTGCGTATTTTAGTATAAGGCCCCTCTTCCCTATATACAGTGGCTCCCAAAAGTGTTCGTACACTTACGATTTTCAATGAAATAGGGGTCTATCCATTAATTAAAATGAACATTTCAGAATAGGTATTTAATAATAAGATCTATAATCTATTCTTAACAAAACTACATGAAATATTTTACATAGTAAAACTTTATTTTTAAGAAACCAGTAATCAAAAAGTAACAAAAACTTTATCTCACAAAAGTCATCGTACACAGAAGTATTTTCGGATAAATTTATAATTAAAATTATCGTCTGGCGCTTTATTTTTATTTTTCAATTATGGTGGCATTTAAAATATCGTTTGGCTATAATTTTTGCTTGCCTACTTCGTAATATTTTATTTATTATTTAAAAATGGCTCGTAGTCGTAAGGAAACAACAAACAGCATTCGAAAATTTATTATTTTCCATCATAGTAGTGGTAAATCAGTTCAGAATATTGCTAAATTACTTAAGTTATCCCATTCTACTGTGCAGTATGTGATAAAACGCTTTAAAGAAGAAAATCTGATTGAAAACAAGGTAAGAAAAGGTCGTCCGGCAAAGTTAACAAAACGTGATCATAGATTTATAATTAAAAAATTTGTGAAAAATCCACGTTTGAGTGCTGTAAAAGTTTCTGCAGAAATTAATGAAACATTTTCTACTTCATTTTCACCTGAAACTGTTAGAGTTCTCAGAGCAGCTGGATTACATGGGCGTTATGCCCGTAGAAAATTTTTTGTGAGAGAAAAACAGAAAGCTTAGGCTTTCCTTCGCACTCCAATGATGAATAAGCCCCAAACGTATTGGAATAATGTCTTATTTGCCGATGAAAGCAAGTTTAACATTTTTGGGTTCCGATGGGCGTATAATTGTATGGAGAAGAAAAAAATGAGGATTCTAAGAATATCCTAAGAACTTAGTAGGAGCAGTTAAGCATGGCGGTGGAAGTATCCTTGTGTGGGGGGTGCATGGCAGCATCAGGACTAGGTAATTTGGTATTTATTGATTGCATAATGAACCATGCTGTTTATATAAATATTTTAAGAGACAATTTAAAATTATCAGCCCAAAATTTGGGTATTCGAAACAACTTTGTTTTTTTATCAAGATAACGATCCTAAGCACACGGCTCTCAACGTTCGCCTCTGGTGTGTCTATAATTGTCCTCAAGTTTTGTAAACACCACCTCAATCGCCAGATTTAAACCCATATTTGGAGAGAACTGGAGGTTAGAGTACGAAAACACGACATTCACACGAAAAGCGAACTAAACACAATTATGATGGAAGAATGGATGAACATTGATGCAGAAATTACAAAAGAACTAGCGCAATCTCTTCCCAGACTTTTAAAAGCTGTTGTGGATGCTAAAAGATATCCTACTAAATATTAATTTAACGAAAAATTAGAATATTTATTAATATGTAGATATTTTTTACAAGTGTACGATGACTTTTGTGAGAAAGTTTTTGTTACTTTATGATTATTGGTTTCTTAAAACTAAAGTTTTACTATGGTTTTAAAATATTTCATGTAGTTTTGTTAAGAATAGACTATAGACCTTATCATTAAATACCTATTCTGAAATATTCATTTTAATTATTGGATAGACCCCTATTTCATTGAAAATCGTAAGTGTACGAACACTTTTTGGAGCCTCTGTATATAAGATTCATTCCAATAATTCTAAGCTCTGCCGTTAGAGAAACTTAATGTGGGTAACAGTTTTCTACTAGATGAAGCGAGTGCTGTTTGTGTATATATATATATATATATATATATAAATTATTGTTAAAAATTATATTCTACACCGATTATGGTAAAACTTCGAAACTTACTCTAGTTGTTTAATGTATTATAATTTCATCTTCACCGACCACACTACTGGTTAGATTAATTAAAGAAAAAATTAAATTCTTGAAAAGGTAGGATGAAAAATTTAATGTGGTTATTGATTGGTAACGTTTAAGATTCAACCCAATAAGAATAATCTTTCGGTGATTTGACCGGAGTCACTACTTCGACAGCCACACCGATCTCATTAATTCTGTTGTAGAGCAGGGTTTTCCAAACTTTTCCTGCGATGGAACATTTCGTAAATCCTGAAAT
Source organism: Dolomedes plantarius (assembly GCA_907164885.2). Lineage (NCBI taxonomy): Eukaryota > Metazoa > Arthropoda > Arachnida > Araneae > Dolomedidae > Dolomedes > Dolomedes plantarius. The sequence goes on along the minus strand of OU015498.1, from coordinate 176,181,120 downwards.
TTTAACGGACCACTTCGTTTATTTTGTAGGGTATGTAATAAGACGTAATCAATAATTTTTAAAAAAGGAGAAAAAAATAATTATTTAGTACTAGCTGAAGTACCCGGCGTTGCGCGGGATTTTAAAAATGTTTGTTAACCAAAATCAATTTTAAACTAAACACAATATAAATAATATAGAAAAAAAAACATGCGAAATGTTATACACAGGAATAAAAGGAAAACCCAGTATAAAAGTATACACATTTATAATAAACTCTTCAGAATTCAGCTAGATTTAGCCTTTCATCATTGGAGAAAAAAAAAATCTGAAATTACAGGTTTAGCATAATTTTCCAATAGAACCTTGAAATGACTATTGCCTGTTTAAAAAAAACGAAGTGTTTGATTGAGGGCTGCAAACCATTTAACTCCTCTCCATATTAAACTCCTCAGAATTTAGGTAGATTCAATCTTCCATGACTGTACCACTAAAAGCTGAAAAGTAAAAATGTCAAATTGTCTTTTTGCCTTGAGAACTGTACTTGATGGAAGGAACTGAAAAGATGTTTCTTACCAAAATCCATTGAAAAACTTAACACATTATAAATAACCTAGAAAGAGAAAAGCATGTGAAATGTTATATACTTGAATACTTAATTTTTTAGACATTTTAGATTATTAATCTGTAAAACATATTTGAATTTCTTGTAGTCATTGCAGGATATAAAACAATGCCAGGTTTTCCCGGAAAACTTATTAACTTTCCGTGGAACATCATTGTTCCGCGGTGCATAGTTTGGGAAGCCCTGTTGTAGAGGCTCCTTTTCGATTGGTCGAAAACAGTGATGTTTCTGAGACGTAGAGAGTGGTCGTCAATCTCCTTATGGGTCTTATTTTAAATACAAAACTGAAGCATATCGATAATACGAGATTTAACAGATTCATTAAGATTCATCCCAATAATTCTAAGCTCAATATGGGTAAAAGTTTTCTACTGGATCAAGCGAGTGCTGTTTGTAATGAGATCCTATGGTGTCTTAGTCACCTCAAGCGCCTTATGATGAGTCTTGCATTCTAATAACAATATTAAATTGTATAATCTAATAACTGAGGAGTATATAACCTACATAAGCTACATAACTATGTAAACTACTTAACTAGCTGAAAATCATTTATGTGTTGCGAATTGTAAATGACCAATATAAATAGTGTACATCACATGCAATTTCAAACTGAAAATGATAGCATTTTATTAGCAGATTTACTATCCTAAATTCGGTTGTTAACAAAAATTTAATTCATTAACAAATTTTTTTTTCCATTTATTGTTGGATAGCAAATTTTCCATTTAAAATTGTTAAATTCTAATTTTTTTTCTTGACAAGCCCTTTTAAGTCCATGATTATGGCACGAGGGCTTCAAATAAGAGATCGAATAATTGTGGTTTTCTTTCCAGGGTTCACAATCTAAAAAGGGTTGCGATAGCCGATATTGAAAGCGTCAGCATATGCTGTACCGCAAAAATGGCGCACTTTCCCTTTAAAAGTCGTCTGCGGGAATTCTGTCTCGTGTCGTTGCCGAAATGTAAAAAGAATTTTTAAATACGTACATCAATGCTCTGATCAGTTCAAGGTAAAACTTTGTTATACCTGCTCTGGGGATTTTAATACTTATTTTAACCTATATTTTCTGATTGTTACTTGAATTTGTTTAGAGTAGGGATAGTCAAACTGCGGCCCACCAACCTTTTATGTTGCGCCCGAGGCACTCACCTGGCAGGTGCTTTTGTAAACATAATTTCGGCAATAAGTGCCTAAAAAAATTCAAAATTATGAAAAATTGTTCACCTGCTGCTCACGTTGTTCGCATTCACGTATCTTTGCGAATCATCCAATTCCAAAATGAAATAGGTGAACGTGTATAGAAATCGGCTTACTGATTCTCACCTTGATGGCGTATTTAAAGTGGAATGTAGCAAGTATAAACTTGATTTGTCTAAAATAGTCAAAAGTTTCTCAACAAAAAATAAATTACCCACTTTTCAATAAACGTATGAATATGTTTTTAGTTTTATTCTGTACGTTATTATTTTTTGAAGTATACTGTACTATGTTCAGGCCCAACCTACCAAACGCATGTGGCCCGAGAAGAAAAATACATTGAGTACGACTGATTTAGAATGTCGAGACTCGATGTTAACTGGTGAGGTATAAAATTCTCGCCCCAAAAGTAAATTGCAAATCTTTAAAATTAACCTTACCATCATTTAATGGAGCCCATGCATTTTAAAACCTTTTTCAGCTAAGTCAAAGAACTAAGCAATATTGTTACAGAGGTATAGAAAAAAAAATATCAATATTTTACCCCTACAATAGCATTTCTCAATTCTTTAACTTTCTGTTTAAGATTCTCGTCCTGCCTTTTCTCGAATGTAATTTTAAAAAAAATCTAACCAGGAGTTTGGTCAGTGAAGATGAACTTATAATACATTAAACAACTAGAGTACGTTTCGAAACTTTCAATGTTTTACCATTTTTATAGGCTGAGCATATACTGTTTCACAATATATATATATATATATATATATATAATATATATATATATATATATATATATATATATATATATATATATATATATATATATATATATATATAACTTTTCTACGGCGGCCAGTCATGGTTTCGAAAAAAGTGGCTGTTTTCAGGGGTGGCCGGCTAGAGAAGTTTATATATATATATTAGGATTTTATATTATATTGCATTACATTACATTATACGACTTTTGGGAACTGCTTTAACTCCAAAATTTCCCCATTTTCTGTATATTTATTTTCGCAAAATGCTAGATGATATTATAACAATCGTGAAATTTTTTTTTTAGTAGTTTCTGAAATTATTTTTAATCGGGATTTCTATTTGTGCGACACATCTGTGTAACCAAAATGCTCTTCATTAAGAGGCTCACAAGCTTATAGATGTATCTTTTACAGACTAAGCCACCGGTTTTTTATATTTTACTTTACAGCGGTGGTTCCTAACCTTTTGGTTATTACGGACCACTTGTCCCCCCCCCCCCCATAAAACAAAAACAAAAAAAATTTCGTCGAGGATCCTCTCCCGACCCATCCTTTAGGGGCAAAAATGGGTTTTATTCTTTCAATAAACAAAATATTTGGGATAATCAACTTTCATAAAAAGTGACAAATAAACTTAATAACAATAACAAATTGAACGTCAAAGAAAACAATAGCAAACATAAAAGACTACAAAAACTTAAAAATGAACGAGATTTTTCAGGTGGCATTGGCTTTACGAGTTGTAAAATGGTTGTAATGTCGCGACATGGCCGTGACGCAGCGAGTCTGCATCGCAGAAAATATATTAAATATTATGAAGCAGAACGAGGATTTTTTCGTACTCGAAACGTCAGAAAGCGGAAGAAATACAAGGATTTTTAGAATGTGACCAAAATATTGGGAACAAATATTTTTTGAACAAAAGTTTTCCTCGCGGACCACTTCTGTGGTTCTCTCGGACCACTAATTAGGAACCACTGCTTTACAGGAACGTACGTGTGCTGTACACAAAACAGGAACATAAGAGCTTCCTAAAAGTACTTAATAAAACCCACAACAATAATTAATTTTCTTGTGGGTCAAGCTCTGAATTCCTGTTTTTTATTTTTATTTATTTATTTATTTATTTATTTATAGTAAAAATTTGTAAAGTTTCGAATGAAGGAGTGTTTCAATTTTGCCGTCCACTGCAGATGGCGGTTCAGTTTTGGGAGATTTTTCGTCCACTTCCGTATTCGAATGACCACAAACGGAACTTTAATTCTGAGAAAGAATTATATCCAAGAAGTTAATACAACGTTATAATGATTTTAGAAAGAACGAAAATATTTAACTTTTAAGGGTCATCGTATTTCCGCGAAATCTAATTTTTTTCTTTTTTGTCTGGCAATTGTATTAGTTGAAAAAGTTTGTTAGTGTAGCCTTTATCTTTTTGAGAAGTATTCTGTTATTAAATTCAGACGTGAAACCAAAATTAAAAACCTGTTTCCCTTACATGGTGTTTCTAGATTCCTGTCAGGTGCCTCCACTTTTCCATTCGTGTAATGATTTTGAACAGGGGTAGAATTTTTTGGAGCTTTTCTCGAACACGTCATGAATGAAAATTCTGTTGCACCTATTGTGTTCGGAATTCGCAGAATGAGTGTTTCTAAGGTGCTTAGTTTCTCTTCAGGGGGGAACTACATCAATTTTTTCCCCGTTTTTCAGAAATAAGTGTTATTACAGCCGTGATAGATATCGGGATTGAAGGGGGAAAATTTTTTTCCCAAAACATTTTATAAAAGCAATGTTTGCATCTGCAGTTAGAAAGTGACTTCGTACGTATTTCGAAGAATTTCTGAAAGATGTTCAAGTAATGCAGCCCCCCCCCCCAAAAAAAAAATAATAATAATAATAATAATAATATAAAAAAAAAAATAAAATAAAATAAAAATAAAATCTTTTAATGTAACGGAGGATTGACTCCAACCAACCACTGTGATATGATGAGGTTAGACCAAGAACATTAACAGTATCCATTGTGTTCCGGTTCTCCGCAGATTAGCACGGCACTCGTTCATCTCTTATTGGTCAAAAGAACTAAGCTACATTTCGATAAAATGGTCACAGTACGCTCACAAGTTTCAGTTCTGAGTGCATTGAGCAACCTTCTACTTATGATTAAAAATACATGTGTGGAATACGTAGGAATGTTTCAAGAAATGATGGTGCGATATCGAATACCGGATCAACGAAATCCTCTTATCTGTATAAGAAAGTTTGATTCGTTTTTCCAAAGTAGTTCATTGGTTTTGGGTTCTGAAATTCGAATAATCTCACCTCTTTTTACGCGAATTATTGATTCGTGGGCGATTCCTACAATCGTGTTAGAAAGCGGATACGTTTCTTTTGCCTCCATCGATTAACTTAGGCTATGAGTAACGTTGCCAAATTGAAAGTGAGCGTAAATAATCCTCCACCCCACCCCCAAATGAACATATCTAAAGTGCCCGATTTAAGTATTCTGGATCATCCTACCTCAGGTTCTGTTCCGTTTAATGAACTGACGACGCAGCTGTGAATTTTGATAAATGCCATTATTAATGAAAAAGATACTGTTCATTTATTTAACACTTGGGAGTTCGGTGCATATTGTTTAGGCATGCTTTTACTTATCAGTTTAAGCGATTTGTGTGTTCTACAACAAACGTTTTGCCCTTCACTATTTTTTTTTCAAGAGATGTGACATGCTTTTAAAATGCATGAATTTTTAAATGTGTTCTTTATTTAAAAATTCTCGGGAATTCTCTAACTTTGGAGAGAGATTTTTTAAGTTCTGAGTTAAAAGTGAGAGTGATTTGAATCGTGGAAGAGTCGCAAGTCCTACAGTGGAGCGTTTTTATATAAACCAAATTAATATCTCATAGTATTACCGTGTTTATAAACCTAACTGACTCGTACTTTCCAAGTCTTCTAAATATCTCAGCTGATGTGTCGTAGAATTTTATCAGATGAAGTCGCTATTTTCATCGGAAGCTATTCGAAGCTTCCGATGAAATTTCCGATGAGGCATTTTTTTTTAAACTTTGCCTAAACGTTCCCTTTTTTTCGAATTTGATATAACTCGGTAAGTTTCAAAAGCTAATTGGAAAGAGAAATTTTAAAAATAGATCCGTGAAAAGGGAGCATGTGCCTCACTGCTCTCACACACAGCGACTTCTTTTAGGGGAGGGAAAAGGGTGAAAAAGTTTAATAATGCTCACTTGAAAGAAATTCTTCTACAATAGCCAATTTTTTTCCGAAAAGAAGTATGGATCTTAAAAATTTATAGCTTCAAGAGGAAAAATTTAACAATTCTTCGGATTGTTGATAGATTCGTCTGCAGTGAGTGAAAAGCTGTATGTTTATAAAATTATTTTGAATCATAAATTGGCAAAATCGCCTGTTTGAATCCTTCAGGAAAGTTTTAGCAGTTCCGTTACACTTTATTCCTGGGTCCATCTCAAATATCTAAAACACCTTTTTATTTTTGTCACCATCTAAAATTACAATTTTTCACGTCAGCACTAATGGTCTAATTGAATCCTTTATCTTTCTGTTTTTATTCGAATTTGGGCCTATTTAGTCTGAAAATTGGAAGAAATGTGTTAAAATGGACAATTTCGCTGAACGTAACCAGCAGAAGCAAAGGTTTTATATGAAACAATTAGCAATGTTTTATGAACGATGATACAGATTGGTGTTCGAAATATTATCTGGAACCAAATGTCTTTCATGATTGACTACGAAGTAAAAAAAAAGGGTACATCATCACCCTACCCTTTTTTTTACGTACAGGTAAAAGAAAAATGTTGGCAAACTTTGGAGGAAATTTTTTAGTTTAAGGCTAGTTTCCGTAAGGAATATCAAAATCTCGTGCCCAAGTCTCATCACTTCAAGGAGTATCGAATTATCACACCTGCAACCTTTGTATTTTTGTAGCTATAAAAAGTAGCTGGAAATGGCAGCTTTCTTCAAAAATTATATTTTTTTAGTGACTCATATTGACTAAAAGAACTTTTTGTATTTTCATGGTAAGAATTTTCAACTTTTTTACGTTAGACATAACGTGAAATTATGATTAAAGTGCCTCGAAAATTTGCGAACGTTTTTTACAGACAGAGTATATTGAAGAAAAAAAAAACTACTTTAGTGTGTGTTTTAAATGAATGACATTGGTTTTAGATTTTCCTGAACGTCATGTTGTCATTCACAGTTGGTTTCTGACAAAACATTTCATTCTATTGTTATCTTTTGTCAAGTTTCTTATAATTTTCTACATCGAAAAATATTTATAATGCTACTGTTTAACTTTTGAACACATTTCCCTTATCTCTGAATCATTTTCAAATGTATAGGTAAGGCCAGAATTCTCGTGATTTCAAAATATCTTTTCCAAAAATGCATGGATTAGCTTGCGTGCATTTAACGGAAAATCCAGACGCAGATAGTAGCCACAAAAAATCATCTGACAACACACTGTGTTTGATGTAGATCCAGAAATAAAATCAAATACGTCCATTCGTTGCAGTATGTCTGGAAGCTTATTTTGGTAGATTTTCAACAATGCGGTGTCCTAAACATTTTTCCTTTTTCGATACATTTATGTAACTTGAGCCGCGAAATTGCAGTTGATTCCTCGCGAACATAATGCAGCTGTCACGCATTTGTGTGTTCTATTGTTTGACGCTTAAACTGTAACACTGTGCAACAATCTCTGAAAAAATTCGGCCGCCATTTCAACACTAGAACTGCCAAACGACCAGTTATAACATTGATAGAACTAAAGTATATCTAAATTGTCTCTAGTTATCGTTTGACCTACGCAGGGAGAAAAAAGTTTTACAGTAAAACGTATATTTTTGTTGCTTAATTGCTAAACTGGAGCTATTCCTGATCCTCTCTCAATGTCAGACGACATATTATCGAACCCCATGACGTCTGTGGTACGTCATTCTTTGTTACGTCACAACCACAAACATAATCTTTATGTCACTGTACAAGATTAGGACTCCCATTCAATTCATTTTTAGTGAAACAAATATTATCAAAATGTAATTATTCAGTACTGAATTGTGAATTGTATTTAGCAATCTCTATTTTCTGGATTCTTTAAAACTCGCATAATTGTTGATAGATGAGCCACAAGTGAAATCAGTTAGGTCCACTTTTTTAAATTTAGTGTCAAATTACTTGATGGACTGCTAACATTTTACATTTATGATAAATTTCCCAAATAATAAGGATGAACAACACTTCATGACAACATTTTTTGGGGCCATCGAATAAAAGGTCAATTTTTTCAGAAGTCAATCCAGTCAAGTCCATACATCGTTGTCATTCAAACGCAGAAACAAATACTCGATGACGGTCAATCGTTGAGTGTTGTTTCATTACAAGAAAAGTAAAATAAATGAATCAGTGGCTGTCTAACTGCCGCAGAAGTAAGTACTTGTGAATAATTAAACAATTATTTCAATTTTTTTTCTGTAGTAAAAAGAGTAATTTGAACACCGAGAATTGGATTTTTTTCTCACTTTGCCAAATCGGTTAAGGTGTCCGACTACGTTTAAAACATCGATTTTGATGAAAATTCCGAATTTTTTTTCAAAATTCCTCTTTCTTAAAGAATGTCAATTTCTGTTTCGTAATCTAGTATGTTTTCTGTATGATCATTATAAATGAAATGAGAGCGATTTAAGGAAGACCCCAAAACAGTCAATTTCAATACAAGTTGAAAACTTTGTGTTTTCTGAAGAACTTATTTTTTATCAAAAATGTTAACGACTATTTTGATAACTCAAAATGGAATCATATGTCTGAAATGATTCGGGTAGGTTTTTCATAATATTCAAAATGTAATGACTTCTACAGATTTGGCTCTAAGTTTATTATATTTATAGCTGCATTAATAAAAAATTTCGCGAGAAATGACTGAAATTTTACATGTAATTCCATAGAATCGCCTGTATTTCTTTTAGATTTCAGAATATTGATTAGGTTTTAGTTCATGACACTCACGAGTATCTTACGTACATATCATAGAAAGAAATTAATGATGTATAACAAGAACAGAGATGCATAATTTTCTGTACACAGAACGAAAATCGAGCCATCTCTCTCTTGTCCTTTGATAAATTATTATATCGATATTTTATCCCTGTCATAAACCACGTATCTGAAATAATTAGTTCGACTTAATCATTGTATTTTTTAGAATGGTAATTTTATAACATATATTATAATATACGATTGAGAACAAACAGAAAAAAAGATATTCCAGAAAAGAACTCAAAATATAAAAAGGGCAACTAATACCAAAGCAAAATGAGCCAAACGATATTCTACCAACACTGTTTTAAAGCCTGATAATGTACGTAGACGTTTCATTTGTGATCGGGGATGTATGGGCACCGTGTATTATTTTTTTTCAGGTGTGACGTTACTTATCGCATACTGGTTCCGAAAATTTTCGGATTAAGTAACTCTCGTCTCTCACGTGTATGGATTTTCCCACAACCTCATTCGGGCATCCTGACTCCTTCAACCGTAATGGGTTCATATCTTTAACAGGTATGGATTACTGATGTCACGGAGTGGCAATAGACAAGCGGCTAGATTCTGCGAGCATACTACTAGCATTGTAAATGGATAATGTATAGTGCCATGTAACAAGATTTTAAAATATTTAATTGATGTTGTAGGGTGTTTCTCAGTTAGTATATTTTTCATTGTAATGGGTTATTACAATGCTGATCAGTTGTTTCCCTTTAAATAAATCTTATAAACAGACAGGCGAAGAAACTGAAGCAGTTTCATGAGCTCCCAAACGATTTTAGTGTCGAACGCCGTTGTAAGGCAGTTGGCTGGGACCGCGTGAAAAATGAAGGTCAGAAAATGGATGCCGTTGCCATTCATTTTACAGTGTTGTCATCCATTGGGGACATCACCATTGTTGAGGCACGCATTTCCATGGGAATTTCAGTAACCTTTTTCTACATATGTTTTGACCTTCGTTTTTCGACAGCATTGACAGGTGACATGTTGCTGACGTATAGTTTGTGACAGTTAAGGTCAGTCCTCACTGCAACCATCAGCGGGACTCTCACTGAAAAACTTTTAACCAGTCACAGACCTGCAAACGATTAGCTACGACATTAAGGTCTGATATTGGTTAAAAAAATTTTCGATGCGAGTCATGCCGTCGCAATGTGAAAAAGGCTTTACTTGTCGGTGATATGGAACTGTTGCCCATTTCTTACCTATTAGTACAGAATAGGGACCCGTATGATTATATTTAACTGGCTGAAATTAGATCAAGATATATAATACGATGGCAACCCAGAGACTAGCGCTTATCTATTAGATTTAAGGCGATATTATCGCCCTTTATTTCGTGTTCGGTGTTCTTATCTATCGAACAAATACATTTATAGCTTTTTACGTGGATTGCATCTTGTAACAGTCACCTGGCCGATGTGGGGGCTTGGAGCTTATCGTATCATTGGAGATATTTTGACGATGCTGGAGAAGAGCGCGTTTTTATAACTAATCTTGCTGATAAGTTTCGAGTCACGTTTACCAAGCGAACTCTTTGCCACGTCTGTGTCTCCCCGAATCCAGTTTTAAAATACCGCGAAACGTCAGAGTGTGGTGTTTT